>JAJEJO010004915.1:0-63358 GCA_020662805.1 Glaucomys volans | reverse complement strand
TTTAGACTCTTCGTATAATGAACTTGGAATTAAAAATTACAAAAAATGTGGGGGAAAACCCCACCTCTTTAGTGAATATTGGTGGACATGATAAGCAAAGTAATAATTTATGCTCAGAGACTTCATATGATTTAAATATTGCATAAAGATTATTTAAAATAAGTGTACTTTAAATAATTAAATACATAAAGAATAGTGGAAATAATTATATCATGAAGAAAAAGTACCACTCCTCAAAAAATCTGCACAGAGAAGTTATTAAATCTAATAGTCTTTTAAAAACTTAAAATATTAGCAGTTTTATATTTCTGTGCATCTATTAACATAGCATGAAAATGATGTATGTACATGGAAAATATACCAAAATAATCATTTTGAGGAATTCTAATATAACTTCCTCAGTAATAGAGCAAGAACCAATCAAAAAACAGTAAATATAATGAAGATTTGAGCATTGTTATTAATAATCTTGAACTAATAGGCTTATTTAGAATCTGTACCTTTTTTATACTAAGAGAATAAAGATTTTTATAGCACTATAAATTGCATTCAATAGCCTCTGGATACATCACACCACAATCTATTGGCAGCTAATCAGACCCAATAGCAGTTCATTCCTCACAATCCATGAGGTAGGGCAGAACTCCCTTCAACTTACAGTACCATCCTACTTAGCTCTTGTGGGCAGAGGTTCGGGAATTACACCTCATTTCTGATCACTCATGTGATGAAGATCATCAGAAGTATATGAAAATGATAAGAAGAGTAGAATCTGTACCTATTAATTTGAGTATATATTCTTTTTAGTCATGCAGTTGAACATATACTGAGCTCTAATAAGAGGTAATCATATGATTTACTAGCTAAACTTTTGAGAATGAATGGAAGGCACTATTATAAATCATACCTGAGAAAGAGGCATCCACTGGTAAATGAGGCAAAAGAGGCCTGTGGTTCTCCATAAAGCAAGTATGAACAAATTCCAAAAGATTTAAATCAAACAGGGTATATTATCTTACTAAAGTATAATAACAAGCTAAATATATAGAAAAATAACCTTAAGCCTGGAAATTAATAAATATACTTTTGAAGGTAACCCATGGATCAAAAAGACATTATAACCAAAATAGAAAATATTTTGGCCCAAATGATAGTAAAATACTGCATAATAAAATCGTGGCATGAAGAAGAAAGGTACCATCTTATATGAGTATATTGTAAAATACGGAAGTCTGAAAATGAGTAATCCACCTCAATCAATAAATTTGAAAAAAGAACTTAAGACTAAATCCAAATGAAGAATAATGAAAATTTTAAAGAGGATAACTTAATTAAGTGGAAAACAAAGTAGAATAAAGAGCATCAACAAGGCCCATGTTTATTTTTTTGTAAAGACCAGAGAAAGTAACAAATTCTACAGTGACTCACAGAAATAAAGAAGATACAAAACTTTATTTTCAGGTATAAAAGAGAGTATGACCACAGAAGCATCAGATACTGAAAATCTAATAAGATTATGAACACTTGGATACCAATACACTTGAAAATTTACAAAGTTGATTTTAAACCAGGAACACTAGGTTTGTACAATGTTAGACAATGTATTTAAATTACCACATTAACAGAATAAAATTGAGAAAGCATTTTGTAAAGTATACCTACTTATGACTTCTTAAAAATTCATAGCAAACTAAGAATCAAGGGGAACTGTTTTATCTGAGAAAGGACATCTACCCCTCCCCTCAAAGGAAAAACATATATACTGAAATATTTAATACTTTTCTTTAAATTTGGGGAAAAGGTAGTATTCTTTATTATCACCATTACCTGGAGGTGCTGCTTAATAAGACCGCTTAACTAGACAAGAAAGAAAAATAAAAGAGGTATACTTATTAAAAAAATAATAGCCACAGTTTTCCAAATCCTTAATAATCAATTATAAACCTATTTGTTAGCAGAAAAATGAAAACTTTAATTTTAAAAATGTCTCACTTATCTAGATTTTCTTTAATTTTCTTCAATTATTTCACAGTATTCAGAGTAGAGTTCATAAACCTTTCATAAGATTTACTCCTAGTTGTTTGATGAATTGATGTCATTGAAAAATACATGTAAAATGTCACATTCCATGAAATTTCAGATTTCGTGATTGGTAGAAAAACAATTGATTTTTGTATAGCAGTCTTGATTCCTGGGACCTTGATAAATTTATTATCTTCAAAAGTTTTCTTTGTAGATTCCATAGTGTTTCTCCACTAACAATTTGTCAAAATTCCACACTAATTTATGCTTTTAAAACTTTGCAGCAAACTATGATTGAAAGAAACTTCCTCTACCTGACGTAGGGGATCTTGGTTCTTTGATAACACCTTCAGCTAACATCTTGTTTAAAGGGAAAACATTCTAAGATTAGGAACAATACAGAGATGTGCACTCTTATTATTTCTATTTGGTGTTTTACTAGAAGAGGACAGTAAGGGAGCTCAAAAACATTACCTCAAGCAGAAAAGAGCCAGACATGAAAGAATATTTACTGTATGCCTTCGGTTTTATGAAATCTGAGAATAGGCAAGACTAAGTCAGGGTGATAGATATCAACACATGGTTAATTCTGAGGTAATGAGACTGGTTGAATGAGAAAGGGCATGTGGGACCTTTCTTGAGTGATGGAAAGATTTAATTGCTGACTTTAGGCAAAACCACATGGGTGTATTCAGGTATCAAAATTCATCAAACACTTAATTTGCCTGTGCATTTTAATGTTTGTAAATTATACCTCAAGGACAAAAAAATTAAGTATTTTTAAATGCCTAAATTGTATGGATTTTAACATATTTGGCATAAAAGGTATATAATTCAGAATTAAAATGTTCTAAAATCTTTGCATTATTTTGGTGGAGTAGAATCTATAAAATAACTTCAGGCTTTATTATGTTTAACAAAGGATAAGCAATAAAAACTAAAAAGGCAGTGTATAACTATCAAGCTACAAAAGTGAGGAAATAGAATGAAGAAGAAAACTCAGTTAATACAAAAAACAGACTGTAGAAAGGAGCCCAGATAGAACAAAACAAGGGACATGAAAACGAATATTAGTATTCACTATCAGTGTAAAATGTAGTAATTGCTCCTGTTAATAACAATATTGCCAGACTGTGTACAATAATATCTAGGTAGAAGTTTATAAAATAAGACATACCTAAACATAAGGACACAGAAAAGTTAAAATTAAGTAGCAGGAGAAGATATGCTCTCTAACAGGATAAGAAAGGATTTTCTACCTAGACAATTGTATCATCTACATGGAAAGACATTTTCCTTTGTCCTTTCCAATTTTGATGCCTCATATTTATTTCTTTTACATTATTACAATGGCCAGAATCTCCAGTATTACATTAAGAGGAGAGATTAGAACAGACAATCTGATCTTATCTTCAGTGTTGGAGATAAAATCATCAGTCATTCACCATTAAGTACGAGGCTTTTCTCTTATGTTCTTTATCTGGTTGAAGAAATTCTCTTCTGAGTTTATTATACATTTTTGTCATGAATGGGTGTTGAATTTTTATCAACTGTTTTTCCTGCATCTATTGAGATAACCATGTATCTTTTGATTTTTATTCTATTGACAGGGTGTCTTATATAAACGGATTTTCAAATATTAAGCTTTCATTCCTGGGCTAAACCATACTTTGTCGGGGTTTATCGTCTTTTATATTATTGGACTCAATTTGCTAATATTTTTAAAGATTTTAGCATCTATATTCCTGTGAGAAATTGGTCTGCGGTTTTCTTTTTGTGTGCATGATGTTCATCTGGGTTAAGTAATAGGATGATAATGCTCTCCTGGAGTTTGGAAAGCTAGTTGTATAAACTGACCTGCACACACACATTCCAAAAAAGTTCTAGGGTAGAAATTTTAATTTCACCTTCAAACTGACAGTATTTGTGTAACTGATCGTACCTCATTGGACCATAGGCTTCATGATGAAAATGATGTCCATAACGAACAGGAATGCATAGTTTTTGTCATGTTTATGGTTATATGATTTTGTTTATGTTCCTCTTTTTCCCTAAGAAGGGACTGTTGATGTCACTAAACTGGACACTGTTTTGCAAAACATGGGAATGAAACTCACAGAAATGGAAACTAAAGATTTGGTAGCACACCTGCCTGTTGATGGTGAGCATATAAACTTTTAAATTACTCAAGATCACCTGAGAATGCGAGCATCCATATGATGTCCTCCGAAAAAGTATATTTGCCACTAAGAAGACATTTATACGAACTTAGGAATGAACTCAGAATTGAAATAAGATGATATTCTCTCTCATCATTTTATTAACATATGTTAGCAATTTCTTTCATTTTGGATCCGAAGAATATAGAACAAGTAGACATTATCAGTACTATAAAAAAATAAGGAAAAAAGACAAGCAGTTGAGGACAGTAGCCTGACAAACAGTCTGTAGGGAAGTTAAAGCTAAAAACTAGGAAAACAGAAAAGAGCAGTTCAAAACTGGGAGTTAATATTAACATGAGATACACATTCCATAGATATATGATTGTGTATCTTCACTTTCTCAGTCTCTCTACCAGACACTCTTGCTCTAAAGTATGGAATACTTCTTTATAATAATGCTGCACAATATCCTACTTCCCAGCTCAGACTCCATGATCCAGAGACCATATTCTCAGGTATCCCCCTTAATGATCTAGAAGCAAACTCTGTAATACAGTTAAAACTGAATTAGCACTGAAGTACAGTGGATAAATGAAAATTTTATGCTAAATGAAGGAAACCATTCACAAAACCCCACAATTGTATGGTTTAACTTTTATGAAATGTCCAGAATTGGTAAATTTATAGAGACAGAGATTGAGTGGATTCTCTGGGACTGGAGATGGTGACTCCAGGATAATAAATACGAGGTTTGAGGTAGTGAAATGTCATTATATTAGATTGTGATTGTGATTTCACAGTTCTGTGCATATATGAAAAAATATCTAATAATATACTTTGAATAAGTGGATTTTATGGTGTATGAATTATATCCACAATACTTTAGTAAATCTGTCAGAAAAATTAATAATGAGCTAGTTCATTTTTATAAATTTTTCTATTTGTTAGTTGCATATGACAGTAGAATACATTTATACATTTTGATAGATCATACATAAATGGAGTGTAATTTCTCATTTCTTAGTATAGAGAAGAAAACAAGGAATGAAAATTCCCCTCGGCCTAGATTTAGTAACACTGTGGACAAATGATATTTTGTTCTGGTCACTTTTTATTACCTGTAGGATTTTCAGTAAAAACTTAAAATTATTGGGAACATTTTTCAGTTATGTTTTTAATTATCAGAGTTTCTCAATTGCAAGAAACGTATGTTTAAATAGTTGTCATTTACATTGACAAAAAATGAAGAATATATTTTTACAAATGAGCAACAGAGGGAAAATTTATTTGTTATTTTTCATCTAAAAAAGGAAAATATAACTGAAATCCTAAAATGCCCTCAATTTCTGAGTTAGTTCTCTATATAACATGCTTTCATTTCAATGTATTTTTAATTGATTTAGCAAATAAATATTGAGCTTTAATTTTATAAAATAGATCAATGATTGAAGTGATTATGAACTTATTGATGTAGGACAAGGGAGTAAGAAGTTGAGGGAAAATCAGCAACTACTAAATGTCAATTCTGCATATACAGAGATCATTCTTAAAATCCAAAACAAAATATTAATTGGTACACACAAGTTATAAACTCTGATCCTTGTGCTTGATGTACAATAGAGTTTTCCAAGGTACAGGAACCATCAAGTATAACCCTTAGAAAATTCGGTGACTTAATTTTATAATTCACCCTTAATTGTTGGAAGTTTAATTTCCTGTACCACAATGAATCAAAGCTCTAGTAATCACAATCTAGAGGTTCTAGCTCACAAGAGAGATAAAGACAGGCTAAAATTAGAATATATTACTGTATTTCTTTTCTTTTTATGTTTTGAGTGATTATCAGTGACATTCCTGTATTTGACTTCTACATTTCTTTTACAGGTAATCAGATGGTTGAATTGAAAAAATTAGTAGATGTAGTAAAAGTTTATGATGGTGAGTATTAAGTTACTACATGACTGTGTTCATGTTTCAAACACTTCTTCAATTTGCCCTATTACATATTTTGTTTCATACAACTTTTTCATCAAATATATTCTTTTAAAGTCTTGTGTTAGATTTTACCTTATCTAGATTTAGCAATAGAATTTAAATTCTGTACTTTGCTAAGTAGTTTAAAGAAAATATTTTTAATAAATCAATACTGTGATTTATTTCACCAGTATTCAAATAACCCACCTCTTGATAGGCATAGCAAATAGCAAACTGAAACTTTAATAGGGATCCAAATGTTAGTTCCATTGTAGAGAGAATAATCATATAATTAAGAATCTCCCTCCCATACTAATTTTTCCTGCTAGAATAATAAGTTATTATTATTTCTCTTCTAATTTGCTGGGCTATGTTCAATAGCAAAATTACTCTTCTGCTGCATTAGATGTATACAAATATATGACTAAGAGGTTATTCCTTTCATGAAATTAAGGAACAGTATCCTGTTTGGGGTTCCCCCATAATTCTATGTAGTTGTATGTGTCTCACTGTTTACAAGTTGAAGATGGTCAAACACAAATGATAAGGTTTTCATTATTTGAGTTCATTAGGTTGTCTCTCAAATGGTCAAGCATTAATGTTTCTTTCTTCACCTTTTTTTTATTTGAAAGGAGAAAAGGTTGATGTCAATGATCTACTAAAAGTTCTGGGAGACATGGGGATCAAGCTCACTGAAAAAGAACTTGTGGAGCTAAAACAAACACTGCCAATTGATGGTGAGCCATAAAAATGCCAGTGTAGCATTTTCAGGGAGCTTGTTGTTGATGATTATTTTAAACAATTCTATAAAGTTGTTTCTTCAATTAGTTCTTCTAAGGAGTGTTGAAAATTACTAGGAAAAGGAACATTCTCTGTCATGTAGATTTTTTTCTTTCTTTTTTTTTGGGGGGGCAGTGGTGGTACGGGGGATTAAACTCAGGGGCACTCCACCACTGAGCCACATCCCCAGCCCTGTTTTGTATTTTATTTAGAGACAGGGTCTCACTGAATTGCTTACTGCCTCGCCATTGCTGAGGCTGGCTTGAACTTGCAATCCTTCTGCCTCAGCCTCCCAAGCTGCTGGGATTCCAGGCATGTGCCACCGCCTTGGTCACTGTCATGTAGATTTAATCTGGAAGTCACCATGTTTTTCAACCATAAAATTTAATATCATAGTTGATATGAATGTAACAATGTTACCCAGGCAAGTTACTGAAGCCTAAATGAGATGAAGGATAAGGAAGAAAATTGAGAGATGATTAAAATGAAGGAAAGGGAGAAGGAAAAATGACAGAGGGGATTAGGATTATTTCTGTGTATTGCAGTCTCCCCAGAAGTTTTCTCACTGTTATATACATTTTTGTCACTAAAAGAATTTTCTTTTTTAAAGTGATTTTTATTTCATGGGACATTAGGACAGATTTCTCAGAGAAAGCATAAAAACTCTTAGTGGAATTAACTAACTGTCCAATAACTGTGTGACTTCTTTCTTTTCCTTTTGATATCAGTTATGCCTTTTTTATTTTACAGCTGCTGGGAAGGTATATCTGAATAGATTTTTAGATGGTGTGAAGTCTCTCAAAGGTATGCAAGAAGCATGATGGCAGAAAAGTATGCTAAAAATCAACACATGCATCTATAACATCAAATTTTAATTGTCTTTATTATTGCATTTAGGTTTCTCATTTCATTGCATGCATTACACAGTACTTTGGTATAATCACCTATGCCATATCATTGTAAGAAATCCATTCTCTCTTGAACATTTCTGAATAGTACCTTTGAAGAATCATTTGAAATCTAATTAATACAGAATGTAATGTAGAAAGGATTAGGCAATTTTTTTAGGAATTTGCCCAACAGCAAGTTGGAGTGATCTTTAATATAATTTTATTTCATGAATCAAGAGTCTTTCAGTTATTTTCTATAATATGTATTTTCCCAAAGGCCAATTAATAAGCAAAAAAAAAAAAAAAAAAAAACAGAAGAAAGCTGGAACTGTGGCCAGCATGCTTTTGCATTTCCTTCTCCTCCTATCAGTTCTTAATATAAGAGGAGTAGAAAGAGGAAGGAATGGTTACAAGTTCTATTGCTCAGTCCATCATGAGAGAAATCTCTTGCAGGTGGCAGTCAGCCTTATGACATTCTAGACTCTTTAGAAGAATGGTTGTCATCAACATTCCTTGCAAAATTTTGTGATGAGTGCATTGCCCATTATACTCTCATATAGTAGTTTGTTATAATGTTAAATCTATTTTTAAGATGTAAGTCAGAAGCTTGAACTATCACTGTCACCTGTTGCTATGACTTTGTTTGAGAGAAAGACCTGCCCAATATTTTCCCTGTCATTGATAGGATTCTTCTGGCCCCTGTTTTGATAGATAATTATTACTTAGTACTTCATAACTTTCAGCATACAATTACAATCCCTCAAAAAGTGATTCAATTTCAGAGTATTTTTATCTAAGTTGTTCTTGACATAATTGTAGGTAATTTGCTGAGCTAACATTCTACACCTCTTCACTACTACAAATGCGTTGTATATTTATATTTTTATTATACTAAAATACACATAAAATAAAAAGTTATGCTGGACTATATCAATATTTTGAAATCATTAACTGTTTTCTTCATCATTCTTTTTTGTTTCTTTCTAAGGAGAAAAGCTTAAAGCCAGTAACATAGACACTGTTCTGGGTAACTTGGGGATTGAACTCACAGAAAAGGAACATGAAAGTCTGACAGAAAACCTACCACTCAGTGGTGAACATTGTAGATCACAAGGGATCTTAGAAAGGAATTGACATTGTGGGCTTATATAAGGAAAACTATATTAACTAGTAATATTTTGTATACAAAAAATCATTTTTTTCAAAAATAAGGGAGAAACAAGTCCTGTGTAAGAACACAGCATGTATTATTTAGGGTGTTAAAAAAATCTGTAAACAAAACAAATTTAACAGAGTTTATTTGAACATTAAAGGATTCACAAATTGGGCAGCACTGAGAACCAGAAGAGCCTCAGAGAGTCCTACTGTAGCAGCATGAGCACAGGCTTTTAAACAATGAACACAGAAGCAAAGTAAAGAAACTTACCTGATTTGCTACAGCTAAGCATTTGCCTTACCTGTGTGGGAGTCCTAGTGAAAACTGGTGGTAATTGTAATTAGCTTAAATTTGATTTAGTTTAGTGTTTTTTCTTTCCAAAATCAATCAGTTAATGAGCATCTTCTGCCAAAGAGAGTATGTGTATCCTTTCTTTTACAGGTTCTTCTAACGACACAATCTCACTTGGAAATATTGCCTCTGCAGGGCTGGGGACATGGGAGCTGGATAAGACTATGTTTCTAATATGTCTAAGGGAGATGAAGAATGCTTTCTGGCCAATACAAATTGTGTTAAATAGAGTTTGCCTGTGACTTTTTAAAAAATTGCAATTTGCCCAATGCCATATAATTGTACTTTTTTTTCTTTTAAGAAGTGTGTGCAGCGGATGCCAGTGTGTTGTGTGTGCACAGAAATCATTCATTTTAGTTACCAGAATGGATATTGCGAAATCTAAAAATTTTTGACTCCTCAATAAAAATGATGCCATACTATTAAAAGAAAAGGAATACCTCTAGTTGAGTTTCAGTTTGCTTGTTGATGGGTTCTGGGCATAGAAACAACCTCAGGCTAATGGCCTCCTGCTTATTTTATTTTAATAAGAGTGAGCTAAATTTTTATTTTAAAACAAATTTTTAAAAAATCATGTTTAAACATAGTGGAATAATTCTCTCTCTTAAAAGTCCAAAGGTGAGAATATTTTTGGATGGCGAGCTGTGACTTTTCTCACTTAAGTGATATAGGAATTCAGATTCCTTCCAAGTTGGAGTCCCTTTCTAGAGGCTTTTCATTGCTTGTGTCTGACTGATGGAATAGATGAGATACATGAAGGAGGAATATGTGACATACATAATTTCTACAACTATTCCTTTGCTTAGGTTTAGTCACATGGCTATACCTAATGCAAAGGGCGTTAGAAGTGTAATATCTGGTTGGACATCCACTTGCATGTACAATTCTATGTGATGAAGAAAGCAGGCATTTTGATGAATCACTACTTGCTTTTTTTTGCCATAGAACCTTTTTCTTAATTTTCATATGTGAAAGAATAAGGCATATAAGATAGGGCATATCTCTCTGATGCAGAAATACATAGTCATTAACTTCTTCCCTTCTGTGTTCTTTGCATTGCCTAGAAATGCAAAAAGTATTCAAGTCTACTTTCAAATTAAAAATGCATATTTCCCAGGACACACTCTGGATCAAATACTCCACACTCCTTGGAACCTCAGACTTACCTTCCTTTCACTGCCTTTACTCGTAGCCACTACTATCTGGGTTTATCAGTTCTTCCTGATACTGAAACAGTGCCTGCCATGTTTCCATTACTCTCTAGTTCTAACAAACAATTCCTTTCACTCAAAGACAGAAAGGAGAAAATATTTATCCAAACTTTATACATTTGTTGGTAACAAAAGATTGAAAACATATATCATCAGCTATTCCAAGTTAGCAGTTGAAATAAATTAAGAAAAGCATTAAAGATTGAAAAATGTGGTCTCTCTTTCAATGTAAATATTAGATAGGACTTTGGATTTGCAGAGACCAAAAGAGGTCCAGAGACCAGTCCAGCATCACTAGTCTTATTCTACCATTCTTACAAGCAAAAGACTTAGAAAAATTAATTTTCTTAGTCAGTGCTCTCCCTACCATCAAATGAATTTTTGTCATCATTGCATGATTTTTTTTATTGATTCAGATTAAATTGTGGGTGGACTTGAATTCTTAATTTGGCTTTTTTATCTTCTTATAATTTTGCCTTATCCTAATTATGATTTTTGTTATAGATAATGGGAAGGTTGATCTCAGTACATTGCTGGATGTAGTGGAAACTATTACAGGATAGTTATGTAAATTTAATGTCTTAATTTTTATACTAAATTATATTTTTTACAGTACTATTATTTTTTCATCTTCCCTTTTCCTCTGTTAATGAATATCTGCCTGCAATTAGAGTTTAAAACATCTGCATTTTAGCACTCTCTCAGTACAAAGGTCTGATAGCAAACTCCTTTGTGTCTGGGATGTTATATTTGCCAATAATAGCCACTATTCCTGATCTTGAAAGTCAAAATTTAGATTAGTATAGCAAGTGTTACAGCAAACTTTCATGAAAATAAAAATTCTGTTATCGTGAAGAGAATATGGGGAAATAGTATTCTGATAAAATAAATGGATCTTGTGCCTATAACATCCCAATTTACAATATATAAACTGAACCATTATCTATTATTATAGAAATCTATTTGTACCACAATTAATGAGAATTAGGAACAGTTGGCATATTTGTGTAGTATATGATTATATAATTATTGAATCTGAAGTTTTTTTAAAGTCAACATGTTTTGAATGTATAACATTTCTCTATACTAATATGTGTTCATTTTTATTATGTTGAAGGAGAAGAAGTTGATGTCAGTGATGTGAGAAATGTTCTGGAAAATAAAGGAATAACTCTCACAGATAAAGAACATTCAGAGCTAGCAAAAACTATACCAGTTAATGGTAAGCTTTTAAAATATTAATACACTTTCCAATATGATAGCAAATAAAAAATGCTTTTGAATATCATTCAGAATGAAATCTCTCATGCTAATGTAATTATTTCTTTCTATATGTAGATAGATGTAATGTAGCCTGTAATTTGTTAACATGAATTATAGGGGGCTTTTTGTGACTGCATCTGTAGTTTGAGAAAGAAAAAGGAAAGAAAGGAATTTTTAAAAAGGGAGACTAGAATAAAAAAAATTAACATGAATGAAATGATCCAATTTATACATTTATATAAACTTATGTAAGTGAAATAATATTTATAATTTTTAAAGAAAATGATTAATCCAATTTCACCTTACAGATAATCATATTTAATAGTAAAATAGCATTAATTGTTGAAAGTAGGAATATATGGTATTTCATCAGACTGTTCTGCTTTTGTATGTGCTCGGAATTTTTCATAATGAATATATTAAGATAATATTTTTTTAAAAGGAGTTCTGGGAGGGGAGAAGATGGTGGATTAGAGTGAGGCAACATTTCTCCCAGTTCAGCCACCCAGAACTCAAGCAGTGGGAATATAGCTTCTCCTTGAAGCTTAAGTGAAAAATCCTGAGACTAGAAGGGCAGTATGCCCTAGCCTAACTAGAGACTGTTCAACTCATTAAATGGATCTAAAAAGAAGTCACCCTGAGTTTATCAATCATCTGTGGAGAGCCAATCCAGGAGCCATCTTGGGACTACAGTGCAGCTGAGCCAACAGAAACTGGAAACCCAGATCTGAGAGGTTGCAACTAGGTCTACATGGGCCTGTCTGAGCCTACCAAGGACTTGGCTGGGCCTAGCAAACCTGTGAAAAGTCAGAAACTTTTTTTTCCCCTGTGTGTATACAGGTTGGAAAGACTGGACAGAGCCCAGCTATCCCCAGCCCTGTGAGTCCTGTAGCTCATGGGTGTTGATAGGACCAGCTACAGTGGGTCGGGAGTTTGGAGGAGAGGATGTGAGGGCACTTGACCCTCAGCTTGCTCATCCACACAGTCTGACACCCACTGGGTTCCCAGAAGCCCACCTGGGTCAGCACTTACCAGTTCTTGCACCAGCCTAGTCCCCAGCTGCCTGCTCAGCCTAGTACACAGCTCTGCCACTGGTCTGCAGGACCCATAACCCAGTCCTGATCTGCTTGGCCTAGGCCAGGTAGATCCACCAGATGTGGCCGGCCACTTTACCACCCAGCTGCTGGGCAGCCTGCCTGACCCACCACTTAGAGCCTGGCCACCAGACCCAGCTCACCTCTTCACTACCTGGCTCGCCAAGCTTGGACTGGCTGGACCTGCCCAACAGACCACCATACCACCTGACCCAGCCAGTTGCTTCATTGCCTGGCTGCAGCCCAGCTTGCCTGACATGCCAATTTGCTTCCAGGCCCACCTCCCCCAGCCAGTGGCTTTGCTACCCAACCCATAGCCTGGCCTGCCCATTCTAATCTCCCAAGAAGGGAAAGAGGGAAGTCTTAAACCCCAATCTTCAACTCATTGAGCAACACAATAAAAAGGAAGGACTGTACAGCCCATGGCCCATATTCCATGTTCACTTCATACCTCAAGAAGAAACAAAAAGAAAATCAGTTGAATGTGTACTGATTGATTCAATGGTGTGTGTGTGTGTGTATGTGTGTGTGTCTCCCTCTCCTCATTTCTTGCCTTTTTTTTAAGGTGCTATTTTCTCATCCTCCATATTTTGAGGGTTAGGTTTCTTGATTAGCCTATTTTGATTTTGTTTTGTATAGTCTTTGCCACTACTCTATCTCCTTCCTTCTCCCTCTTTCTTTTTTCTATTGCTGATAGCCAAATTCCATTCTCTCTCTCCTTTAAATTCTTCTATTTTTCCTTCCCCTTTCTCATTAACAACATATCCTAAGATACCACTGCATCTTCCCTATTCACCCTTTGAAATTGCAAACACCTTTCTACCCTCCTTCTAACTCTTCTTTCCTCATACTCACCTCTATCTTTAACACCTCTTAATACTAATTGATGTATATTATATCTGCCCCTACCACCAATGTCACAGCAATAATTAATATGATGGAAATCTTAGGCAACACCTATTGTTTGATTTTAAGTTAGAAATAATTCATGACTACTGTTTTTACAGATGGAAATTGCTGATCCTACTATTTCTGCATATTGTACCAAGTAACACTGTAGATATCAAACTAGGAACTAAGTACCTAGTCTACTGTAAGATATTGTTTTCATAGATTGTTGCTATCATTGGACTCCCTCCCCCAATTTGTGAGGTAATAGTAACATAGAGGGACACTATAAATTCAAAAGTAGAAACTTTACCACTTCATATCCATCAAGATTGATTGGTAGACACACAAACAATATGAAAAATCAAGGGAATAAACTGTCCCAAACAACACAGAATACTCTGACAATAGACTCCATTGACACTGCACTGAAGGAAATGTCAGAGATGGAATTCAGAATGTTCATGGTTAAATTAATCTATGAAGTAAAAGATGACATAAAAAATGAAATCAGAAAGAAAATACAAGAAGTGAAAGATAGAAATCCTTAAGAGGAATCAGTCAGATATTCTTGAAACAAAGTAATCAATACACCAAACTAAAAACTCATTGGAAATCATCACCAGCAGATTAGACCACTTGGAAAACAGAGTTTCAGGCAATAAAGACTAAATATATAATCTTGAAAATAAAGTAGACCATGGAGAAAAGATGTTAGGATACCACGGATAAAACTTCCAAGAAATATGGGGTAACATTAAAATACCAAACATAAGATTTATTAGGGTAGATGAAGGCTGGGAGTACAAACCAAAGCAATGCACAATTTATCAATAAAATAATATGAGAAAATTTCCCAAACCTTGGAAAATCAAATACTGGAGGCTTACAGGACCCCAAATATACAAAATTACAACAGTCTCACATCAAGGTACATTATTATGAAACTGCCTAACGTGCAGAAAAAGGACAGAATTTTAAAGGCTACCTAAGAAAAATGACAGGTCACATTTAGAGGGAAAACAATCCAGATCTCAATTGATTTCTCAACCAAGATGCTCAATGCAAGGAGGTCTTGGATTAATATGTACCAAGCTCTGAAAGAAAGTGGATGCCAACCAAGAATATGATATCCAGCAAAATTAAGCTTCATATTTGAAGATGAAATAAAAACCTCCCATGACATAAACAAAAGGCAAAAGAACACAACTAGAAAACCTGCAGTACAAAACATATTCAATAAATATTTCATGAAAAATAAAAGTGAAAACCAGCAAAGGGAGGAACTACACTAAAGGAAAAATCAATCAAAGGATAAACTAATTCAAATTTAAAAACAGAAATAAATCAAAATGATGGAATAAAAATCATATCTGAATAATAACATTGAATATAAATTGAAACTCATCAATCAAAAGACTTAACTGGCAGATTGGATTAGAATAGAAGACCCAGCAATATGCTGACTCCAAGAGACTCACCTCGTAGGCAAACACATCCACAGACTAAAGGTGAAAGGATGGGAATAAAACATATCATTCATATGGATCTCATAAACAAGTAGGGGTTTCTGTTCTCGCATCAGATACAGTGAACTTTAAACCAAAGTTAATAAGAAGGGACAAAGAAGGCCATTTCATACTACTTAAGGCATTTGTCCATCAACAAGAAATAACAATTATAAATATTTATGCTCCAAACATTGGAGCATCTATGTACATCAACAAACCCTTCTCAATTTCAAGAATAAAATAGACGACAGCATAATAATACTGGGTGACTTTAACACACCTCTATCAACATGGATATATTCTCCAAATAAAAATAAAGAAGCTATAGAACTAAAAAATACAATTAATAATTTAGAAACAACAGATGTATATAGAATATTTCATCCATCAATGACTAAATACACTCTCTTCTCAGTAGCACATGGATCCTTCTCTAAAATCAATCTTATCTTTGTCCACAGAGCAATGATTACCAAATAAAAAAATAGAGATAATACCTTGCTTTCTATCGATTCATAGGGAATGAAATTAGAAATCAATAACAAAATAAAAATAGAAGCTACTGTAACACTTGGAGACTACATAATATGCTATTGAATGACCAATGGATAGCAGAAAAATCAAGAATGAAATTTTTAAAAAATATATCAAAATCTCTGGGACACCATAAAATCAGTTCTAAGAGGATAGTTCATTGCAAGGAGCTCGTTCACTAAAAGAATAGAAAGTCACAAAATAAATAACCCAACATTACATCTCAAAACCATAGAAAAGAAAAACAAATCAACATGAAAAACAGTAGAAAACAGGAAATAATTAAAATTAGAGCCAAAAGCAGTGCAATTAAAACAAATAACAAAAAAATTTAAAAATCAATGAAACAAAATGTCAGTTCTTTGAAAAAATACATAAAATTTGTTTGTTAGCCAAACTAACAAAGAGAAAAAGATAAAGCTAAAAACTTAAAATTTATGTGCTAAAAAAGGAAATATACCACAAACAATAGTGAAATACAAATGATAATCAGAAAATATTTTGAAAATTTATACTCCAGTAAAATAAAAAATCATGAAGCATCAACAAATTTCTATATGACTACCATAATTGAATCAAGAGGACATAGAAAATTTAAGCAGATCAATTTCCAGCAATGAAATTGAAGATGCCATCAAAAGCCTACCAACAAAGAAAAGCCAAGGACCAGATGGATTCTCAGTCAAGTTCTACCAGACCTTCAAAGAAGATCTACACCAATAATCCTCACATTCCATAAAGTAGAAAGGAGGGAACCCTTTCAAACTAATTCTATGAAGCTAATACACCCTGATGCCAAAACCAGACAAAGATACATTAAGGAAAGAAAACTTCAGACCAATAACCCTGATGAATACAGATACAAAAAATCTTAATAATATACTGGCAAATCACATACAAAAACATATCAAAAAGATAGTGCATCATGATCAAGAGGGGTTCATCCCAGGGATGCAAGGTTGGTTCAACATACAAAAAACAATAAACATAATTCATCACATCAGTATACTTAAAGACAAGAAGCACATGATTATCTCAACAGATGTAGAAAAATTTTTTGGCAAACACAGCATTCATTCATGTTCAAAACACTCGAAAACTTGGGATTGCAGGAACATATATCAACATTGCAAAACTATATATGCTAAACCCAAGTCCAACATCATTCTAATGGAAAGAATTTGAAAGCATTTGCTCTAAAAACTGGAACAAAACAAGGATGCCCTCTTTCTCCACTTCTGTTCAATATAGTCCTTGAAAACTCAAGGCAGAGCAATTGGGCAGAAGAAAGAAAGGGACATGAATTGTAAGGAAAAAAAAAGCTCAAACTACCCCTATTTGTTGACAACATGATTCTATATTTAGAAGAACAACAACAAAAAAACTCACCAGAAAGCTTTTAGAATTCATAAATGAATTCAGCAAAGTGGCAGGATATAAAATTACTACTCTTAAATCAATTGTGTTCCTATGCATTAATGATGAATCAGCTGAAAGAGAATTTAGGAAGATTATCCCATTCACAATAGCCTCAACAACAACAACAACAACAACAACAACAAAACTTGGTAATCTGTCTAGCAAAAGAGGTGAAAGACCTCTACAATGAAAACTATAAAACACTAAAGAAAGAAATTAAAGAAGACCTTAGAAGATGAAAAGATCTCCCATGTTCTTGGATAGGCAGAATTAATATTGTCAAAATGTCCATACTACCAAAAGCACTATTCAAATTTAATGCAATTCCTTTTAAAATTACAATATAACATTCTTTGTAGAAATAGAAAAAGCAATCATGAAATTCATTTGGAAAAATAAGAGGTCAAGAATAGCCAAAGCAATCCTTAGTGAGAAAAGTGAAGCAGGAGGCATCACAATACCATACCTTAAATTATACTACAGAGCTGTAGTAACAAAACAGCATGGTATTGGCACCAAAACAAACATGAAGACCAATGCTACAGAATAGAGGACACAGAGATGAAACCACATATATACAGTTGTTATGGTTTAGATATGGTGTCCCCCCAAAGCTTGCTGTGAGACCACGCAAGAAGGTTCAGAGAGAGAAATGATTGGGTTGTGAGAGTCTTAACCCAATCAGTTAATTAATCCCCTGATAAGAATTAACTGAGTGGTAAATGAGGTGATGGGGTGTGACTGGAGGAGTTGGGCTTTGGGGACGTGGCTTGGGGTATATATATATATAATTTGTATCTGGAGAATGGAGTCTCTCTCCATTCTTTCTGATCATCATATGAGCTGCCTCCCTCTGCCACAGTCTTCTGCCATGATGTTGAGACTCACCTGGATCCCCTGGGGAATGGAGCTAGCCTTCTATGAACTAAGACCTCTGAAACTGTGAGCCCTCAAAAAAAACTTTTCCTTCTCTATAATTGTGCTGGTTGGGTCTTTTAGTCACAGCATTGAAAAAGCTTACTAAAACAACAGTTATATTATACGGAGGCACCATAAACAAACATTGAGAAAAGATAGCCTGTTCAATGAATGATGCTGGGAAAAGTGGAAATCCATACATAGTAGAATGAAATGTAATCTCTACCTCTCACCCTGAACAAGACTCTAAGTGGAGCAAGGACTTAAACACTAGACCAGAGACCTTGCACCTACTAGAAGATAATGTAGGTCTAACTGTCCATCATGTCAGCCTAAGAACTGATTTTCTCAACAAGATTCCTAAAGTGCAAGAAATAAAATTATAAATCAACAAATGGGATGATGTCAAGCTAGAAAAGCTTCTTCACAGCAAAGGAAACAATCAAGAACATGAAAAGAGAGCCTACAGAATAGGAGAAAAATCTTTGCCACCTGCATCTCCGTAGAGCATTAATCTCCAAGATATATGAAGAACTCAAACAAAACAAAACAAAGCAAAACTTAACACCAAAAAACCACAAATAACCCAATCAATAAGATGCCAAAGGAACTGAACAGTCAATTCACAGAGGAAGAAATATGAATGGCCAAAAAATATGTGAAAAATGTTCAACATTTCTAGCAATTAAAGAAATGCAAATTAAAACTACACTGAGATTTCATCTCACTCCAGTCAGAATGGCAATTATCAAGAATACAAGTAACAATAAATATTGGCAAGGATGTGGGGGAAAGGTGCATTCATACATTGCAAACTGGTGCGTCTACTCTAGAAATAAGTATGGAGATTCCTCAGAATACTTGGAATGGAACCACTGTTTGACCTAGGTATTCCACTCCTTGGTGTATATCCTAAGGACTTAAAATCAGCATCCCACAGTGACATGGCCACATCAGTGGTTATAGTGGCTCAATTTGCAATAGCTAAGCTACAGAACTAACCTATATGCCCTTCAACAGATGAATGGTCAATGGATTATTACTTAGCCATAAAGGAGAATGAAATTATGGCATTTGCTGGTAAATGGATGGATCTGGAGACCATCATGCTAAGTGAAATAAGCCAATCCCCCAAAACAAATGCATTGGACATAAATTTCCTATGTTCATATATGAATACATGACCAGTGAAACTCTGCATCATGTACAACCACAATAATGGGATCTTAATTAGGATAAGTTGCACTCCATGTGTGTATAATATACCAAAATACATCTACTGTCATGTATATCTAAAAAGAACAAGTTCAAAAAATTAGAAAATAAATGAATAAAAAGGAATTCTAGGAGTTCTTTTAGAGACCTTTTTTTGGCTTGTTTGGAAATCAGCTGCTGCTTTATTCAAAAAACCTGAAATCAAGGTTAAGAAATACCTTTGTGGCCCAAATCCTTAAAGAGAGAATTCCAGAAGTTAAAGTGGGTATTATGTGAAAGAGCTGAAAAAGGAAATTAGGGACTTGTAAGAAATTTTTAAATGGGGCTCTTAAAGCATTGTAAATTGCCAGTGTTAATATTATAGATGCCAACAATTGAAGTGGATACATGGATGGTTCTTTTTAGTTACACATGATGGCAGGATCTGTTTTGACATAATAATAAAAGTATGAAATATATCATGTTTTAGTTCAGAGCCCAGTACCTCACTTTCCCTTCCATTTCCCCACCCACTGCACCCTTCCCTCTATTGATATTTCTGCCATTTACCCACAGTTATTTTTAAAATTAATTTCTTGTGGATGTAGTTGATGGTGAGATCCATTGTGGTGTATTCATGCATGGCCGTAGGAAAGTTATGTCAGATTCGTTCCACTGTTTTTTCTTTTTGAATCTCCCCTCCCTTCCCTTCAGTCCCCTTTGTCTACTCCACTGAACTTCTGTTCTCCATGTCCCTCTTGCCTTACTGTGGGTTAGCTTCCACAGTCTTTAAAAGTAAATTGAGCCAGGTGCAGAGGGTCATGCCTGAAATTCCAGCAACTCAGGAGACTGAGACAGGAAAATTGCAAGTTAGGCCTCAGCAACTTAAGGAGCAATTTTGAGGGACCCTATCTCAAAATCAAGATACAAAAAGGGTTAGGGATGTGGCTCAATGGATATGCGTCCTATGTTCAATCCCCAGTACCAAAAAGAAAAAAGTAGATTGAAAAATTTCTAGAAAAAATTACAAATCTTAACTTATGACTTTTGCTGCCTTGGTAAATCTCCACGTGACTCACTTGCATATGACCTGACTTTTTTATGTTTCTTGTAGTTAATGGAAAAATCTCCAAGAATAGGTTACTGGATGGTGTGAAGTCTCTTAATGGTAAGTGAAAAGCATAATAAAAAACCAAAGGAATCTAAGGGGCATATATATGTTACTTCCTAAATATTAAATTGTGACTCTTTCCAATTTTCCTAAGTTGTGTTACTATTTCCATCTTCTTATGTAAGAGTTTGTTACCAAAGTATCTACACATTGGATTTTTTGATATCTCCTCCTGTTTAGCACATGCACACAAAGTCTATATCAGAACATTGAAAATAAATTGAAATTGTTCAGGCAATTTAGTTAGGAGTTGAGATTACTAATCTTATAAACAAAACTGAGCTTACCTATTAATGAGATCAAATTACTTTTTCCATTATGATGAATGGTTAAGTAGTGATCTCACCCCTTTTAAAATTTATGGTTTGTGAACCTATAACCAAAATCCAACTGAGGAAAGAGATTCAGTTTTTAAATCCATTATTTCCCTGCTTTGTATTTGGAACCTGGCCATTTCTGAAACTGATCAAATATATACAGAAATTAAGAGCTCTGCATAAATCAGATTTTACTCATTTTCTTCTTATTTTTCCAAGGAGGGATTATCAATTTTCATAAGCTTGATTCAGTTTTGAAAACTATGGGATGGAAGCTCACAGAAGAAGAACTTAAGAACCTGAAATGCAATCTGCCCACTGATGGTGAGCATTTATGATATTTTTAAGTTATTTGGAAAAATCTGGGATTTTTGTAAAAGCATCAGTTAGTCAACCTAAATGCTTATTAAGCAGAGATAGTCATTTTTAAGTATAAAAGAAGAAATTTGAATGACTAATTTTTATCCCATATCCTTTTTATCAATTCATGATACAATGTATTTCATTTAAATTCTAAACTGGAATTGGAGTTTGTTCAGGTACACCACCAGATTGGGAAAAGTTGGAGGAAAGAAAATAAAATAGAGAACCAGAAGATAGTGAAATGCAATAAAATAAGGTTTGAGAAAAATATACACAGAAAATGGCAATGAGAAAGAAAAAAATGGTGAATGGGGAATGATTTAAATACCACCAATTATTACTTCTGCTGCTACTAATCCCATTTCATCCAGGCAATTACCATTATGCAAGAAAAAAATAAAATAAAAGGAATAGGAAAACTGCATTCTTTGCCATGGATCCATAGCAGAACCTGGAATCTGTCATCAGGTCAAGGGCAGTGAAGGATTCTGGTCAACATGCAGGGTACATTACCTGTATTCAACTATTTCTTTTGGGCCAAACTCCAGATTCAAGGGCTATATTCCTGGGCTTTAACTGCCTCTGATTTGATACAGTTAATTAAGTAATTCCATCACAAGTGAGAAAAACAAATAACCTAGGAAAATTTCTTGGCTGAAAGTGCTTATGTAAATCCTGCTCATTTTACTCATATGATATTTAATTGCCATTAATTAATGTACCCTTTTGTAGAACATACATTATTTTCAGAATATATTTCTCTAAAGGCATCCATTTATTTTTAAGTCTTTATAATTTTTGTGGCAAGTATGCCTTTATTATATTTCACATTATTTGAAATATAAAATTATTTTATATAATATACATGTTACATATATGTATTAATGTATTTTAATACTATAAAAGTATACTATATATACATGTAAGTATTAATAATGAAAAATTATAATTCCTCAATGCAGCTGAGCATTAGAATATGATTAGTAAGTGGTACCTACATATAAGCTCTTCCCTCAGCTCTTCACTTTGCCATTCCCTTCCAAGGCAACCAGTATGCTGAATTTTGTGTTTTAAAATATTTTTAACATATATATATACATATATATGCATCACTAAATAATATTTTAATATATGTACTTGTTTTATGAGCTTTACAAAAATATTATCTTATAATATGTTCCAAGTCTTCTGGAATTTATTTTCCCAATATTAAACTCCTTAGATTCATTTATGTTGTTTCATTCCATCATATAATACCTTGCATTACTATGTATATTTCATTGTACAAGTATAACCACAATTTATTTCTAATTTTCACTGTCAAATGGACATTTTATTTGCTTCTAGTTCTCACTATTTAATAACAGAGTGTGTGACAGATATCATTGCCCTGTGTACATGCATGAAAGCACAGATGGTGTGACTCTACTTTGTGTACAACCCTTGAAACAATAGCTGTACTCCATTTGTGTTCAATGAATCAATAAGTAAATAAAAAAAAAAAGATTCCTTTAAAAAATAATCTTGTATATGCCTGTTGGTATACATGTCAAATAGTTTTCAAGTATGTTCTCTAAAATTCCTGGGTCATAGAATTGGCCCATCAATATTCATTTTTCAAAAATAAGACCAAATTGAAATTAATAGTTTCATCAGCAGTCTTAGTGGAAATGTATTCCCTAGAAATTAAACTGAATACTTGTAACAATTATGTATGTGTCTTCCCAATTCTCTGCAATCTAATGAGTGTAAAATGTTATCTTGTTTAGATATATTTTTAAACAACTACCTAGGAGTAGCTAACCTGGTTTCACTACTATCTGTCATATGTTTTTGCTTTTATTGGTGCTTTATAGTTGTACGTAATATAATCACACATACATGGAATTTAATTTACTCAATTTCAGTTCCCATTGCCTCCTTTTCCCTCCACTCCTCTTTCCCCTTCTTCTATTCTACTGGTCTACTTTGTACTCATTTACATATTTTAATTAGTGTTTTCTGCATTTACATAAAGATGGAATTCACTGTGGTATATTTATAATTGCACATAGCATAATTTTGTCAAATCCATTCTGCATTCCTCCTCACTTCCCTTCAGTCTCCCTCTACTCAACTCATCTTCCCCCTGTATTTATCATATTCAACCACCTCCCACCTCTTCACTTTTTCTAGCTTCCTATATCCAACCCTTGATTTTTCTCAGTCTGGCTTATTTCTCATAGTATGATTTTCTCCAGTTTCATCTGTTTTTTGTTTTTATTTTTGTTTTTGTTTGCTGTCATTTTAATTTTAACAAAATAGATAATTTCATATTACATAGAGAGAAAATCCATCCATACTCATTGTTGATAAAATTTTAGAAATATTTTCTATAAAATGTTTAGTGTTTGATTGGGAATTGGTCCATTATAACATTTCTCCAGGTATAGAGTTCCCATCTTCACCCCCATTCTTATTAACTTTTGAGAAATTTAAAAAGTACAGAAAAATACAAAAAATAAGACAAGATATCCATATACTACAGACCAGAATTAGCCAGTATCTTCATATATTTACTTGCAGTCTTCAAGAGAAATGAATGTTTATATATAAACACTGAAGCTCCCTCCCCATACTCATTCACTTCTCTTCTCACTGTCCACAGGCCACCACTATCAAGAGTGTGGTCTGTATTTCTCCATTTTAAAAACATTTACATACACATAAGTATTCCTCACCAATATAAAGTACTGAATTTCATGAAGTTTTAATTCAAATTTACAAAAAGTCACTATACTATATCCACAATTCTGCAAATTCTTCACCCCTCAATAAAATATCATAACTTCATTCTTCTTTGTGACTGAGTAAAACTCTACTGTGTATATATTACACATTTTCTTCATCCATTTAGCTGTTGACAGGCATCTGAACTGGTTCCTTAACTTGGCTATTGTGAGTTGTGCTGCTATAAATATTAATATGGTGGTATTTTTATGGTATGCTAATTTTAGCTTTTTGGGATAAATACCGAAGAATGGGATAGATAGGTTATATGATTGTTCCATTCCTGGTTTTGTTGAGGAATCTCCATACTGCTTTCCAGAGTGGTTGCACTAATTTTCAATCCCACCAACAGAATATGGGTGTGTCTTTTCTCCCACATCCTTGTCAGCATTTATTATTATTTGTATTCTTGATAATTGCCATTCTGACTAGAGTGAGATGAAATCTTAGTGTAGTTTTGATTTCCATTTCTATGATTGCTAGAGGTGTTGAACACTTTTTCATATATTTGTTGACAATTTGTGTTTTGTTCTTTTGAGAAATGTCTGTTTAGTTCTTTTGTCCATTTATTGATTGGGTTATATGGGGTTTGGGGGTTAATTTGAATTCTATTTTTCTGCATGTTAATCACCTGTCACAGGAATAACTGGCAAAGATTCTCTCCCATTCCAAACACTCTTTCTTCACTATCTTGTTCTCTTTGCTATGCAGAAGCTTTTTAATTTGATGATAACCCACTTAATGATTCTTGGTTTTATTTCTTGCACTTTAGGAGCTTTGTTAAGGAAGTCAGTGCCTGCACAATATGTCAGAGTGTTGGGTCTACATTATCTTCTAGCAGTTGCAGACTTTCTGGTCTAAATCCTAGGTCTTTGATCCATTTTGAGTTGCTTTTTGTGCAGGGTGAGAGATAGGGATCTAGTTTCATTCCTCTACATATGAATATTCAGTTTGCCCAGCATTGTTTGTTAAAAAGGCTATCATTTCTCCAATGTTGTTTTTGGCACCTTTGTAAAGTATTAGATGGCTGTAAGGATGTGGGCTTTTTTTATTTTTTATTATTATTTTTTATTTGCTGACACTTCTTTTTTATTTATTAATTTAATTTTGATTCATTGTACACGAATGGAGTACAGCTGTTGTTTCTCTGGTTGTACACAAAGTGGACTCACACCATCTGTGCAGTCATACATGTACACAGGGCAATGATGTCTGTCTCATTCTGTTATTATTCTTACTTCCCCCACCCCAACTCCACCCCTCCCTTCCCTCTATGCTATCTATCCTTCCTCCATTCTTGCCTCCCTTCCACCCCGCATTATGCATCATCATTCACTTATCAGAGAGATCATTCAGCCTTTGGATTTTTGGGATTGGCTAATCTCACTTAGCATAACAGTCTCCAACATCTCCCATTTACCTGCAAATGCCATAATTTTATTCTTCTTTGTGGCTGAGTAATATTCCATTGTGTATATATGCCACAGTTTCTTTATCCATTCATCTATTGAAGGGCATCTAGGTTGGTTCCACAATCTAGCTATTGTGAATTGAGCAGCTATGAACATTGATGTGGCTGCATCACTATAGTAGTCTGATTTTAAGTCCTTTGGATATAGGCCAAGGAGTGAGATGGCTGGGTCAAATGGTGGATCCATTCCAAGTTTTCTAAAGAACCTCCACACTGCTTTCCAGAGTGGCTGCACCAACTTGCACTCCCACCAGCAATGTATGAGTGTATCCTTTCCCCACATCCTCGCCAACACCTGTTGTTGCCTGTATTCTTAATAAAAGATATTCTAATTGGGGTAAGATGAAATCTTAAGAGGTCTTCATCATGTTGGCCTAGGACCAGATTTCCTTAACATGACTCCCAAAGCGCAAGGGATAAAGGCAGGAATCAATGATTGGGATAGAATCAAACTAAAAAGTTTTCTCTCAGCAAAGGAAACAATCAGCAATGTGAAGAGAGAACCTTCAGAGTGGGAGAAAATCTTTGCCACACAGATTTCGGATAGAGCACTAATCTTCAGAATCTACAAAATACTAAAAAAATCTTTACACCAAGAACACTAATAACCCAATCAATAAATGGGTCAAGGAAATGATCGGACACTTTACAGAGGAAGATCTATAAGCAATCAACAGATTTATGAAAAAATGTTCAACATCCCTAGTTATAAGGATGTGGGCTTTTCTCTGTGTCTTCTATTCCATTGGTCTTCATCTGCATTTTGATGGCAATTCCATGCAATTTTTGTTTCTCTGGCTTTGTAGTGTAATTTGAGGTTGGTATTGTCATGCCCACAGCATCACATTTCTTCCTTAGGGACTACTTTGGCTATTCTAGGTCTTTTATTCTTCCAAATGAATTTTAGAACTATTTTCTCTAGTTTAATGAAGAATGTCATTGGTATTTTGATGGGGATTGCATTGGCTCTGTATGACACTTTTGCTAGCATGGCCATTTTGACAATATTAATTCTGCCTATCCCAAGAACATGGGAGGTATTTCCATCTTTTAAGCTCTTCAATTTTTTTCTTCTGTGTTCCATAGTTTATAGAAGTCTTTCACCACCTTGGTTAGATTTATTACCAAGGTATTTTGTTGTTGTTGTTGTTGTTATTGTGACTGGGAAAGTTTTCTGATTTCTTTCTCAGTAGATTCATTATTGGAATATACAAAAAAATCAATTTATGTATGTTGATTTTATATCCTGCTACTTTGCTAAAGTTATTTATCAACTCTGGGAGTCTTTTGGTGGAGATTTTTGGGTCTACTAAATATAAGGTCATGTCATCAGCAGAAATAATTTGGTTTCTTCTTTTCCTATTTGTATCCCTTAAATTTCCTTCTCTTGCCTGATTTCTCTGGCTAGAGTTTCAAGGACTATATTGAATACAAGTGGTGGGAGTGGACATCTTATTTTTTCCTGATTTTAGAGGAAATGCTTTCAGTTTTTCTCCATTCGGTATGATGTTGGCTTTGAGTTTGTTGTATATAGGCTTTCCAATTTTCAGTGAAGTGCCTTCCATCCTTAGTTTTCCTAGTGTTTTAAACATGAATGAATGCTAGGCTTATCAAATGCCTTTTCTGCATCTATTGAGATAATCATATATTCTTGTTCTTATGTCTATGTGGTGAATTGTATTTATTAAATATGTTCAACCAATATTGCATTCCTGAGATGAAACTGACCTGATCATGATGCACTATCTTCTTAATTTATTTTAGAATGTCATTTACCAATATTTTATTAAGGATTTATGCATCTATGTTCATGAGGGATGTTGGTCTGAAGTTTTCTTTCCTTGATGTGTCTTTGATTTTGGTATCAGGGTGATACTTCACAAAATGAGTTTGGCAGAGTTCCCTCCTTTTCTATTTCATGGAATAATTTTAAGAGGATTATCATTAGTTCTTATTTAAAGGTCTGGTAGAACTCAGCTGAAAATCCATCTGGTCCTGGGCTTTTCTTTGTTGGAAGGCTTTTAATTGCTGCTTCAATTGAACTGCTTGATATTGGTCTAAGTTTTCCATATCCTTCTGATTCATTTTAGGTAGGTTATATGTCACTAGGAATTTCTAAGTATATTCAAGATTTTCTAGCTTATGGGCGTATTCATTTTCAGAATAGTTTCTGATGATTCTCTGCATTTCAGAAGTGTCTGTGGTGATAATTTCCTTTTTGTCTTTAATTTTTTTGATTTGGGTTTTCTCTCTTCTTTTGGCTAATTTGCTAGAGGTTTATCAATCTTGCTTATCTTTTCAAAGAACTAACTTTTTGTTTCAATAATCCTTTGTGTTTTTTAATTCTTAATCACATTAATTTCTGCTCTGACCTTAATGATTTCTTGTCTTCTACTGATGCTGGTATTAGTTTGTTCTCTTCCTAGAGCCTTAAGTCATAATGTTAGATTATTTATTAGGCATCTATATTTTAAATGTATGAACTCAGTGCTATAAACTTTCCTCTTCATTCTGCTTTCATGTTGTCTAGAGATTTTGATCTATTACATCCCCTTCTTCTTTTGTTTCTAAGCATTTTTTAATTTCTCCCCTGATTTCTTATGTGGTCCATTCCTCATTCAAAAGTTTATTATTTAGTCTTGAGATGTTAGAATGGTTTCTGATTTTTATCTTCTTCTTGATTCTTTATACATATTTTAACAATAATCTTTTGTCTGTTCTTGGTATTACAAATAAGTTCTTTAGTTTTCTAATTTTCTCTATATGGTGTGTGCTGATGAATCGAAATAAGATTAACATCTAATTTTTCTATATATTTCTTTTAGGACTTTTACTTTTCAAATGGGTAATTTTAAAATAACTTTCCTATAAAGGTAAAAATGATATTTTTAAATATTTTCTTTCAAAAGACTTTCTAAGTTTTGCTTTAAGTTTTTAAGTACTTAAATCTTGATTTTGTATATGATCTTATGAAGATATCTGATGTTATTTTTTCTTCTTAAAACAGTAATTATTGCCTTTTTTTGTACCTTTGCTCACTGATATTTAATATAACCACTTTCAAGTATCAAAGTTCCATAAGTGCACGGATCTATTTCGGGACTTTTTTATTTCATGGATCAGTTTTTCTATCTCTGTGCTAATGCCACCCTCTGAAAATTATTATGGCTTACATAAATCATGACATCCTTTCGACGGAATACTTTTACATTATTCTTTTGTTCTGTTTTGACTTCTCTTGATTCTTTCATTTGAATTTTAAGATCAGCTGGTCCAGGTTGTAAAATATGCAGTTTGAATTTCACTGGAATTGCACCATTTCTGTAAAACAGGAAAGAATTGATTCATGAGTCTTCTCAGTGTGGGAGATCTCTCTGACATCTGGATGCTAATACAATAAGGGAGGGGAGGGGAAATTTCTTTTAGAGGTGATGAAACCAGAGTTTTGAGATAAGACTAGATTTCCCAATTTCCTTCTGGGTTCTTGTCTCAAAAAATTTGAAGAATAAAATCCATGGACAATAATGGAAGGGAAAAAAGTAAGGGAATGGGACTTATTTAAGTGAGAAGAGAGAGAACATGTGGGGTACATGTGGGAGGGGACCAGATATCAGGAAAACCCATTTTGGTGTGCTAGCTTAAGGGCTTGTATGATTCTGGGTAGAGCATGGAGGGAAATCGTGTTAAACAGATATTGAAAAAGTATCAGCTTTGTCCTTTAGCCTGAGTTTTAATCCTTCCTGTAACTCCCATTGGGGTTCACTCAGCCCCCTCCGCCTGCCCCACTTCTGGGACAAAGGGGCTGACTGGAGGAGTTCCCACAGGTGAGCCTCAAGGTCTTTTACATTTGAAATAGGTCTTAAAGGTGTTATTTGAGCAAGACCTCAACTGGGGCCCATCACTTCTAATTGCTAACCATTTATTGTCTTATTCAGGGATGCTTATTTTATGGCATTGTTTATGGTGATGTTTTCACAGATGTATACTTAGCTTCAAACTCATCAAGGTGTATACATTAATTATGTGTTCTTTTTTATGGCAGTCATGCCTTAATTTTTTTAAAAAGGAGGAGCCCATGTGGTATTTTAGTATTTCCATTAATTTATTTATATTCAAAAGCAGGAATGCATTTAGAAATTTTTGGAATTATGCAGCAATATTTCTTTTACCCATGTTGAGTTAGGTATATTTAGCTATTTTATGCTTTACACAACAGTACATTTGTTACCTATATTGACTAAAGGTAGGGTATGTGAACAATAAAACAGACACACACAAACAAATGAGATGGTTCCTACAGAAACTAGAGAACCAAGAAAAGAGGTTTTAGAATTCAAACAGAAAAGGAAATTTTAAATGACCTCATAATGAAGAAATGATTGAATTTTGCCATAATGGATATCATACAATGTATACAGTTATCAAAACGTATTGTTGTACCAGAAGAAAATAAAATCATCCAAGCTGATCACGTAAAACCAAAAGAAGCCTTTATTTTAGCTGGCTAGCGACAATCCCCTTATACCTAAAAGCAGTGTCCCGGGAAATTGCACAGTAGTTCTTTGTTGCCAGCATTTATGGGGTTTGGGAAGGGATTAGGGCGGGTCTATAGGGAGGGGAGGAATTAGGGTGGGGCTGACACTCCCATTGCCCTGGAGAATCTCCCTGGGGAGCACAACATTTTACTCCGTTTTCTGTTGCTATAACAGTATTATACCTAAAAAATTTGTACAACTATTATGTGTCAATAAAATTTTAAAATAATGTTTTTCCAATTTGAATGCCTTTTATTTCTTGTTCTTTTCAGATTTTTCTGACTAGGATTTCAGTACAGTATTAAAGAACAATAGTAAAAAAGGGCATTCTTTTTTCCATTGGTACATTATAATTATACATAGTAGTTGGATTCATTATGACATTAATACATGCATATAATATAATTAGATCACTCTCATTCCCCACTACTTTTCCTTTCCCTCTCCTCTCCTTTCTCCCTTGATTTACTTGCTCTACTCTTCTGATTTCCCTTCTATTATTATTATCTTAGTACATTATGATTATATATATATATACATAAATGCGTACATATATATGATTCATTATAGTATGTTCATACAGGAGAAAAGCATAATTGGGTAGATTTCTTACCCCATTACTTACCCATTCCCTCCTCTCCTCCTTTTCTCTTTATCCCCTTCCTCTACTCTATTGGTCTCCCTTCTATTTTTGTGATATCCTTTTCATTTTATTCCCACCCTCACCACCACCACCTTTTTCTTCCCTCTCTGGCTTCCACATATGAGAGAAAAGAGTCAACCTTTGACTTTCTGATTCTGATCTATTATTCAACATGATGCTCTATGGTTCCATTTTCCTGCAAATGACATACTTTCATTCTTCTTTATGGCTGAATAAAACTCCATTGTGTATATATACCACATTTTCTTTACCTGTTCATCTGTTGAGAGACACCTAGGCTGGTTCCACAACTTGGCTGTTATGAATTGTGCTGCTGCGGGTATGTACATATCACTGAAGCCAGAATTAAAGACAGGCTGTTAATGTAGAATAGGTGATCAGGTTGGATAAAGAAAATGGAAGCCAATTTAAGTCTGGAAAGTTAGAAACCGCCCCTGGAAGATAGAAATGTTCACATCTCCAGAGTCACTTGATACTACCCCTCCCAAAAAAGATTGTTAATGAAGCAACTCCTGAGCAGAGAGCTACTGATCAATGCTTCCTGGATTGCTGCTCCCTTCCTGCCTAGCACTCCACCTTGGCCCTTCTAACCCACCTGCTCACACCCCCTCCCCATTCCACCAACATCTCCCAGTCACTTTGAAGGATGCAGGGGAATAAGCAAACAAGATAAGGGAGAAGAATGCAGAAGAACAAAGGAAACTTTAGTCTATAAAAGGGGCAGGGCACTCTCACTTCTTAGGATACCAGGATACCAGCCATGGACCTCTTCTCCTTCCCAGGAGAAGTCTATGTTACTGCCTTTAAATAAAACTTGCTTTATATGCTTGCTTCAGCGTGCTACTCTAATGTTCAAACTTCAACATTTGAGGAGCAGAACTCGTCACCAAAAACCAGTGGTATCATCACTATAGTACACTGATTTTAGTTCTTTTGGATGAATACTAAGGAGTGGGATAGCTGGATCATCTGGTGATTTCATTCCTAGACTTTTGAGAAATCTCGATACTGCTTTCCAAAGTGGTTGTAGTCCTACCAACAATGTTTAAGTGCACCGTTCCCCCCACATCCTCAACAGCAGTTATTATTACTTGTATTCTTCATGATTGCCATTCTAACTGGGGTGAAATTAAATCTCAGTGTAGTTTTGATTTGCATTTCCCTGATTACTCAGTATGTTGAACATTTTTTCATATATATGTTGGCCATTTGTGTTTTCTCCTTTTGAGAAATGTCTGTTTAAGTATTTTGCTGATTTATGGATTGAGTTATTTGGGGTTTGTTGGTGTTTTTGAGTTCTTTACATATTCTGGATAGTAATCCCCACAGGGAAGTGAAACTGGCAAAATTTTTCTCCCATTCTGGAGGCCCTTTTTTACACTCTTGTTTCCTTTACTGTTCAGAAAGTTTTTAGTTTGATTCCTTCCCACTTACTGATTCTTGGTTTCATTTCTTGAGCTTTAGTCTCATTAAGGAAATTAGTGCCTGTGCCAATATGTTGGAGTGTTTCTCTTCTAGCAGTTGCAGTATTTCTGTCCTAATTCCTAGGTCTTTGGTCCACTTTATGCATTGATTTTTGTGCATGGTAAGAGAAAGAGATCTATTTTTCATTCTTCTGCATACGGATATCCAGTTTTCCCAGCCCCATTTGTTCAAAAGACTTTCTTCAATTATGTTTTTGGTACCTTGTCAAGGATAAAATGATCATATCTGTTTGGATCTGTCTCTGTCTCTGTGTCTTCTATTCCAGTGGTCTTCATGACTGTTTTTATGCTAATACCATTTTGGTTTTGTTACTGTATCTTTGTGGTATAATTTGAGATCAGGTATTATTAGGAGGCTTTTTTTTTTAATGCTCGAGACCAGGTATTAAACCCAGGCCCTTTCACATGTTGGGCAAGCTTCTACCCCTGAGGTACATCCCCAGCCCTAAAATAATTTTTTAAAAGGAAAAAAACTGAAGCCATAATATAAAGATATCAATTCAATGTAAGTCCAATAGAAGTCCCTACATTTTTTTCCTGTGGACTTGAGAAGAAATTCATAGTTTTAAAGAACAGCAAAGAGCAAATAGCCATGTTATTTTTGAAGAACTACATTTGGGAATTTCTTATTGGTCAAGGCAAGTCAAATGGCCAACCCAGACATTAATGGAACAGGAAGTATAATCCTCCACTCCAGGAGAAATACTTAATAATTAATCAAAAATCCTAAAAAGAATAAATAACTCTGTCTGATTCTATTACAAAAGTGAGGAAGTACTAAATCAGAATTTATCACATGAGAAAATGATTGCTAAACTCCAAATTTTAACATTATTGAACAGTATAAATCAAATTTCAATCCCATTTTTAGTAGTATGAGCTAAATAAAAGTTCTTTAAAAACTTATAACTAAAAGTAGACCTTTGAAAATAAGTGCCTTTCTTGAACTTTATACCTTGAATATGGTAGGTTTGATTAGCTATAAAATAATTAAATCACAATCATATTGACATTGTTAAATTGTTACTTTAATATTTCACTTCTTTAGTCTGATTTATTCTCAGAAAGAGGGTAAAGGTAGAGAACATCTTTCCTCTCATATTATTTTAAATCTCATTTTCTATTTTTATTTTTTGCATTTCTTATAGTATTTGGAAGAGTTGCAGCTAAAAAGTGGTTTGATGGATTAAAAGCATTTACAGGTAAGTGAGAAGTTCTGTGTTGACAAAACCCTCTGTCTTTCTGCAGTAGTATAATTTTAAATGATATTTCCTACTATTCTATTCCTGATTTGTAATTTTTGGCTTTTAACCTTTTCAATAAAATGTGGGCTTCAAATATAGTTTGCCTTTATATGTAGTGGCTAAAGTAGTAGCTAAGGGTTTATAAATCAATAACAACATATGAGCTTTCTGGAGCTTTTGTATTAATAATATTGTTCACTATAACATTATAAATAAACTCCCAAACCAGAATAATCTAGTAGCAAGAAGATAAGCCTTTTTGACATAATTAAGCAAAAAGTGAAAAAATATACAATGCTCTCTGGTAAGAGGTATAAATGAATTGATTCTGATATCTTAATCAGTCAGATAAAATTTATTTTATCTACTTTGGTTCATCCTCAGATTAGGAATCATGTGTTTTAGCATTTTTAAGTAAACAAGTAAATTTGAAATATGATCTCTCTTGATTCTGCATACATACATATTTTGTCTTTGAACGTGCTCAGGTTAGAAAGAAACTTGTTTAACATTATGAGGCTGTAGTCTGAAATACTTATTCTTTAAGATTCTTGAATGATAACATTTCATATTTTTCAAAGGAGAAAAGTTGGATGTGCGATATCTCCCTGATATGCTGAGCGACATCGGCATTGAGCCAACAGATAAAGAACAGATGAAGCTGCTGAATGGGCTGCCAGTGGATGGTGAGCAATACAGAAGACTCTGTTGCCTTTTAGAGCTTAGTTTTATGGGACCATGGGAGGTTTTTTAAAACATTCTTTATGTTGCATTTGAAAATTATTTAAACACCTGGAAAATGTTTTATGTTATATAGTTTGATATCCCTTTGCTCCTCCTTTTAACTCAGGCTATCGAAGAATAAGCAAACGTTTAATTTCACCCCTTTTAGTGAATGGCAAAACTCTCCTAAGAAAAGAAAATAAAGAAAGTGAGAGTTTGAGAGATTTTTAGAAGAATTGGATAAAAGAGGTAAAACAAGAAACAAAGGAATGTCAGCATAGTAGAAACTATTGAAAACTGTCTCGGGTGTTAAAAATTTTATTACTTGTCAGACTGATAATTCTCAATTCAGATCTTCATTTTTTTATTGGCTGCAGGAACATATTTATTCAGTAAATAACAAAAGTTCTTCCTGAAATTATGAAATATACGTACCATTTTATCACAGTTTAACCTAAAATGTGCTTTCTGTTGAAAATGTGCTTTGCATTGTAGCTTCTGGGAAGATCTATAAAAACAGATTGTTGAATGGTATAAAGTCTTTCAAGGGTGAGTAGCAATTTGAGATTTAAGGCTTAAATTCCATTTTTAATAATTATCAACTCACCCTTTATATGAATTAATTTCTAAATTTATCTTCTTTCACTAAAAATATATTTTCCTGAATAATGTTTTTTTTGTCTTTGTAAAACATGTACAAAATCTCATATATTTATTTTAAAGCTAAACCCCCAAAGTATAATTTGATTTCTAGGTAGATAAAAAAAAATATTAAGACAATGAAAGAGATTTTCTGAAATTAACAAAAGAAGCAAAGAGAACCAAAAATAATTCCTGCCTATTTTAAGAAAGATTAAGCATTATTTTCAAGTAGAATTATTCCATTAAGTTTCATTATAGTTTCTCTAATTAGAATATATTTTAGTGCTTCTTTATTTCTCCTTTCCCTCTTCCTGGTACTTAGTCCAAAAATAAAAGGGAGTGGAGAAAATGAGGCAAGGAGTTTAGAAGCCCTACCAAATGTCTGTTGAGAGGAATCTCTAGGCACAGGAACAATGTCTCCTGGTGCTACTAGGCCTTTGGGAAGAAATCAGTAGGATTATTTCCTAAAGAATTTAATGTGGAAATTACCCAAGGTACTTTCCATTTTATGATTTTCTATGTATTATTATCAACTAAATTGAGTGTCACCTTAAAAATGAAGCATTGATTGCCAGAAGCTCCATTGTTCAATTTCTCTTGTTGTATTTTCCCATCTGTCCCATGGGGGGCATTTTATCTAACTTTTATAGTCCCTGAGTACCTGCTTTCCAGTTTACGTAAATACATTTTTCTTTCCATGTACTCCCAACTCTAGCTCTTGTTTCAGCTTCAGAACTTTTTTGACTTAAGTCTTTTCAGATATTATCTGAGGTAATTTACAGAAAGAAGTATGTATATAACATGCATAATGTTACATATATCTAATATACATCACATATTCAGTATTTTATTATTTCTTGTTTCCCTGTTTTGATATCTTTGCAGTAGCTTTCTATCTTAAAATAATCTATACTCATAAAGTATTTTCAAGCATGGATAAACCAAGTCTAGAGTAATTTCAAAGCCACAAGAAAAATAAGTACTAGTCTTCTTATTCCTCTCGACTATACATTTCATTGGTTATCTTTCACTTCAGTTGTAAAATCATTCTATGAACTATTTCCTGGATATAGTTTCACCAAGACAAAGTTTAAGGTTCTTTAATACAAAGTTTATCCAAAGTTAGTCATTCATGTTTAAAGCAGTATTAGTACTGAAAATTGATCATATTTTCCTTTACTGTGAATTTTTTCATTTTAATGACTAACATTTCTAATATTTAATATATTCCTCGTATTTTGATAATTTTTCTCATTTGTTGTGTCTTTTTCTAAGGAGGAAAAGTCAAACAAAATAAAATGAATACTGTTTTAGAAGAAATGGGAATCGAGCTCACAGAGAAGGAGCTTGAACATCTAGCAGACCATGAACCAGTTAATGGTGAGTAATAACTGAGGTTACTACTGTGCCTCTGCAGAGCCCCTGCTTGTAAACTTATTTCACTGAACTATCTGTATTCACTGGTATCTTGCTTAGTTTCTGTCAAATCATTATTTTTAATTTCTTTTCAAGCAATTCATAAATTTATGTTTCTTTGGGGTCAGTTACTAGAGAATTATTGTATTCTTTTGATGGTATCATGTTTCCTTTCTCCTTTATGTTTCTTGTCTTCCTGTTTTGATATTTTTGCACCTAGTGGAACATTCCCTCTTCCAAAAGTATGGAATGGTTTTCATAGGGAAAAAAATTTTATCTGTAGATAGGTCTTAAGGTGTCAATTGGGTAAAGTGCATTGGTTCTAATTCTGAGTAGACCCAGGAGGGTATTCTCCATGCAACTTCTTTAGCTTTAATCAATGTTAGGAATGGCTACAGGTGCCTCAATGGATTAGGCTACAGGAATTTATAACAGCAGTGTTGTCAGGATAGGTTGTTAAGGTTCTCAGTGGTAAGATCTTCAGAGTCCTCCTGATCTCATTTTTTACATAGTTGGGAGACTTAACTGAAGGGATCTTTCTTGAGGTTGGGTCTGATACAGCAGACACAGCAGCACTGTGTTCCAGGGCATAGGTTCTTAAGAGTAGCTGTGAAGTTGGGTCCTGGACTCAGTGACTTGAACTACTGTCGCACCTGTGGTGTTGGTTTAAGTTCACTCTCTGAAGCATAGTGAGACACAGATCTTCCACAAAGCTGGCAACTGACTCTGAGACAAACCCCATTAGCTTAGGGCCGGGGTGGTGATGTAGTTATGACTCTAGTCCTGGTTTGGGAGCATAGCACTATCATGGCTTCAGGGAAGAAGGAGTATTCCACAGCTCAGGGCATAGAGCACAGCTGCAATTAGAGTCCCTAAGCAAACAGGGCACAGTGGCAACTCAGGCACCAGTTGAAGGGGATACTATGTAACTGTACCATGAAATGGTAGGACCGAAGAACAACCCAGGTGCTATGAGGCCAGGTACAGTGGTAAAAAGGACTGAGGAATGACAGGAACTTACAAGGGTTGGGGACAACAGTGATTCCATTCCCAACAAATTGGGGTGCCTCAGCAGCTCAAACTCTGGAGGGCTAATCTATATCCAGGGAGATGGATTACTGTGGCTGTTTGACTCTTGAGGCAGGCTGGCACAGCTCCTCCAAACCTCTATTTCCTTAGGGGAAAAACACCATGTGAGTTCAGGAGCCTGTGGGCAATGCTGCTGCACTGGGCTGGGGCCCCAGTTATCTGGAAGGGGCATGTTTCAAGGGTCCCCAGCTAAACTGTGGTTCCATTACCAGAGTAGCTGTCAACCTGCCGTAATAAAAAATGAAGAGGAGCTGGACCTGTGTGTTTATGATGTACCTGGCACAGGGTAATTCCCTCACCTGTCAGTCCAGTGCCTAATTGTCCAACTCAAAACCAGGGATCCTCTGGGAAACTTGTTTATAAGTGGCAAATACCCTATGGCTCTTGTATAGCTATGTCTGATTCATGCCTGTCTGAATACTGCCCTGGTCTTGGGAGCCCAACCTTATGTTCTATCTGGTGTCCTGGGGGAAACCTAGTCTGGAATAACCCCTAGTTCATCAGATAGAAGGCACAACTTCAATATTCCACCACAATAGGGAACAGATTTTTACCTACAGATCCTGGACAAGGAATGCATAATGAGCCGAAATTGCTGTCCTTAGTCCTGAGGTCATGTGAGGAAGGAATGAACAATCAATCAGAAGGGAGAAAGGAGGTGGGGAGGAGAGAGAGAGGGAGGGAAGGAGTGGGGTGGGATGGGGAGAGAGAGAATACGAATATACAGCAACAAGGAGTATATATAAGTATATATAAGGTAGTAGGACATGGGCCACTTACAGTTGCTATGCACGATCACAGTTGCTAGTCCCTGGGGAATAGGGTACTATGTGGGCTTAGTTGGCGGAAGATGCATTTGCTCTACTAGTCTAAAGCTTAGATTCACAAAGGTCAGATGCTGCAGTGGTTCAGATGCCGTTCAGCCCAGTTGATCCTCTCAGTTAGGACTCCTTTTCCCTGGGGTACAAGACAACACATGGGCTTGGGTGCTAAGGTAATGGCCACTTTACCTGGCCTAGACTCCATGGGGGAAGTGGGAATGAGTGAAGCGGCAATGGATGGGATAGAAGAAATGGAGTTCCTCCTAAGCACCTTGGTCCCAGAGGATAGGAGCAGCAGCAGCTTGATTGGGAAATGGAACATTAGTATGTGTGAATAAGATGCAAAGAATGTTAAAGCATCATGGATGAAGGAATGCATTGACTACCAGCCCCTAACAGTGACTCCACTTCAAGTTGGTACAGCCCAATAGCAGCTAGGGCCACAGGGGCCAGGAAACAATGTAAGCTACTTAATTTTCTGGGCAGCACAGGGCCTCATAACTAACAATACCATCTTATATATTTAAAGTTTGTTAACTTTAAATTGAGTAACTTTGTTGAGTAGTACAGCCATTAAACTCCCAGCAGGTCCCTAAGCTGAACTGAGGAAGTAAAGGACTGTTGATTTTCTAGGAGCAAGGCTTCAGGTGTCTGTGACAGTGATGGGAGATTCTGGAAGATTCCTAGTTACCTTTTCCACTTGGAAGTTCTTCCTGAAGAAAGAATATTTTCTCTGATAAGCTGATGCTGATCCATAATGGGGGTGGGGCAGTAGGGAAGAATAAAGAAATTGTGGATTATGCAGAGGGGAGTAGGGGGAGGGGAGAGAAGGAGTATGGGACGGATAGTGGAAAGAGATGGACAGTATTATCCTATATACATGTATGGTTACACAACCAGTGTGACTCTGTACCATGTACAGCCAGAATGCATTCTACTGTCATATGTAACTAATTAGAACAAATTAAAAAACAAAACAAAACAAAAAACCAGAATCTTGTCCCAGGGGTGAATGAAAGGTTGTTTTTTTTTTTTTTTTCCTTTTCCCAGCAGGTGAAAAGAAAATGACTGCTTCCTGAGTTCATTCTCAAACCATGTGTGGGTGGCCCTTGGGCTGTATTGTCACCATTGTTTATTTATATGCTCTATGATCTTAGTCTTGGAGTGCTTCAGGATTGTGGAGCAGTTTTGAGGTCTCAGAAATAATAATTAATTAAAAAATATTTGTGTCAAATGTTAAAAAAAAAAAAAAAGTTCCTCCTGGTTCTAAGCTGTCCCTGATTGGGGCAATGGGTAGCAGTGACAAGGTGTCTCTTCCCTTCAGTTTCTGTGAGTTTCTGTGAACCATAGGGTTACCCCCATTCATTTGTTGTACTGTGGGCCTCTCCTTTAGTCATTCTGGTTGAAATCTAGTTGTCTGATCCCTTTCTTTTTAGGGGGTGGGGTGAGCATTAGTCATCTCTTGTGACCATCTTACTGACATCACTGACAATTGTCACTGTTATTTCTAGTCCTTTTTATCTCTACTTGGCCAACTGGATAACTCTGCCTATAATCTTATTTTCACTTTTAAACCCCTTTATTTTAAGGTATGATGGTAAAAATCTGTATGCAACTCAATGCGTTTGAGGATGAGTATACCTCTGTGAAACCATGCGGCCAGAAACACCCGGCACCTCTCAAAGTTTCCACCCACCCACCCCCCTTTCTTTGTAAGACCATTCCACATAACATCTACCCTCTTAACAAACTTTAAATATACAAGATGGTATTGTTAGTTATGAGGCCCTGTGCTGCCCAGATCTTTAGAACACTCTTACCTAGCAAAACTGAAACTCTGAACCCAATGAGCAGCGAATCTCTTGCTGTTCTCCCTCTCCCCGGCCCTTGACAACTGCTGCTCGACTTTCTCCTTCTATGAGTTGGATTACTTTAGATACCACAAATAAATTAGATTTTTGCCCTCTTTTCCTCTTTCATTTGTGTGGTATCAGTTGTAATATCCTCACTTTCATTTATAATTTTACTTTTTTAAGTCTCTTTTTTTCTTAGGTTAAAGGTTTTCCAGGTTTGTTTATCTTTTTGAGAAACACTCTTTCATTGATTTTTTCTATGATTTTTCTAGTCACTATGTAAGTGATTTTTACACTAATTTTTACTGTTTATTTCTTTCTGCTAGCTTTCAGACTAGTCTTTCTTCTCTTTCTAGTTCTTTGAGGCATAAAGTTATTTTGTTTATTTGAGATCATTCCTTTATCTTAATGTAGGCATTTACCATTAAAAATGTCCCTCTGAACAGATAAAGAAAATGTGAGAGATATATATATATATATATATCTCACATTTTCTTTATCTGTTTATATATATATATATATATATACACACACACACACACACACACACACACACACAATGGAGTATTCCTCAGCCATAAAGAAGAATGAAACAATGGCATTTGCTGGTAAATGGATGGAAATGGACACCATCATGCTAGGTGAATAAGCCAGACTCAAAGCCAAAGGTTGAATGTTTTCACTTATATGTGGAAGCTAGTTCAAAATAAGGAGGGAGAAGAAGAGAGAGAAAGGGAAAAGGCTGGGGCAATTAAAGTACAAAGACTGCTGGGCTAGATGAAGTGGACTGAGGGGGAGGGAGAAGAGACAAGGTAAGGGAAGAAGAGAGGAATGACCTAACTTTCCTTTGTACATACATGAATATACCACAGTGAATCTCATCATCACGTACATCTACATGATACTAACAAAAAAGAAAAAAAACTAAAAGTAAATAGCAGAAAGATCAGTAGAGTAGAGGGAAGGGAACAGGGAGAGGGAGGAGGAAAAGGAAAGGGGATACTGGGGACTGAATTTGAGCAAATTATATTCCATGCTTTTTAAATACTGTCAAAACAAATCCTATTGTTATACATAACCAAAAAGAAACAATAAAGAAAAAAATGTCTCTCTAAGAACTGCTTCTGCTGCATCCCACAAGTTGTGCTGTATGTGTGCTATAATTTGGATGATTGTCCCCCAAAGGTCCACATATAAAGTTTTGGTCCCCAGGATGGCGGCATTAGGGGGCACTATGAACTTTTACATAGTGGAGCCTTAGGAGAAGTCTTTAGGTCATTGTTGGACCTCAGTATGGCTCAGTAGCTTTCTGTTTCCTGGCTTGAAATGTAAGCACTCACTCTGACATGTGCTCCTTCCATGATGTGGCCAAACACATAGAGCCACCTGAGCTTGGACTTGAACCTCCAAACTGTGCGCTAAATAAATGTCTCTTTATTTAGTTGCCTCAGTATTTCACTGTAACAATACAAAGCTGACATAGAGTATTTCCATTTTTGTTTGTTTCAAGAGACTTTTTCAATTTCTCCTTTAATTTTTCTTCAATTCCTTGGTTTTTCAAGGAATGTGTGTGTTTCCACATACTTATTTTTTAAGATTCATCTGAATTTTGATTTCTAGTTTCTATCATTCTCACCTGGATGATATCTTATATGATTTCAGTCTTTGTAAATTTGTAAAGATTTGTTTTAGGGCTTAATATATGATATCTCCTAAAGAATTTTCTCCGTACACTTAAGGAGAGATCATATTCTGCTGCTGATGGATGAACTGTTTTGTATATCTTATTTAACCCATTTTGTCTGCAATGTTATTATGTTCTACTGTTTATTTTTTGTTTAGATGATCTATCCATTGTTTAAAGTGAAGTGTAATATCTCCTATTATTATTGTACTGCTATTTTATTTCACATTTTAACAAGCAGTCACCTCCAATTTTCAGCTGACTTCTACCAGATCTTCAAAGAAGAACTAACACCAATCCTCCTCAAATTATTCCATGAAATAGAAAAGGAGGGAACACTTTCAAACTCATTCTGTGAAGCTAATTATCACCCTGATACCAAAACTAGACAAAGACACATCAAGGAAAGAAACTTCAGACCAATATCCCTGATGAACGTAGATGCAAAAATTCTTAACAAAATCCTAGCAAATTGCATACAAAAACACATTAAAAAGATAGGGCACCATGAATAATAAGGGTTCATCCCAGGGATGCAAGGTTGGTTCAACATATAAAAATCAATAAATATAATTCATCACATCAATAGACTTAAAAACAAGAATCAAATGATTATCTCAATTGATGCAGAAAAAGTACTTGACAAAATGCAGCATCTATTCATGTTCAAAACACTAGAAAAACTAGGGATAGTAAGAGCATACTTCAACATTGTAGAAGGTATACCATATTAAACCCAAGGTCAACATCATTCTACATGGAGAAAATTGGAAAGCATTCTCTCTAAAAACTGGAACAAGACAAGGATGTCCTTGTCCTGTGTCCTTTCAACATAGTCCTTGAAATTCTAGCCAGAGCAGTGAGGTAGAAGAAAGAAATTAAAGGGATGTGAATAGGAAAAGAAGAGCTCAAAGTATACCTATTGCTGACAACATGATTCTATATTAAGAAGACCCAAAAAAATTCCACCACAGGAGCTTTCAGGTCTGACTTTGCCCCAGAAAGGCTCAGGTGGAGAGCTGGTCCCTGGTCCCCTGCTGGCCCCCTCCGGCTAGGAGTGAGTGTTGGCCTCCTAGCTGGGTGCCTTGGTGACCAGGGGAGCTCTCTCTCGGGGAGTGTGTGCGGGCGGCCCTTGCACCTCTCCCTCTTCTGTCATTTTGGAGGCCTTTTCACTTCAGGAGGTTTCAGTCTCGACCTAGTTCTGGAGCCGGATTGAAGAATGACTCCTGCACGTGGAATGGGTGACAGCGTCAGCACTGCGTTTTATTGACCATGGATCCTTATGATGCATCACAATCAACACCTGAATTGACTCCTAGACAAAGTGCATCTTCAGGTCTTAAAAATTACCTTATAGGTGCCACCCCTCTGCAGAAATAATTGGAGTCAATTAGGAAGCAGGCTTCATTTGTCCCAACCCCGCCTCGAAGGAAAATTCCCCAGTGTTCACAATTGCAGGAAGATATTGATCACAAGGTTGCTTTCTTCCTGCATGAACAATGGACTTTGTATAGTGTAACTCCCCTGTATAAATTCTCCCATAGTTACCTCAAAGACTGTGCCAGACTTCTGAATGCATTCACTGCTGCTGGAAAGCACAAACGACTTGCTGTGGAAGCAGGAGAAGACTTCAATGTTGAAGTGGTTTTCTCTACTCTCCTGGGAATGAAAGGAACAAGAGGGACCCAGAGGCATTTCTTGTCCACGTTTTGTCAAATTCTCAAATGCCATCTGAGAACAGAGAAGGTAAAATGTCATGGACTGGTTGGTTCTGCTGTGTATTTAGAGATAGTCTCCTGGAGACTGTATCACAGGATTTCGCTTGTCTACCCTTATTCCTTGCAAATGGAGCAGAGTCTAATACAGCCATAATTGGAACTTGGTTTCAGAAGACTTTTGACTGTTATTTCAGTCCTTTAGCAATCAATGCATTTAATCTTTCCTGGATGGCCACGATGTGGACTGCAGTAAAATGGACCACTATATGGCTACTACTGAATTTCTTTGGTCTGTTCCCTGTAGCTCTCAAAGTCTGGACATTCCTTACGCAATTCATCCAGAGGATGCAAAAGCTCTATGGGACAGTGTCCACAAAACACCTGGGGAGCTTACCCAGGAGGAAGTTGACTTATTTATGAACTGCCTTTATTCACATTTCCATAGGCATTTCAAAAATCATTTATCAGCCACAAGATTGGTTCATGTTTCAACATCTGTAGCTTCTGCACATACTGATGGAAAAATAAAGATTCTGTGTCATAAATACCTTATTGGTGTGTTGGCAAATTTGTCAGAACTGACAATTTTTCAAGTTGAATGAGTCTCGTGTGAACAATAAGTTATGGATCATAAACCCTTTCTCACTGATTATTTGGTTAGTTGCTTTGCTGAGCGAGTCTGCAAGACAAATGGGTATCTCTCTCTGCCTCTGCTTTCCTCACAGTGCCTTTGGAGTCGCCTGGAAGAAGGCCAAGAAGGATTTAGAAGAACAAGGACTGGTGGGGGGTGAACCACAGCCATGTACTTGTACTGGTCTTGATGATCTGAGATGCCAGTGCCTGGGGAAAATGCTGAGTTGATAATTCGTTGGTTATCTTTTTTTTAAAAAATGTTTTTCATGTCAGACTTTTAGGATTCAAAATGATATCTACCTTAACATTGTAAAGGCTATCTATGCTAAGCCCACAGCTAACATCATTCTAAATGGAGAAAAATTGAAAGTACTCCCCCTGAGAACTGGAACAAGGCAGAGATGCCCTCTTTTGCCACTACTATTCAACATTGTTCTTGAAACTCTAGCCAGAGCAATTCAACAGATCAAAGAAATTAGAGGAATACGAATAGGAAAAGAAGAGCTCAAACTATCCCCATTTGCTGATGACATGAATCTCTATTTAGAAGACCCTAAGAATTCCACCAGAAAACTTCTGGAACTCATAAATGAATTCAGTAAAGTAGCAGGATATAAAATTAATGCTCATAAACCTAATGCATTTTTATTCATAAGTGATGCATCCTCTGAGAGAGAAAGTAGGAAAACTACCCCATTCACAATAACCTCAAAAAAAATAAAATATTTGGGAATTAATCTAACAAAAGAAGTGAAAGACCTCTACAATGAGAACTACAGAACACTAAAGAAAGAAGTTAAAGAGAATCTGAGAAGATGGAAAGATCTCCCATGTTCTTGGATAGGCAGAATTAATATTGTCAAAATGGCCATACTTCCAAAAGCGCTGTACAAATTCAATGCAATTCCAATTAAAATCCCAATGATGGACCTCATAGAAATAGAGCAAGCAATCATGAAATTCATTTGGAGGAATAAGAGACCCAGGATAGCTAAAGCAATTCTTAGCAAGAAGAGGGAAGCAGGGGGTATCACAATACGAGACCTTCAACTATACTACAGAGCAATAGTAACAAAAACAGCATGGTATTGGCACGAAAATAGACAGGTAGATCAATGGTACAGAATAGAGGACACAGAGACAAACCCACATAAATACAGGTATCTCATACTTGACAAAGGAGCCAAAAACATACAATGGAGAAAAGATAGCCTCTTCAACAAATGGTGCTGGGAAAATTGGAAATCCATATGCAGCAAAATGAAACTAAACCCATATCTCTCACCCTGTACAAAACTCAATTCAAAATGGATCAAGGACCTAGAAATTAGACCAGAGACCCTGCACCTAATAGAAGAGAAAATAGGTCCAAATCTTCATCATGTTGGCCTAGGACCAGATTTCCTTAACATGACTCCCAGAGCGCAAGAAATAAAAGCACGAATCAATGATTGGGATAGAGTCAAACTAAAAAGCTTTTTCTCAGCAAAGGAAACAATCAGCAATGTGAAGAGAGAGCCTTCAGAGTGGGAGAAAATCTTTGCCACACACACTTCAGATAGAGCACTAATCTCCAGAATCTACCAAGTACTCAAAAATCTTTACACCAAGAACACTAATAACCCAATCAATAAATGGGCCAAGGAAATGAACAGACACTTTACAGAGGAAGATCTACAAGCAATCAACAGATTTATGAAAAAATGTTCAACATCCCTTGTTATAAGAGAAATGCAAATCAAAACCACCTTAAGATTTCATCTTACCCCAATTAGAATGTCTTTTATTAAGAACACAGGCAACAACAGGTGTTTGCGAGGATGTGGGGAAAAGGGTACACTCATACATTGCTGGTGGGAGTGCAATTTGGTGGAGCCACTCTGGAAAGCAGTGTGGAGATTCCTTAGAAAACTTGGAATGGATCCACCATTTGACCCAGCTATCCCACTCCTTGGCCTATACCCGAAGGACGTAAAATCAAATTACTATACTGAGGCAGCCACATCAATGTTCGTAGCTGCTCAATTCACAATAGCTAGATTGTGGAACCAACCTAGATGCCCTTCAATAGATGAATGGATAAAGAAACTGTGGTATATATACACAATGGAATATTATTCAGCCATAAAGAAAAATAAAATTATGGCATTGTAGGTAAATGGATGATGTTGGAGACTGTTATGCTGAGATCAGTGAATCCTAAAAATCCAAAGGCTGAATGGTCTCTCTGATAAATGAATGATGATGCATAATGTTGGGGGGGGGGATGATGGCAAGAATGGAGAAAGGATAGAGAGCATAGAGGGAAGGGAGGGGTGGGGTTGAGGTTGGGGGGTAAGAATAATAACAGTATGTGTGACAGACATCATTGCCCTGTGTACATGTATGAATGCACAGATGGGGTGACTCTACTTTGTGTGCAACCAGAGAAACCATAGCTGTACTCCATTTGTGTTCAATGAATCAATAAGTAAGTTAAAACAAAAAGAAAACTTCTAGAACTCACAAATGAATTCAGCAAAGTAGCAGGATGCAAAATTAACACCCATAAATCAATTGTGTTTCTATATGTTAGTGATGAATCAATTAACAGAGAAATTAGAACTATCCTATTCACAGTAGCCTCAAAAACAAAAAAATACTTGGGACTCAGTCTAACAAAAGAGGTGAAAGACCTCTACAATGAAAACTGCAGAACACTAAAGAAAGAAATTGAAGAAAACCTTAGAAGATGGAAAGCTCTCCCATGTTCTTGGATAGGCAGAATTAATATTGTCAAAATGTCCATGCTACCAAAAGTGCTATTCAGATTTAAACCAATTCCTATTAAAATTCCAATGATATTCTTCATAGAAATAGAAAAAGCAATCATGAAATTCATTTGGAAAAAGACGCTAAGAATAGTCAAAGCAATCTTTAGTGAGAAAAGTGAAACAGGAAGCACCTCAATACCTTAAATTATACTACAGAGCTATAGTAACAAAAACAGCATGGTATTGGCACCAAAACGAACATGAAGACCAGTGGAACAGAATAGAATACACAGAGTCAAACCCACATAAATCCAGTTGTCTCATACTAGACAAATGCACCATAACATACATTGGAGAAAAGATAGCCTCCTCAACAAATGGTGCTGGGAAAACTGGAATTCCACATGTAGTAGAATGAGATATAACCCCTATGTCTCACCCTACACAAAACTCAACATGGATCAAAGACCTCGGCATTAGACCAGAGACCCTGTGCCTACTGAGCAGAAAATGCAGGCTCAAATCTTCAACACATCAGCTTAGGAACTGAATTCCTAAACAAGACTCCTAAAGTGCAAGATATAAGATCAAGAACCAGTAAATGAGATGGTATCAAACTAAGAAGCTTCTTTTTTAAAAAAATTTAATTTGCTCTAATTAGTTGAAGGAAACAAGAACATGAAGAGAGAGCCTACAGAATAGAAGAAAATCTTTGCTGCCTGCACCTCAGATAAGGCATTTATCTCCAGGATATATAAAGAACTTAAAAAAAAAAAAACTTAACACCAAAAGGAAGACAAAGAAGAATAACCCAATCAATGAATGGGCTAAGAAAATGAACAGGCCCTTCACAGAAGAAGAAATACAATCAGTCAACAAATGTGTGAAAAATGTTCAACATCTCTAGCAATTAGAGAAATTCAAATCAAAACTACACTGAGATTCCATCTCACTCCACTCAGGAGCAATTATCAAGAATACAAGTAACAACAAATGTTGGTGAGGATGTGGTGCAAAATGTACACTCATACATTGCTGGTGGGACTGCAGATTGGTGCAACCACTCTGGAAAGCAGTATGAAGATTCCTCAGAAAACTTGGAATGGAATCACCATTTGACCCAATTGTCCCACTCCTCAGTTTATACCCAAAGAACTTGAAATCAGCATATTACAGTGACACAAGTCACATCAATGTTTACAGTAGCACAATTCACAATAGCCAAGCTATTGAGCCAACCTAGGTGCCTTTCCACAGATGAATGGATAAAGAAAATGTGTTATATATACACAGTGGAATATTACTTGGCCATAAAGAAGAATGAAATTATGGCATTTGATGGTAAATTGTTGGAACTGGAGAATATCATGCTAAGTCAAATTAACCATTCCCAAAAAACCAAATGGCAAATGTTCTCTCTGATATGTGGATGCTAACACAATAAGGGAGGACAGGAGGGAAGAATAGAAGTTCATTGAATTAGACAAAGGGGAATGAAAGAAAGGGAGAGGAGATGGGAAAGACAGTAGAATGAATCATACATAACTTTCCTAGGTTCATATATGAACACATGACCAGTGTAACTCCACATTTTGCACAACCACAAGAATGGGAAGTTATACTCCATGTATGTATGATATGTCCAAATACATTCTATTATGTATATCTAAAAAGAACAAATTACAAAAAAAGTAAAAAGAAAGAAGCATCACCTCCTCCAGCCTTTTATGACTGGTTTCAAGAGAGAACAGTCTTCAATAGTCAGCCCAGCTAGAGATTCTGGGATCTTTCAGATATTTTCTAGGTATGTGCCCACTTCTCCTTTTGTCCCTCTTGAGGGGGAAACCTTAGGATTGTGTACACTCTTTTGATCCTGAAAAACTAAGCTGAGTGCTGAGAGTCTCCTGTTATTTCGCCTAGGGCAGTGCCCTAACGTGTTCAGTGTTTTTGTGCCTTCTCCCAATCCAGTGGGGTCAAGCTGACTGCTGATGTACACGTGCTGTCTCCAAAGACTTATTCACAGGTCTAAGGAAACTTCACTCATACACCACCCGTTGAGGATCAGGGAGCACCAGCAATAGAGCAAGCTCCCAAATTGCTAGGAATGCTAATTAGGTAGGTGTGCTGGTGGGGAGGTTATAGGCAAGTGAACTACAGAGTTTCTGGGAAGGGATTTTGGTGAAGCCAGTAAGCAAATTAATAGAATTTGCAACCAGTTGTTGAGATCATGCATTGTTTGTGGTGATTCCCCCGTCCTTTTTCCTTGCTCCAAATTGTTCCCAGACTATTCAGTCTTGCCAACCCATCAGTGTTATGGGTCAGGTAAGACAGAAGTGGGCCTCTTTTGTTACTTTAGTCTCACTTTTGCTGATGAAGAAATTGTAGGGGTTCTCTCTTAGCACTGGGGCTCCGTCACTTTGGAGTAGAGACAATCTGGGTAAAGTGAAACTATTCTTATGCTTTTCAATGCATCTATTTTTTTTATTCTTTTGCTCCAACAGCACATTAGGACCTTTCTGCTAAACTCTTAGTTCCCTGTAAAGCCATAATTTTGTTATTTTAAAATCCATTCTACACACAGTGGACAGAGTGATCCACTGATATGAACATGTAAATATAATTACTTAGGTTTTTTTTTTTTCCTTTCTCTCTAGACTTTCTTTCTTCTAGTTTTTGGGACCATCCTACTCAAAGTGTTGAACTACCATAAGGCTAAGAATGAGATTCTTTAAGTAACATTAATTTTTTAACTCTAAATTTTGTTTATATGATTACTCACTTAGGTATCCCTAACTTAAAACTATCATGGCGTATTTACTTGAAAGCAAATCTGTTTGCAGAGTCTACCTGGATAGCTCAAATAATCTGTTACTTAATCTAAATCTAAACTCTTGATTTTTCACCCTAAAACTAATTCCTTCCCAGTCTGCTTACAGGCATCACCACTGTGGGTTTTTGTTTGCTTGTGATGTTTTTGTCTTCTTCATCTGGTTTTGATGTCAAGGGAGCTCTGGTCTCGGAGGATGAGTTGATATTTACTCTGCTTTTGTTTTCTGAAAGAATTTATGCAGAATTGATATTATTTATTTAAAGATTTTAAATAATTCACTGAAAAAGCCATTTGGGCTTGGCCTTTTCTTTCTGAGAAGATTTTACTTGATCACTTTCCTTATTTGTTATAGGACTATTCACATTTTCTATTTCTTCAGTTTTAGTAATTCATGTCTTTGTAGAAATTTGTCTTTTCATGTGAGTTGTTTAATATCTGGCATAAAGTTTTTCATCATATTCTCTTAATATTCTTTTAATCACTGTAAGGTCAGTAGTGTTGTACACTCTTTCACTCCTAATTGTAGTTGTGTCACCTCTCTTTTTTTTCATTAGTCTAGCTAAGAGTTAGCCAATTTTGTTGATCTTTTTAAGGAACCAACATTTAGTTTCCTTGATTTTTTTTCTCTATCATTTTCTATTTTCTGTTGTTTAATAGCCAAACTCTTATCTTTAATATTTCTTTTCTTCTACTCATCTTTGGTTTGGTTTGCTGTTATTTTTCTACAGTAAGGAAATGGCTTATGTTACTGATTTGAGATCTTTTCTTTCTTAGCATAGTCACATAGAGCTATAAATTTTCTTCTAAACATCATTGTAGTTGCATTCTATAAATTTCATTTTCATTCAGTTCTAAATATTTTTAAATTTCTGTTGTAATTTCTTCTTTGACTGGTGGATTGTTTTGAAATGAGTTGTTTGATTTTCCAGTATTTGTCGATTTCCCAGATTTCCTTTTGCTGTTCACTTCTAGTTTACCTCTGTTGTGCTAAGAGAACATACTTGGTATCAAAACAAATTATAATAGTTAACACTCTTGAAACCACCTCTCCCAGGTTAAGAAATAGAACTTGTCCAGCCATGCCACAATCCCCTCCGTATACACTGTTTCAATCACAATAACCTCCTTCCCCCCAAAGTTGTTATTCTTACTTTTATAGTACTATCTTGTATTTCATTGCAGTTTTGTCAACCAAATATGCATCCCTAAATACCCTGCTTTAATCATGCTCATTTTCTATTTATTTTAAAGTTGCTTTTCATCTTAAATTTTTCTCTCCTTTTCTTTTCTTTGTAATTTAGCTATCATAAAACTGAACTGTTTGACTGTAGTATTTTCACAATATGGAGCTTGCCATGATATATACTGGCCAGTTTAACAGGCCTCTTGGTCCTCTCAATTTCCTGCAAATTGGTAGAATCAAGTATCTGCATCAGACTCGGGTTCATTGAGGAGGATTATATTCCCGCAACACTACAGCCATTGATGATCACTGTCTAAAGATCTGTCATTTCATTGGAGTTAGAAAATGTATATTCTTGTTCTATCTTTTCGTTTATTAACAATTGCTTGGGAGGCGGCAGGGGCGGCGCAGAGCGCGCGGAGCTGCGGCCCGGCTGGCTCGCCCGCACGCCTGCCGCACATCTCCCCGGGCGGCTCGGGGCTGTAGCCGCCTGCCGCGCCTCCCATCAGGCAGGACGGGAGCACCAAGGAGCCGGATCGCCCCGCGGTGCTCTTGGAGCCGGTGTGGTTGATCAACATACAGCGCCTGCTGGAGGCCGCCGAGTTTTTGGAGCATAGGGAGCGAGAGTGTGAACATGGCTACGCCTCATCATTCCCTTCCTTGCCGAACTCCCAGCTACAGCATTCAAAGTCCCCACCGAGGCTGAGCCGAGCGCAGAAACACAGCAGCGGGAGCAGCACTTCCAACACTGCCAGCAGATCTACATACAATGAGCTAGAAAAGAACCGACGAGCTCATCTGCGCCTGTGTTTACAGCACTTAAAAGTTCTGATTCCACTAGGACCGGACAGCATCAGGCACACAACACTTGGTTTGCTCAATAAAGCCAAAGCACAAGCACGCATCAACAAACTTGAAGAAGCTGAAAGGAAAAGCCAGCACCAGCTTGAGAAGTTGGAACGAGAACAGAGATTTTTAAAGCGGTGACTGGAGCAGATGTAGGGTCCTCAAGAGATGAAACGAATACGAATGAACAGCATTGGATCAACTATTTCTTCAGATCGTTCTGATTCATAGCAAGAGGAGATTGAAGTGGATGTTGAAAGCACAGAGTTCTCCCATGGAGAAGTGGACAATATAAGTACCACCAACATCAGTGACACTGATGACCACAGCAGCCTGCAGAGTATTGGGAGTGATGAGGGTTCCTCCAGTGCCAGGGTCAAACTTCCCTTCACTTCCTATGTCACATAACAGTGCAGGGCAAAATATTCACTGGGCCAATTCAGTACAATCTCTTAAGTTGGGTTCATGATGCAGTCTCCTCTTTAAAGCTAAACAAAGCTATCCTTGAACAAAAGGGTCAAAAGACTTGTATTTAAGCAAATAGCAAAAAGTGGGGTAGAACCTCCCCAGCAGAACAAATATATTCAGAATCTTCATATTAGGAAAAAAAAAAATCACAATTTCTAATGACAATGGAAACTTGTGTGAAATTATCTTGATTTGATTTAGTTGATTTCAAAGAGGACACTGGAGATTCCATCCTCTTTTTCTAATTTGCTCATACTACATTGAGTAGACACATTTAAAGATGGAGGTTATGAACCCTTCCTGAGCTTTATGGCCCTAGAAACAAAATCAAACCTATAGTAAAGAAAAGATAATCAGGCATTAATCTTGGATAGCTAAGGAGCTATTAAAACTCAGCCTGGGACAACTTATCATGAAGCCTGTGAATGATCAATTCTTTAAAACAAAAACGAAACAAACCCAAACTCATTTCATGCTCCACAAAAGGAGAGACTCCAGTGAAGCCTTTTGAAAGGGATCATCATACAACTCAGCTTTCTGTTGGATTCCATGCTAAACAAGCTAACCTTATTCTGCATTATTAGCACTAGGGCACCCAACCCCCATCTCACCATCCCAAGGTCTAGGGGCTGCATGGGGGAAGTCAAGCATAACAGCCTCTATCACACAAGGCCTATGAGTATGGAGTGGGGAGCCAGAAGGAAAAAGTCCACATGCTTATGTCTGCATAGGTCAGAAGAGTTGTGCTCTCAGATTAGCAGTCCAAGGTCTGAGCCAGGGCAGCATTTTTATTTGAGATTTTGATAACTGTTTATATGCGTTCAAAACCAAAATGACATCTTTTTAAAGCTTGTCCATAAGTAAACATATATGTCTTTTATAGTGGAAAAACACATGGGAAAAATCATCTATTTTGATGCAGTATTTGATAATGATAAAACACCTCACACATCACTCTTTATAGTGCACAAATTGAATGAGGTCTGAGCTAGGTAGAAAAAAGGTCAAAGCTTTTTTATTTTCTTTTAGAATCATTACCTTTTACCAGCTTTTAACCATCTGATATCCACAGTAGACACACTATCATAGTTAACATAGTTAAGTTCAGCCTTTGTCTCATTTTAATGTGAAGATTTGCTTCCATTTTCTACAGGCAGTCTTCCTCACAGTCACATTGTGCAGGTGCTATTGTTGCTTTTATAAATGTTTTCAGAAATGTTATTTTTTTCTGAGTGAAATTTCTAGCCTGCAATTTGATGTCATGTGTTCCCTTTGTCTTTCAAACTTCAAGGTTTTCCTTTGGTCCTCCCTCTCTTACCCTGAGAAGCCTTCCTGGAGCCCTTACCCCAGCTGCTTGAACTTTGTATACTTTAAATAATTTAACTAACCTTAATTACTTAGAAAAAAAAAAAGCTTTATGATTCTCATAACTTATTGCTGATTTTAGTGGGTTGTTAATTTCAGTCCTGTAGTTTTATTTTGTGTTGAGATAGGGCCCGGCAAGTAAAAAGAAAGGGAAGACAAACCATATTTAGCAAAAAAACTCAAAAAACAAAAAACAATTGCTTGCCTCAACTTAATTTACATCCCACTGTTACCATTTAAGTGGGGAAAGAAAGATAAATGTTTCAAACTTTATTTACTATTTTTCAAAATTTTTTCCAATAGAGATCAGTTTGGTTTTTGTATCATGAATTCACATATGTAAATATGTTTTATAGGTTTAAACAATTGCAATTTATCTTTATCAAAGCTCAATTTGTGTGTCTTTGGTTAGTATAATTCTTCAAGTTGGTGTCATAACTATTTCTGCATAATCATTGTAGCATTCGTTAGCTTCCTTGCTGCTTTCTTTCTATGGGCATGACACGTTATTCCAGTATCAGTTAATACCCAGACTGCAGTCATTTTCTCAAAAGCCTGTGGTTTTTTTTTTTTTTTTTTTTAAGAGGGAAAAGATATTTTATGACCTCGGCCTGGGCACATGAGACTCATAAACAGTATTTGACTTTAGTTAGTTATTAATATCAGTAAAAAAAAAAAAATGCCAACTTTTGCCGATCAAAGGAAAATTCTTTTTTCCATTCTGATAGTTTATATTCTTTTTTTTTTTTGGAACTGGGGATTGAACGCAGGGACACTAGGCCACTGAGCCACATCCCCAGCCCTATTTTGTTTTTTATTTAGAGACAGGGTCTCACTGAGTTGCTTAGGGCCTTGCTAAGTTGCTGAGGCTGGCTTTGAACTCGAGATCCTCCTGCCTCAGCCTCCCGAGTCACCTGGATTACAGGTGTGTGCCACTGCACCTGGCTTGATAGTTTATATTCTATTTCTATACACAAATTGAAGTTCAGGAATGCCCAGACTTTACAAATATGAAATAGCATTAATAGATATTGCAAGGATTTTAGAAAGAAAATAAAACTTCAGATTCACATACTTTAAGAAAATGTTACTTTAAGGAGCTTACTATTCTGAGTAAGTTTCACTTAGGAACAGAAAAAAAGTAGTTTTCTATTTATTCTTACTGTTGTAGCCAGTAAGATTTTTTTATTGACATAATTAGAATACCATAAATTCACCTTTTTAACATATTTAATGCAGTGATTTTGACATATTCACAAACTTGTTCAGCCATCACCACTTCTAATTATGGAATATTTCATCACTCCATAAGAAAATCCTGAGCCATTACTCACCATTTCTCACTGCCATAAGATTCTGAAACCTCAGCATATTTTCTGTCTCTTAGAATTTACTGATTCTGTATAGTTCATTATAAATATGATCAATTTGCCTCTTTCTAATCGGATTATTTTATTTCATTATTAAGTTGTAGTAGTTCTTTAAATATTCTGGATATTAACCCCTTGTCAGATATGTGATTTACAAATATTTTCTCCCATTCTGTGGGTTGTTGTTTCACTTTTTAGATAGTGTCCTTTGAAGCACAAAAGTTTTTATTTGAATCAAATTCAATTTTTTTTTCCTGTGGTTGGTTGTCCTTTAGATGTCATATTTCAGAAATTATTGCCAAATTCATGCTCATGAGTATTTACTCCTATTCTCTTTTTAAGAGTTTTATGCTTTTTAGCTGTGGAACATTTGGTCATTGATGCATCTTGTGTTAGCTTTGTATGTGGTTTGAAGTAGTGATTCAACTTAATTTTTTTCTTATATGTTGACATCTAGTTGTCCCAGTACCATATGTTGAAAAAAAAAACTATTCTTTCCTTCTGAATGGTCTTGGTTCCTTTGTAAAATATGAATTGATATAAAAATGATGTTTTTTTCTGGATTTTCAATTTTTTTTCTGGATTTTCCATTGATGTATATGACTTTTCTTATCCATTTCCATACCATAGTGATTAATGGAGCTTAATAGTAAATTTTAAAATCTGGGATTTAAGTTCTCTCATTTATTCTGTTAAAAGATTGTTTTAGCTATTCTGAGTTCTTTGCTTGTCCACATGATTTTATGATAAACTTGACAATTTCTGAAAAAAAGTCATCTGGGATTGTTGATAGGGATTGTGTTGCATTTTAAGACCAATGAAGTATTATCATCTTTTTTCCCCATAGCTTTCTTGAGGTAAAATTGACATACAGTAAAATGCACATATTTGAAGTATACAATTTGATCAGTTTTGACATGTATGTAACCAATACAATCAATATAAAAAGCATTTCCATTACTTTTTAGATTTGAAATCATGCAGACTCTTTCCTACATGATTTATTACATTAGAAATCAATCACCTTAAGATGTATAGAACCTCACCTTAAGATATATAGAACCCCACCCCCATGTGTCAACTATTTCAAAATCAAATGGCACACTTACAAATACCTCAGAGGTCAAGGAAGAAAGCACAAGGAAAGTAAATAAAAAGTGCTTTGAACTAAGTGATAATACAAGCTTAAAATATCTCCAGGATGAAACAGTACTCAGATAAACATTTATAATTTAAAGTGCTTGTATCAGAAAGAAGCTAGAATAACAATCAAACTATTTTCAAATTATGTTGTAGGAAGGAAAAAATAAGAGTAGGAGCAGAAATATATGAAATAGAGAAGAAATAATATAGCTAAAATTTGATAAAAATCAAACAAGTCTAACCAAGAAAAAAGCAAGCAACAAAAATTAATATCAATGGAAAGGGAGCTACCAAAATACCCTTACAAGTGCTGAAAATACATTAATATTAAAATTATATGCCAACATTTGTGATAGCTTACATAACATAGTCTATATTAGAGAAGGATCCATGTGCTACTGAGAAGAAAATATATTCAGTCATTGATGGATGAAATAGTAAGTCTAAATTATCAATTGTATTTTTTATTTCTATACCTTTTTTATTTAGTTATTGTTTGGAGGATCTATCCAGTGGTGACAGAGGCATATTAAAGTTACCCAGTACTATTGTGTTCTGGTCTATTTGATTCTTGAAATTGAGAAGGGTCTGTTTGATGTATGTAGATGCTCCATTGTCTGGGGCATAAATATTTATGATATGTCTTGTTGATGTATAATTCCCTTAAGCAGTATGAAATGGCTTTCTTGGTACCTTCTGATTAACTTTGGCATCAAGTCCACTTTATCTGATATGGGATAGAAACCCCTGCTTTTTTACCCTCTCCATGTGAGTGACATGTTTTTTTCTCATCCTTTCACCTTCACTCTGTGAATGTTTTTGCCTATGAGGTGAGTCTCATGGAGACAGCATATTATTGGGTCTTGTTTTTTGATCCACTGTGCCAGTCTGTGTCTTGATTGATGAGTTTAGTCCACTTAATATTCAAGGTCATTATTGAGATATGATTTGTATTCCTGGTCATTTCAGTTTATTTCTAGCTTTTAATTTAGTTTCTACTTAGATTGACTATTCCTTTAGTGTAGTTCCTCCCTTTGCTGGTTTTCACTTTTTTTTCTTTTCATTTTGTCTTCATGGAATATTTTGTTCTGTAATGCAGGCTTTCTATTTTCAAATTCTTTTAACTTTTTGTTTATCATGGAAGATTTTTATTTCATCTTCAAATATGAAGCTGAATTTTGTTGGATATAGGATTCTTGGTTGGCATCCATTTTCTTTCAGAGCTTGGTATATATTGTTTCAGGACCTCCTAGCTTTGAGGGTCTGGGTTGAGAAATCAGCTAAGATCTTAATTGGCTTGCCCCTATACATACTCTGATATTTTTCTCTCACAGCCTTTAAAATTCTATACTTATTCTATATGTTAGATATTTTCATTATAATGTGCCTTGGTGTGGGTCTGTTGTAATTTTGGACATTTGAGGTCCTGTAAGCCTCCAGTATTTGATTTTCCATTTCATTATTTAGGTTTGTGAAATTTTCTGACACTATTTCATTGAAAAGATTGTGCCTTCCTTTGGTTTGTATCTCCATGCCTTCATCTATCCTGATAAATCTTAAATTTAATTTTTCATGTTATCACATAGTTCTTGGAAATTCTGTTCACAATTTCTTAACATTGTCTCTCTGTGATCAACTCTATTTTCAAGAGTATATATTTTGTATTCATTGCCTGAGGTTCTGTCTTCCAAATGGTCTAGTCTGTTGATGATGCTTTCTTTTGAATTTTTAACTTGGCTTATTGTTTTCTTCATTTCTGAGGATTCTGCTTTTTTTTCCCCCAGAATCTCTGCCTCTTTTTTGAAGTGATCTGTTACTTCCTGTATTTTCTCTCTGATTTCATTTGTTCTACTGTCCTTTACTAACTTATCAGTTTGACTACATACATTCTAAACTCCTTCTCTGACATTCTTCCACTGTGGTGTTTGGTGGATTCTGTTATTTGAGTATCTTGGTTTGTTTGGGGCAATTTGTTCCCTTGATTTTTCATGTTGTTTGTGTTTCTGCCCACCTAATAGTAGGGATCTGAGGCAGTAGAGTTTCTACCCTGTGAACTTATAGTGTCCCTGAAGGTTTCCACTGCCTCACTGTTTAGGGGGAGACAAATAATAGCAACCACCAATGCAAACATTATACAGCATTAAACCAAATAGTTCATACTATGACATCTACAATGTTAATTATCACAATAAACAGAAATGATATAATCAGTTATTGCCTATAATAAAAACAACAGGTGTGCAAAAGGGTTTATAATTTCAATTGTGGACAGGGAGAGAACAGAAGGAATATAAGCTGTGATGATTAGGAGGGAGGAGGAGAGAAGAAGAAGTAAAAAATTAAAGGAAAAGCGAAAGAATAATAGAGATTGGAGAAGAAAGGAGAGATTCAAGGGGAACAGGTAGGAGAAAGAATATATATAAAGTAAATTAAAAAAAAATAAAATAATACAAAACAAAACTAAAATATACTAATCAAACATCCTAGTTCACCAAAAACTAATCCATAAAAAAATAACTGGCTTCAAAAATGCTAGCAATGAGGAAAAACAAATATGAATATATATAAATGTCTATGTACCATTAAGGTCACAATTAAACAAAGAAAAAGAATTAAAAAAAAAAGATTTTGAAGAAAAGCGGAAGAATTTTTTTTACTGAGTTCAAAAAATTCTCAGTTTTTCTTCTCAGCAGTTTTAGATGGGGTTGTCTGGAATGTGATGCTCCACCCTCTGGATTGCTGGAGTGAGAGAAGTAATCCGATAGACAGAATTCCTGGAGGCAGGTTTTAGAATTAGGTGGGCTCCAGGCTCCTTGCAGAATGCCAATTGGTCTGGACATTTTAAATCAGTGCACTCCCAGAGCCCAGTACTTGCTGGTCTATGCTGGAAGACTGTATCTGAGAGATCTCCCCTGGGTTCCACTTGTCTGGTGGGGGACCCAATTCTTAGTTCCCTACGTCACCTTTGAACCCCCCATTTCCTGGTCTCCTTCATGTCTAAATGTTCCGTACCCAGACACATCTCAGGTCTCCCAAAAATGCTGGTTCCTTTAATTCCCTTATCCCTACACGATGCTCATGGAGGGACTGCTCTGGCTGGTGCTTCAGGTCTGGCTGTGCCAGTGACCGTGCCACTGGGGATTTCTTCCACATTTTATTATATCCAACCTCTTAAGGCCCATCTGCTTTGAATATTCAGTTTTAAATTCCAGTAAAGGACCCCTGCTTTTATTTTTGTTCATCCACCTTTCTGAGTAGCTGCCTTTCTGATTTCTTGGCTTCATTCCACAGAGCAGCCAGGAAAATGGCCACTATTCCACCATCTTAAAAACCTGTGAAGTATTACCATCTTTATGACATTTATTTTTTCCATTTATTTAGCTGTCTTTCATTTCTTTCAATAGTTTTTTATAGTTTTCAATATACAAGACTTGAACTTGTTTTATGAAATTTATTCCCAAGATTTTATTCTTTTCTTTTCTATTGTATGTAGAATTTTAAAATTTTTACTTTATATTATTCATTTCTTATATACACAAAGCCATTTTTTGTATTGATATTGGATCCTGCAACCCTGTTTAATTTATTTATTAGCTCTAATAGTTTTTACCTGGATTGTTCAGGATTTTCTATATACATCATTATGTCATCTGCAAATAGAAGTATGTTTGCCTTAGTTTGAGCCACTAACACATATTAAATAGAGGTTGTAAGGATAGACATTCTTTTTCTCATCTTAGAGGGAAAGCATTCTTTCATTTTATATTAGCCATGACATTTTGTAGATATGTTTTATGATATTGAAAAAGATAAAAATAATTTATTCAATATTTGTATTAAATAAATTCATAAAAGCATATTTAGTTTTGTCAAATCCTATTTCTGTATTGATACATTGACATGATCATGTGAGCTTTGTACTTTATCTTTCTAATATTGGGTATTACATTGGTCAATATTCATAGGTCGAACCCCCCCTTGCAATTTCTATGCTAGCCCACTGAATTGAATTATGTAATTATATTATTATAATTATATAATTACGAATTAAAATCCTCTTTATATGTTGTGGCATTCTGTTTGCTTGTATTTTGTTTGGGAAATATACATCTAAATTCATATAAGACATTGGTCTCTAGTTTCTTTTTTTGTGATGTCTTTGCTTGGTTTTGGTATCAGAGTAAAATTGCATCATGTGATAAATTGAATAGTGTTCCTCCTATTCTATATTTTGAAGAGTTTGTAAAGGATTGGTTTTAATTCTTCTTTGGTCAAATTTACCAGCATGTCCATTTGGTTCTAGGCTTTTCCTTGTATAATGTTTTTTGACTAGGGATTCAATATCTTTCTTGTTAGAGATATATTCAGATTTTCTGTTTCTTCTTGATCCAGCTTCAGTAGTTCTGTGTCCATATCATTTAGATGATCTAATTCATTGACAAAAAAATTGTTCATAATAAACCTTTATAATCCTTTTTATTTCTGTTTTATTCGGTTGTATGCTGATTATATACTGTGTCTAAATGTAATATAAGGTAGAATGTTTAGAATGACTACCTAAATGTTTTTCTAAACCTAATTTTTGCATTATACATGGTGCCTTTCCGCAGCTCTTAAATTATCCCATAGGTTTTCACCAAATAATTTATATTCTTGCTCAGTATACCTTTCTCAGGAAGTCTTTCCTGACTCCATGGGCTATGTTTAGGTATACTTAACTCAGTGTACTAATTTCACAAGGCTTTAGGCCAAGATGCAAACTTAAACTATGACCTTATTGACATTAGGAGAGTGCCTTATTTATTTTTTAAAGTCCATCGATTTGACTTTGGGTCTACTGCAGAGTAGGTCTATAAAACACTTAATACATGAGTAGACAGAAGAATAAGTGAGCAAATGAGTAAAGAAATGAAGAGTAAAAAAATCATTTCGAGATAATCATTTAAAGAACTTTAGGAAAAAATATTGGGAAGGAAGAAATGATGAGATGTTTAGTTTTTGTTTCTTTAAAGACTGCTACCTCAACGTCTTGGCTATGACAGAAGTGTGAATCAATCAACTTGGCCAGAGTTATTGTCTAACTATTGTACTTAGTATGTAGGGTACCATCCAAGAATTGGAAAAGGGCACATTTTCCCCGGAGTATACTCTGCTACAAGGACAGAGTGCTTTTTAATAATATACCATGACTGGGCATGGTGGCACACATCTGTAGTTCCAGTTACTCAGGAGGTAAAGAAAGGAGGACGGCAAGTTCAAGGGCAGCTGAGGCAACTTAGCAAGACCCTGTCTCAAATTAAAAGGGTTGAGAATGTAGTTCAGTGGTAAAATCATCGTCATCATCATAATTTACTTGGACCATAGTTAAATAAATGTATTTGTAGACTTTTTTCCTTTATGATGTTGTTTGTGTCTTAATCGTATCTTTTCTTATAGATGCTGGGAAGGTTAATTTTGATGAGTTGATGGATGGAGTGAAAATTGTCACAGGTGAGAAATGAGTTGCTATAAATCTAAGATTCTTATCACTGAATAATTACCTTGATGATTTCTGTATTCTCATCTTTTACTCTTGTTTGCATCCCGTTGTCCAAAGTTTGCATTTGAATTTTATCTATATTTTTTAAATGCGGTTTTTTTTAAAAAAAAAAAAAATTTAAAAAAAAAACTTCTTTTTATAGTAATATTTTATTTTCTACACTATTTTCCAGTACTGTAACTTCCCTACTATGTGCTCTTAAAAACATCAAATTCTAAATTAGCACAGTAAATTATGAAATAAAGTTTTGGTTAAAAAAATGTAGGTAATTTGATAATTTTAATAACAATAAGGCTACTACCAAATTACAGAATTCTTTCAGTTATCTAAAAATTTCAAAATAAAATTATCAGCTTCATATTTTATTAAGTACTGTATTTGATTATATCATTATGAAATAACCTAATATTTTCTAGGGTTAGGGAAAGAAATCTTTATTTCAATTCCATGAAGTAGTAAGTTGGAGGGATCTTGTGCTTTTTTTCATCTAGAAGTTGGGATTAACATAGTAGTAATTAATTATTATCATTAGTAGTATTAATTATCCATAGTAGTTACTGATAATTTTTAAAAACTCTCTTCTTGTCATTAGATAATTCATGAATTCCTCATCTATTCTTTATTTATATCTTTTTAAAAGGAGGTGAAGAAAATACCAGAAAAATGAAAAGTATTCTAGAAAGTATGGGGGGAGATCTCACAGAGAAGCAACGCACAGAGTTGGTGAAAAATCTACCTGTTGATGGTAAGCATTTCAAATAGCAATATAGCTTTCAAAGAAGTTTAGACAATTTTTTAGAAGTTTATGATAATTTTTTGACTCTCATTTTGATAGCCATGGAAACAAATTACCCAAATAAGCCTTATGAAGCATCCTATCTGTGCCAGAAACTATTGTCATTTAAAAACTCAAAATAATGCTTCTACTGATTTGTGGAAGCTGACCCACACTAAAGGTGGGGAGAGAGGAATAGAAGTTCAGAGGATTAGACAAAGGAGAATGAAGGGAAAGGAGGGGTGAAAGGAAAGGAAAGAAGTGGAATGAATCTGACACGACTTTCCTATGTAGCTATATGAATACACTACAGTGAATCCCACCATCATGTACATTCACAAGACTGGGATCCTAATTAGAATAGGCTATAGTTCATGCATGTATAAGTAGAGTTCAAAATGAACTCTACTATCATGTATAACTAAATAGAACCAGTAAAAAAGAAAAAATGCTTCCATATAAAAATAAAATTGGACTAAGTAATAAAAAGGAATAGATTCACTTGAACCTTCACTCCTCAAGTGAATCACACATCCCAGAATAAAAAGTTGTTTTAAAAAATATTTCTAGAGGATTTTTCTTTAAAATTCTAAATTATGAGTATGCCTTGTTTCCTAATATAATAATCAATTCTTGTTTAGTTTAATATTTGGAGCATTATTTCTTATGTACTTTTTCCTGTGTTTTTGTTGTTACTGAGAAGAAAGCTATATACCTTCTTCCCCATGTCATTAATATTATTCATATCTCTAATAATTTCTCTATTACTAGTTTTTAAGCTTTATTGAGGTGTAATTGATTTACAAAATCCTGCACTTATGAATGTACACATTTTAATGAGTTTGATACATCACCACAGTCAAGGAGCTAACTATGTCCATCACTTCCAAAAACTTGTTTGTTTTCTTTTATGGATTATACAGTTGTGTGTGTTGGAGGGAAAACTTAGCATGATATATATATTCTTAATGCATGTTAATACAGTACTTTTTTGTTAACTATATGTATTATGTTGTACAAATTTCTACAACTTATTCATCTTGCATATCCAAAATTTTATACCCATTTTATAATAATTTCCTGTTTGCCCCTCACTTCAGGCCTCAGCAGTAACTTTCTGTT
>JAJEJO010004914.1:217371-256037 GCA_020662805.1 Glaucomys volans | reverse complement strand
GGCAGTGTCCATCAAGTCTGTTTGAGCAGTTTGATATTGTAGGGGAGACAGTGTAATTTCTTTTCCTCACCTATTGTGAGGTTCATGGCTAAAACCCCCGATAACTAAAGATGGATTAGCCAGAGAAAAGCATATGACTTTATTTAACATAGGTCTATATGACCAAGGAGCCTTAAGAAATGAAGGCCCAAAGACAAAGGGAGTTCTGTGTATTATTATTATTATTATTATTATTATTATTATTATTATTATTATTTGTGGTGCTGGGGATTGAACCCAGGGCCTTGTGCTTGCAAGGCAAGCACTCTACCAACTGAGCTACATCCCCAGCCCAGAGTTCTGTGTATTTTCATGAACAGTTGTGCACAGTACAATTGGAAGACAAAAGGGTGCAATCTAATGGCAATGAACTTGGGTGGGAGGAGTCTTAGCAATGGTTGGTTCAGTTTCCTCTTGGCATCCTTGTGTGACATGCCTTCCCTCCAGGTACATAGCAGGACACCTGTCATATGAGGTGTTGAGAAGAAGGGAGGGAGATCAGCGTGTGAACTGTTTCTGGAAGAATGGGCAAGGGGCGCTCTCGTTTCTGTGGCCCTCATCAGGGGAAAGAGGGGCAGGAGAAGCCACAGAGACCTCTCTGCTCTGCTCTTTCCTCAGTTTTCAAGATGCCATATTTTGGAGCAGTGTTTCCTGTAGCACAGCAATATCCACAGTCTACCCAGATCTCTGGTCCAATGAAAGCAGCTGGAACTTTTTCCATGTAGTAGAAATACACTGGTGTTTAGGCAGCTGGTTTCAAATTCCCCAGGAGAGACCACTAAGTCCTCCCCATTTTGCAAAACTTGTGATATCTTTATTTCTATTTATATGCACGACAGCTTTCAGATTACCTCTTTCTTCCTTGTATTTCCAGGGGGAGTCATCACTGTGCAGGAAAATGTCTTCTTTTCCCTTTGAAAAGAAAACAACAAGTTGTTGGTTGATTTCAGAGGTGAAAGTTGCTAAAGATCATTTTGCTAACGACAGTCACATACTCATGGAATGCAGAATGACATTGTGTATTTGGTTTCGAGGCTCCTGATGACAGCAGCAGGCAGCTCTGGGGGTGGACCCCGATGACGCCTGATGTAGGAATTGTCCTTCATGCTGCATGCTGCAATGATGCGCCATCTGTTTCTCCGATGACTCTAGTAACTGTTGAGGAGCCTACAAAAATATTCCTGCCAGGTCTTCTCAAAGCGTATCTTTTTCTCTCCTTGTGTAAGACAACCCTTTATATAACAAGTAATTTAAGAATAGAAGGGCAATGAAGACTCATCTTGTAAAAAATGATTTTGTCACCCACCTTGGAACTCTCTCTGTCTCTGTCTCTGTCCCCTCCTTTTCCCTCTCCCCCAGGATTCCAGGATATCCAAGGATAGTTTAAAGGATGCTCTGATGGACTCTGGGGTTCTGCTTGGGGATCCAGTTGGGCAAGAGTCCAGTTTCCTTTTTATCTTTCTTCTATAATACCCCATTTATTGTGGGGCCATAGTGTCACCTGCTACATGGAGACAAAGATGAGTAAGAGGTGGACCCTGCCCATAAGTTGCTTATAACCTTGTTGTCATCGCTGCAAGAGTGAGTGCCTGGCATGATGGCTTTTGGTGGTTTTTAAAAAGTTCTTCAGAAATGTTGACATCATTGGGATTTTTTCCTTGCCAAATATGTAGGAGTTTTTTGAACAGGAAAGCCCAACAGTGGAAAGAGCCATGTTGAGGAATTCTGTCACCCAGTTAGCTGAGCCCCTCAGGTGCCAGGCTGAAATCATTTGTGATATGCTATGATCACATGGGGAAGCCCAAGATCACAGCCGAGGCAGCGATAAACAGATCTGGGTTGGAATCTTCTTCTGCGCCTCTCTGGGTTTGTGAACTTGGACAAATCTTTTGGCTCTCTGAGCTCTGTTACTTAAGCCCCCTCGCAGCTCTTTGGGGGAGATTAGATGCAATTGTGTGTGACAAAGCCCCTCACATGGACAACAGGCTCATTTCTTTCCCCTTGTCTATTCGTCTAGGATTTGGAGTAGAGCCCAGAATGGCACAAAATGCTAGGCTGAAGCACTAAATATGTTTGCATTCCTGGCAAGATTTTAGCCCTTTCTAATTACAAAGTTTATATATTGCCAAGGCTGAATTAGGGGTGAGGATGGAGAGAAGGAGGGACTAATTACAGAGAAGTACTGCCCTGGAATGGGGAGCATGTGTCAGAGGCTGAGCAGTTTCAGAATGATTAAGAGATAGAGATAGAATGGAATGCCCTGAGGTGTGTTCAGGGAAAGACCTGGGACCCCAAGATAACCTACAAATCCTCTAAGAGTAGTTTCCCCACTGAGAAATGTGGGGAGGCTTTCAGAGGCTGGGAGAGCTTCAGGTTGAGAGTGTATGGCCAGAGCTGGGCAGCAGAGGCCAGGAGACCCTGACTGTGCAGGGAGAGGCAAGTCAACAGGCTAGGGTGCTAGCCGCAGGCAATCCTAGAGGATGGAGCTTTTCCAGGACTGGGTGATGGTGAAGCAAGAATATAGCAAAGGACAGGTTAGTTTCAAGAAAGAAAAAATGCATGAGGGCTAAGATTAGAGCAGAGGTAAATCAAGATATGAAGAAGTGGTCCTCAGGGCCTGCCAGCTGCTTCAGACTTGTGTTTGGGGTGTGTGGGAAATAGACCTGAATCCCCTTTATATATATACTGCTCTCCCAGGCTCCTTCTCAATAACCCATCCATCTATATATACACAGTTTCTCAAGTCTTTTGAGGTCCAAATTTGCAGCCAGTGCCCACTTTTGGGACAATAAATCTGCTAAGCTTAATGCCATCCCTGTATTTTTACTTCTTGGATAGGCTTCCAAAGGTTCCCAAGAACCAATGAGAGAGTCTATCTTATGTGTAAATGGCCTCTATTCGCTACACTGCAAGGGATAAGACAGGGGGAGCTTGTTATACCTCCTGGGTGCCCCCAGAACCTGGCACAGGACCTACATTAGCTCCCCCAAAGTATTGAGAGGTAGATAAACCTTGGCAGTGGTGAAGCATGAGAAGACCACTCCCTTGGGGGGATGATCAGAAAGGGAAAAAATGAAGCTGACTGGAGTGCATTGCTCAGTGAGGGTCTGTTATGGTTTGGACATGAGGTATCCCCCCAAAGCTCCTGTGAATGCAGGAATATTTGGAGGTAAAGTGATTGGATTGTGAGATCGTAACCTAATCATTTCATCCTAATTTGAATGGATTGACTGGGTGGTAATTGTGGGCAGGTAGGGCATGGCTGGAGGAATTGGGTTACTGGGGGTGTGCTCTGGAAGGATTCATCTTCCTGATGACCCCTGACTGCCTTCTTTCTCTTTCTGCTCCATCATCCTGAGCAGCTTCCATTTGCCAACCCCTTCCACCATGATGTTCTGCCTCACCTCCGGCCTTGAGCAATGCAGTCAACCATGAACTGAGACCTCTGAGACCATGAACTAGAATAAACTTTTCCTTTTTCTAAATTGTTCTTAGCAGGTATTTTGGTCACAGTGATGAAAAACTCTCTGCTACAGGGTCCTTCTAGGCCAAATCAAGGGTAGTGATTTGAAGGTCTTGAGAAGCCACTAAGGGATCTAGCCAGGCTGTGTGGAGGGGGCTGATGGCATTGGGGCAGTGCAGGAGAGACATATATAATGGCAGTATTGCTGGAATGGAGGGGGGTGCTTGTCTCCAGAACTTATTTCTTTGGTATAGTAGAATGTAGAAGTTAGTAGGGTCAGAAAGTAAAATCTGCCAGCCATACAAGAAGGGGATTGTTAATACTCTATTTTCTGTGGTTATTTGATGATGATGGTCATGGGGGTTTTAAAGGTCAGACTCAATTCTATTATTGGCTTAGTGGTTTAAAGTATTTGTTCCTTGTATTTGAGGCAGGCTTTCTATATGTAGAATTGTTTTTGAATCAGCTCTATTTTGGGAAGGAAAAAATGTGTCTGAAATGCCCAGCAGGTTATAATATCTCTTTGCTCTGGTAGGCCACTGGAAATTTGACCTACCTATAAATGCTGTGGTGTGTCTGATGAGCCTCCAGGTGGCTGTACAGCAGCAGAGGGTTTCATTTTATCAGCTCTTACTTTTCTTTCAAAAGAAATATTGCTTCTTAGAAAAAACAGACATGGGAACAATGTCCTACTCCCCCCCCCAAACCTGTCACCTTTCTTTCTCTGATTAAACCCCAATTCTAACTGTGCTGATCTCACTCCTCAGAGCATCTGTCAATTAGCTGACCTCTCTGTTTTCACGCAAGGCCCTTCCCAACCTGGCCCCGAGTGTGTCCCTTCCGCATATGTCTACAACCATCCTCCCAAAGCCCCTCTAGGCTCTTGCTGGACTCATTGACCCTCCGGGGATCCCTTTTATAAGATAATTTGATGTTACTGAAGTTTGCTAAGATTCGTTGTATAATTCTGTCCGTCTTAGAGTTTACTTAGGGTACAGATGTTCTTAAGTGGTTTTATAGGATGTGGTCAGTTGTTGCTTACAGTAAATGCTCTTCACCAGGTGTACTTATTAGTTGGTAAAGTAGAATTGTTAAGGATCTCTCTGGTAGAGGAGAGAGGAAGCCAAGATCCCGAGGGTGGGGGTATTGAGTGTCCAGACCGCAGGCCCTCCTGGGGGCTGATGATAGACTCCTCATTTAGTTTTCCCTTCAGCTCTTGTTGGTTTCCAGGAGGTATCCATCTAGCAGCAGGAGATGTAATAAGGGTGTGCTGATGGGAGGCAGCTTGGTAAGGGAGAGTTTGAATCCTGACTCTTGAATTTACTGCCAAGTCTGACCTTAGCAAATGACTTAACCTTTTTGAACCTTAATTATCTCATCTTTGGAATAGAGAAGTAAAGGTATCTATTTTCTAGCATTGTGAAGTTGCAATGAGATGATCAACTTCAATTATTCAGCTCAGAAAATGCTACTTTCTCTGCCTCAAAGGCAGCATCTCCTGTCCAGGTGGTATTTGCAAACTTATATAAGTATCTCTGACAACGATCAGATCAGATCATCTATCATCTCTATTCTTCTTAATTACTTGCTTTAAAAAATATCGGCTCAGGAGGTTGAGGAAGGAGGAGCAGAGAGTTCAAAGCCAGCCTCAGCAAAAGCAAACCGCTATGCAACTAAGTGAGACCCTGTCTCTAAATAAAATACAAAATAGGGCTGGAGATGTGGCTCAGTGGCGGAGTGCCCCTGAGTCCAACCCGTTTTCCCCCCCCCCCAAAATCAACTCACTTTTATTAACTGAATGTTAATAAAACATTATAACTGAATGTTAATAAAATATTAACTGAATGTTAATTTGTTTAGGAAAGAAACTATATCAATCTTGTAAATACAGAGTAGCTACAAAAAGCAAATACAGTGAAAAAAATGCAATGTTACATCTTTAACTCATCTGAATCCCAGGCTTGTTTCCATTTCATTAAAAAGGACAGTCGGCAAATTAGCAATGAGGTGGTGGAGCTGAGCTGACCCCCAAAAGAGACTCTTCCATTAAATTAAAAGGCATTGAAAGAACATTGAACATGGAGCCTCTTTTCCTCTATGTGATTTGATGTTATTTAATGGCATGTTTGAACACCTTTTGAAATCATGTCAGGTACCATAAAAGGTAACATCTTTGCTTTGGGAAATATTCACCTTCAGAATCAGCCAGTTGGGAACAAATATCAGTGGTCAGGATCCTTTTGGAAGTGGGGTAAGGATTCAGGGCAGGGCTCCAGCAGAGTGTGGGGAAATTTTGGGGGGTTCTCTCTTGAGAAGGCTAAAGATTTGTAGGCTGTAGGGTGAAGTTAAGCCTCCTGCTGTCCTTTTGGCTCTGGGTTGCATTGCTGCAGGAGTTAGTAAATACACAGAAAGGCCTGTCTCTATGTGTGTAGTTAAAGAATAAAAGCCATTTTCATGGAGTTCTTTCTTGATGATAGGCACTGTACCAAACTTTTTGAAAATATTAATTCATTTAATTCTCATAACAACTCAATGACTAAGAACCCATATTCTCACTTTGTACATGAAATGGAAGCTTCAGAGATCAACAACCCACTATGGTTGTGATTCCATTTGTAAATGGCAGAGTTCATTTATCTATCTCTCTGCCTGCCTACCTACCTACCTATCATTCATCTATTATCTACCTATCTGCTATCTATCTATCATCTATCTATCTATCTATCTATCTATCTATCTATCTATCTATCATCTATCTATCTATCTATCTATCGATCTATCACGTGTCTATCATCATTCATTCATTCATTCATTCATTCATTCATCTATTATCTATCTATCTATCTATCTATCTATCTATCTATCTTTCTATCTGCAATGGACAAGAGTTTACAATCCTCACTCCAAGCAAAAAATAATATTAAGTTCTTTTTTTCTTGATGAAATCAAATCAGGTAGTATTGACAAGATGTACAAAATTGGTTTCTCTTAGGAATCCCTTCCCCATTCTGTGAGACCACTTATTGAAGTAGTCCCTAAACAGTGGGGTGCCTGGCTCCTTGGTCTATGGCTATAGCTGCAATGGATCTCCTCTCCTCCATCTTTCGGCTGCTTGGTGCTGCCTTGGGGGGCAACCTTCTGATATCTGCTGGCAGTTCTGCTTTGAATGAACCAAAGACACTTCTACTCAAAGATTCTTAGCCGGGCATGGTGGCGCACACCTGTAATCCCAGTGGCTCGGGAGGCTGAGGCAGGAGGATTTCGAGTTCAAAGCCAACCTCAGCAACTTAGCGAGGCCTTAAGCAACTCAGTGAGACCCTGTCTCTAAATGAAATACAAAATAGGGCTGGGGATGTGGCTCAGTGGCCGAGTGTCCCTGGGTTCAATCCCCAGAATTTAAAAAAAAAAAAAAAGACTCTTGATCCTGCTGATAAGGTGTGTTATGGGTTATGACTCTTAATGCTGATCCCAGGCTTACGTCAGCAGGGAAAAGAGCCTCTGCAGACATTCCACAGCTATTCCAAATCCAGAGTGCTGCCTGCAAGAGGGGCAGGTGCTCTCTCTTCTCAGGGAGCTCAAACCTGTCCTCTGAGTTCCTTGACTAGTGGTCAGTCATCTCCAAAAGTCAAAACATCAGCCCTTTTCTTCTTCCCTTCTAACTCAGCTCCTGGAAGGTCTTACCTATTGGAAGCCTTAGATGCCTCTTTGGCCTGGCCTTTGAGTCACAAAGAAAGAATTTGCTGTTTCTGGTATAAGAGAACTTGGGTCAGTGAATAACCTGGGGAGCTTGCTAGTAAAGCAGAGTTCCATCCTTCTGTTTCATCAAGGGTGGGATGGGGTCCAGGAGTCTGTATGTATGTAGCAGCAGGTGATTATCCAGAAGGGGGTTTGAGGATCACACAGTGAAAAACATGACCAGGCTTTAAACACAGAGGGGCGGAGAGGGAGAAAATTAACCTTACAGGGAGTAAAACACCTACATCTTAGTTCATCCTGCCAGAAATACTTGCATACACAAAATATACATGTATATATTATATAGAAGTATGGATACTATTGTTATAATGACATGATTATATCACTTACCTAGCGTGTTCACCTGGTATTATAATGTGACAATTTTTTCCCCTAAAAAAAGCCCTTCAAAATCCCAATTATTACATTACCATAATATTTAACTGTGCAAATACATCACAGTTTTTATACCCAGTCCCTGTTGTTTAAAATATGGGTTGTTTTCAAGGTTTGATGTTATAAGTAAAGCTATGATTAACATCCTTCTCCTTAAATTATTGTCTTGTCTTTTTTTTTTTTGAAACTAAGTACCAATCTTAAAATTCAAACTAAAGCTGGTATTACTTTGAAGAATCTAGATTACTTTAAAGTATTTTATTTACCACCAACCAACCAACCAACAAAACACATGCTTTTGTTCTTAATAACCAGTTGTTTCTCATGCCTTGGGAACTAGCTTTTGTTCTAACACAATAGAAGGTAGATGAATGACTGAGCTCAGAAGAGAAGTACTTCCCATGTCAGACTAACAAACCCATATGTATGGTTCTAAGTGGGGCAAGTGCCTACAGTGACCGTGGGGCTCAAAGAACTGTCTTCCATGAGAAGCCAGGTAAGTCCTGGTATTTTCAGTCCACAGATTGATGTAACCTATCCCAGAAACATCAAGTGGTGTATTTCAGGAAGCAACCCCAGTGGTTAAAATATGATACGTGTTTAGAAAGTTGCTAACGAGTAATTCAAGCCAAGCTTAGAACATGGTGCCCTAGGAACCTCAGCTGGAGCAGTCAGTGTTGGTGTTATTTGGCTGCCAATAGGAAAGATGTCAGCTAACACCTATCTCTCTCTCCCTCTCTCTCTCACACGTGCATGCGCGCACACACACACACACACACACACACATTTGCAGTGCGAGGGAATGAACCTAGGGCCTTGTACATGGTAGGCAAGTGCTCTACTAATGAGCTACATTCCCAGCCCTTTTTAAATTTTAATATTTATTATTATTATTATTATTATTATTATTATTATTATTTTGAGATAGGGTCCTCCTAAATTGCCCAGGCTGACTTTGAATTATGATCCTCCTGTCCTCCTGCCTTGGTCTTCCAAGGAGCTGGGAATATACATATGTGCCACTGTGCCTGTCTCTTATTTTTATTTTCTAAACAAAAATGAAGCATAGCATTAAACCAACTGGTCTATTTCTAGCAAGGCAGGGGCACTGTGGCACGTGGGCTTTTTTTTTTTCTGTTGTTCTATTTAGTTTTACATGACAGTAGAATGCATTTTGAAACATCATACATAAGTGGAGTGATAACTTCTCATTCTTCTGGTTGTACATGGTATAGATTTACACTGGTCATGTAATCATATATGCACATAGGGTCATAATGTCTGATTCATTCTACTGAACTTCCTACCCCTATGCCCCTTCCCCTCCCTTCATTAACCCCTCTGCCTAATCCAAAGTACCTCTACTTTCCCCCTACCCCATTGTGAATTGGCATCTGCATATCAGAGAAAACATTAGGCCTTTGGTTCTTTGCGATAGACTTATTTCACTTAGCATGATATTCTCTAGTTCCATCCATTTACTGGCAAATGCCATAATTTCATTCTTCTTTAAGGGCAATATTCCATTGTGCATATATACCACATTTTCTTATCTGTTCACTTGTTGAAGGGCAACTAGGTTGGTTCCATAGTTAAGCTGTCATGAATTGAGCTGCTATAAATATTGATGTGACTGGGTCACTGTAGTATGCTAATTTTAAGTCCTTTGGGTATAAACCTAGGAATGTGACAGTGTCAAATGGGGGTTCCATTCCAAAGTTTCTGAAGAATTTCCATATGGCTTTCCAGAGTGGTTTCACCAATTTGCAGTCCCACCAGCAATGTATGAGTGTACCTTTTTTTCCACATCCTCACCAACATTTATTGTTGCATGTTTTCTTGGTAATTGTCATGAGCTGTTTTTGACATACTTTCAGTTAGGCACTGAATAACTACCAAACTCTTTCATTGTGTAAACATTTTCAAGAACCTTCTATGTTGGAGATTTTGCATTTGATGTTGGAGATTCAAAGATAAGCAAAATTCAGTGCTTTGTCCTTCCAGAACTTTCTCATAATCTCCTGACACAGCAGACACATAAACAAAGAGACATCAATGATTATAATATAATGTGGTAAAAGAGATATACACAATGCCATGGGACCCATTGGAGTAATTCTAAATGTTTAAGAGTAAAGAACCATTAAATTATTTTTTAAAATGGTTATTTGGTTTATGAATGTTGCTCTTAATTCCAGAGTCATTATGCTAGATATTAAAATGAGAACAATTATGTTATAATGTATTTAATAGATGGTTCAAAGTATTTTTATAAATACACCAGAAAATATTGATTCAGATGGCTAAAAAGGGCCTTAGAAATCATTCAGCACAGGGGCTGGGGTTGTAGCTCAGTGGCAGAGCACTCGCCTAGCACATGTGAGATACTGGGTTTGATCCTTGGCACCACATAAATATAAGCAAATAAAGTCATGCTGTCCATCTACAACTACAAAACCCCTTTTAAAAACCATCCGGCACAGTCCTCATTTGAGAGGCAAGGGCCTAGGAGCCTCAGAAGATGTGTGACTCATTCAGGGTCCCACAGTGACTTGATGGCAATTCTGGGACTGCAGTCCTCTGTCCAGCGGTACAGAGGTTCTTCTTTTACCTCCTGCCCTCTTTGAGTATTCAATATGGGCATGACTTGTCAGAGGGAAACTGAAGTAAGAGGTGATATAGGGGAAGAGATTTCTCACCGATTGCTAGTTTCAGGAATGGGACTCTGAAAATCAAAGACATTAACCAGAGAAAAGCACACAATTTGTCATGACATGGGCACCTCCAGAAGTGAATAGCCAAAGAAATGGGGAGATCTGTGTATTTTTGTGGACAGTTGTGCAGAAGCATGATTGAAGAATAGAAGAGTATGATCTAATGGTAATAGGCCATTTCTTCAGATTCATCTCTGTGTCCTTGTGTCTTCAGAAATAAGTGTGTCCCTCTATTTGGGATATAAGGCAGGCACCTGAGGAACAAAGACCTTCTGACTCACTTTTCAGGAAGGTCTGACTTGATTCGGAGACCACTAAAAGAGAAAGAGAGAAATTCTTGCTTCTGCTGTTTTTTTCAAATGCCATAGTTGGGGCAGCACATCCTGAATTCCTAAGCATAGTGTCTCCTAAGCTATCTGACACCTATTATCATCTTGTTAAAATCTGTCTGAGTTTGTTGACTTGCCTCTTTCTTGTTCATATAAAACATATTACAGTGAGGGTCTCAAATAACTTTTTCCTCAAGTTTTACGCCTCAAATTCCTTCCAAATGGCTTTAGGAGCACAGAAGGGTACCTGGTTACCTTCCAAGCACAGGGTACCCACTATTTTCTTTTTCAGCCCTAATTCACTAAAGATGAATCCCTCAAGATCAGTTGCAGCTGAAGACAGAGCTGCTACTGACCCCTGCCGAGGACAAGTGTGCTCAACCCTCCGGAGTGGGTGCCATGGAAGGAGACTTTGCTAAGGGGACCATCTTCTGTTATTGCTCACGCTAAAGTTACTACATTCTGGGCCCTTGATACATCACCAAGATGTGACTGAATCTGTTGAAAGCTTTAGTACCACCCCTCTCCCCAGCTATGACCCTCTGGAGCATGACCAGGCTGTGGTCCCTCATTCTCCCTTTCAATAGAAAGCTCGTGGTCCAGGATGCTTGCCACATGGGCTCTCAAGACACAACATCAGTATCCTGGGATGAATACAGCATAGGCTCTACGTATAAAACCAGTACTTACCTACTTAGAGGAACTTCTCTTCATGGAAAGTAATAAGGTTGCCAAGGAAAAAGAGGCTCATGATCGTAAGAAACTCTAATTTCAATAAGCGAATAGATTTTTTTTAAATGATGGTGGGGCAGCAGCTTTACTGAGGTGTAATTTGCATACCACAGAATCCACTCATTCCAGGTATACAATGAAATGATTTTTAGTAAATGCATTGAGTTGTAAAGTCATCACTATAATCTAATTTTAGAAAATTCCCATCACTCCCCAGGTTTCGAAATTCCATGTTCATTGGTAGTCAAACCCATTCCCGTCCATGGCAATAATCTATTTTTCTGTTAAGTATTTGTTTATTTTGAACGTTTCTCATAAATAGAATCATATAAGATATGGTCTTCTGTGGTTAGCCTCATATCCATCCCAGTTGTGGTCTGTATTAGACATTTGTTCCTTTTTGTTGCCAATTAATAGTCCAATGTACAGACAGACTATGTCTGGTTGGTGCATTTGTATTATTCTCAGTTTGTGGCTACTTTCAGTGATGTTGCTATTAATTTTCATGTACAAGTCTTTATGTAGGCATATGTTTCTGTTTATCTAAGGTAGATGCTTAGTATGGAATTGCTGGGTTGTTTGTTAAGTGTGTGTTTAATATTTTGAGATCCTGCCAAGCCTTCTAAAGTGGCGGGACTATTTTATGCTCTGACCAGCAGTTTCAAGGGCTGAGTTCATCATCTTCTAGACAACACTTGCTATTGTCTGCCCATTGATTCTGGTTATTCTCACACGTGTGCAGTTGTATGTCATCCTAGTTTGTGGAGGTCTTCTCACAGCCTATAATAAGGTGTTCACTGAGAATTGTCAAAAGAGAATAGAGAATAAGGGATGCAATGTTTTCCAAATTTATTTGCTCTTTTTTTTCTTAAATGAACATATTCAAGGCCTAATGTTATACAGAATAGATTTTGGGAGGCATTACATTGCTTGGCTATAATATTGTTTTTAAACTATGTTCTCTATGATATTTAATTATGAACAAGTGTTTAATGCACAATAATTCTTAATCAAGCAGCATTGATGCAGAAGTGAATAGATTTGTAAGAGATAAAGGAAGACACTTAAGAGATTAGCACTGGGTCATTTTTGAGAAACCGTTTTCATTAGTTACTGAATGTTGGTTTGTTCTTCTCTGCAGTAAGGCTGGGCTCAAGCTGAGATCTCTTGCCTTACAGTACTCTATGACATAGGTACTGTTCTTATAGCTATTTTACAGGTGAGGAAACTAGGCACCGAGTGGTTAGTTGTTTGTACAGAGGGAGTCGGAAGTCGGGATTTGAACCTGGAAACCTCTGACCCAGGACCTATGTTACCTATTCCCCCAACACACTAAAAGGGCAGATCAGTCTGCAGAAAGATTTTTATTTGCCTTGATTTTACACAGAAATTATAGGGTGATGGAAAGATTTTCTGTCCAGAATTCGACTGCCTAGAGTCACCATTGTTCCAGACCCTTGACCCTCTCCTTCACACATGAGAGTGGGAAATGTCCTGCTTGCTTCCTATTTGTCTTTCTAGTCCCCATGGGCAGCACCTTTTTGCAGGCCTTATTCACTCTTGAACTGTTACCCAGTGAGCACGTGTGAGCGCGCGCGCACACACACGAACACACACACACACACACACACACACACGAGATTCTTTCTGGTTTCATTGTCCCCAGTTTTTCTTTTTAAAACTAAGACACATTCCCAGCAGAGAGATCTTTCTAGAATCCTGCTCTGTGCACAATGCTATGCTCACTTTAATAATCCCTCGCTCAAGGAAAATCCCCAGTCCTGAGCAAGGCGCTCAGACTGACCTCCATGTACTTCTCCATTCATCTCCCACATGTCCCCTTCTTGGATCATTTGCTGTAGGCTAACTGACCTCTTCATCGCTGCCAAAACAAGCAAAGCCAACCGTACCTCCGTGCCTTTGCCTGTCTTCACTCTCCAGCCTGTGATGCACTCTTCTCTTGTTGTCTGCTCCTCTGAGCCCTTTCCTGCCCTTGGATGTCCCCTTTCTCTTCATGATGCTATCTCAAAAGATCACAGCACCTAGTGTCCCTTTGCTCCTCTGATACCCCTTGGAGAACTTACTATCTGTGCCCCCGGGTCATCTCTCTAACTTCTTCAGCCTCCATCATGTTTTCTGCAAAGTAGGGTAAGAGTAGTGCTGTCTCCTAGGATTAAAAGAGATGAAACACATGGTAACTGAGCATTGCACCTGCCACAAAGGCACGAGGCAAGCGCTCACTACAGGGAAGATGATGATATTATCAGTAGGTAAGATTGTACGTTTTAGTACTGCTTTTACGCTTTGTGTTGTTTTAATCTTTCTCATGAAAGGTAGACCTCCTGAGAATCAGGATCAAGTCACTCCGTATTTACTACAATGATTTAAACAAGTATCCTGGGAAATGCTTGTTGAGGATGAGCAAGCAAACCCTAACTGGAGAGTCAGAAACCCAGCTTAGCTCTTTTGGCAGCTCAGTCTGTGACCTTGACTTACTTTGGTTAGTCAAGTCCCTGCTTGTCCTCCCTACATCATCTCTAACTTTCTGTTCCAATACCTCTTCCGATGCAAACCCTGGTATTGTTTGTGTCAATTTGAGCACATTCTTTAATCCTCCTACCTCAGTTTCTCCATCTGCAAAATGGAGAGAATAATCTTGTTTTGTTATTTGCTCTGAGAATCAATGAGTGTGTTTGTAATGTGTTCACTTTAGTGCTCAGTTAACAGTGGATCTTGTGGTTGTTTTATCATGGCTAGTTAGCTGACAAACTCTAGGTTTGCTGAATGCATAAGCTTCCTGAGGCTGCTGTAACAAATGCTGCAAATTTGGGTGACTCAAAAATCTGTTGTTGCACAGTTCTAGAGGCTAACAGTTCAAAATGACGTTGTCGCTGAAGACTGTGCTGGAGAATCTGTTCCAGGCCTGGCTCTGAGCCTCTGGTAGTCTCAGGCCTTTTTTGTCTTTAGATGGCATTCTCCCTGGGTTTCTACCTCATCTTCCCTCTGAGCACATCTGTCTCTACGTTCAGGTTTCCCCTTTGGGTTAGAACCAGTCCTCATATTGGATTTGGACCTACTCTAGTGATCTCAACTTGATCACCCGCTGTAAAGACCCTGTTCCTAATGAGATCACATTCTGAGATCCTGGGGTCTAGGTCTTCAACATACCTTTTTGGAGGGACACAGTTTAATCAACAATATTGCAAATGATTAATTGCTGCATTCTCTAGACAATGCACTGCTGCAAGAAAAAAAAGTGATGTTTCTCAATAAAATAGAAATAAAAATATAAGAATGCTTGACTGTGAAACCCCTTTATTCTACTGCACTTGACGCCCATGCAGTTTATTTAACTGGATCAGGAAGTGAGAGTTTCGATAAGGTCTACTTTTTCCACAGGGTGAGTCCCAGAATATTTGCCCAAAGTTGTATTTCCCACATGTGCTTTTGGAATCACAAATCCATCATTTCTGGCTCATGATACTTTTGCAGGGCCCCCAGAATGGAAATAACACACCAGATCTCAGGCAGTTGGCATTCTTTTCCATTTTTATAGCACTCTGCAAATTCTCATGCTGTTTACATGTGATTTATATTCCTCCTGTGGTCCCTAAATGCATGTAATAAAAACAGATTTAGAATATTAATCTGACATGGTTCAGGCCAGCATGGTCTAATATAAATTTATTTACTGGGGATGGTGAAAAGCCTGGAAGGGTGGTTAGTAAATATTTCTTACTGGCTGCTACAGCACTGTCTTTTTGAAGTGCAGGTCCCTGGATTCCCTGTGGTGCTCATGGAAATGCAGATCTCCAGGTCTCACTCCTGCACTCTGTGTCTTTGTGTGCACTCTTGTCTTTGGGGGTGGAGTCCTTGGGGGTGGGGTCCAGGGATTTGCATTTCTAATGAGCCCTTCACCATCCGCGCCCCCCAGTAACCTGAGGTTCTGGTCCATCCTGCATTTGAGAAAGGCTGTTCTCTGGTATTCTCCTAGAAGGAAATGCATTGTATTATTGGGTCAGATGATTTCCAGAGCTGGAGTCTGTTTACTAGGAGAGCCAGGTGGCAGATGTGGGGCAGAGGGCCCGGGGATGGGCTGTGGGCAGGAGGAGGAGGACAAGCCTGTCCAATCCGTTGTGAGGTGAAAGGACAGTGGATCTCAGGTGCGACTGGAGGTCTGTAAAAGTTGATGGCAGATGTATTTTTTAGCAGGTAGGTTGGCCTGGGGAGTGAGTTTCTGGCGGCCCTGGTATGTAGAGACCTGGGCATCTGTCCCTGTCTGAGGTCTGGCGTTTTGGTACGGTTGGAGTGCAGTGAGGGAAGAAGTGAGGGAGGGAGGGGACCAGCGTCTGCCCCTGAGAGGCTGCTCAGTTAGGTGGAGCAGGGCCACTTTAGGAGCTGTGTGCAAACCAGAGCTCTGAACCTTTCACAAGCTCTGGGGATTTGTGTTTTTAAAGTTCCCAGTGACAGTCTCTCAGAACAGCATTGGGAAGCACAAGGGCTTGAAAGGAAGTGACTTTGGGACCAGTGGACCTTGTGTTGAATCCTAACTTTGTGAGCTCATGGCCCACGAATGAGGATGGCAGGAAGCAGGAAGCAAACCTCAGATCAGCAAGCTTTCCTTTATTCTGCAGTGAAGTCAATCGGTCAGGCATTGGAGGGTCCATTTTCTGGGTGTGGAGCTAGCCCCTGAGTTACAGAAGAAGTCTGGGCTTTATAGTTTCGTTGGACTGCGAACCTGTGGTTTGGACAGTCAGGGGCTAGTTGTGAAGGTTAAAATTTTAACTCAGGAAAGTAGCTGTAGTAAGGTTGAAACTCATTGTTACTGGGAAAAGCTCACAACTCGGTGTTCACTTCTTGTCTTCCTTCCTCTGGAACCCACTGTTACCTAGAACTTCACTATTTGCTTTTCTCCTTCCTGGACTCTCTGCAATGGGGAAGGGTAAAAGTCCAGGGCCCAGCATTTCAGTATTTACCTCCTTCCTTCAAGATGCACTGGGAAAATGCAGTCTATAAAAATAAAAAATAATTTAAAAAAATAAAAAAGGATTCTGCTCCATTTTAAAAAATGCACTGGAATTGGGAAGGGGTAAACATTTGCTTTTGGAGGAGATGCTAGGGGTGGACCCAGGAAGGGATGAAAGTTTGCTTTTTCCCCTCAGGGCCCATTGTTATTGGGAAAGGATGTACCCTTTAATGTTGGCTCATTTCCCCTCCCACCTCTGGAGCCACACAGTCCCTCTGTTTTTCTTGGGGGACTGTATTGTAGGAATATTATTTTCCGTAACTCTTCAAGCTCTGTAGCCTTGATCACATTACTAACCCATCAGGTCTCTTTTATCTGTAAGTGGAAGGTCTTCCTCCTTCCTTCTCTCCTTCCTTCCTTCCTTCCTTCTTTCTCTCCTTCCTTCCTTTCTTCCTTCCTTCCTTCCTTCCTTCCTTCCTTCCTTCCTTCCTTCCTTCCTTCCCTCCATGTTCTGAGAATTACAGATAAAAGATGTGACATATTTAGCACATTTCCTGCTACACAGTAGGTGTCATTAAGTGATGACTCCAAAACTTGTGAGACTTGAGATTCTTGGAAGGTAATTTAGGGCAGGATGTCAGTACATGGGTATAGGACTCATCAGTGGGAACCAGGGATTGAAATTGGGATATAAACCAGGCTCCTGGCTTCAGAATTGGAGCTAGCCGAAACCAACAAGAGTAACATCAGAGCTTAATTAGCACTTACCATACAGGTTAGACACTAACCTTATGAGTTAAGTACTATTGTTATCTTTATTTACAGATGAGAAAATTGAGGCTTGGTAAGATGAATGAATGGTTACCCAACCTTGTGTGGCAGAATTGAGTTTTGGACCTAAGCAATGAGGTGCTGGGTCTTCACCAACTCCCTCCTGTTCCTTCACATTTAAGTCAATACTAGGTCAGGGTGGTCCTTGAATCACAATGCTAAGCCTCAGGGAAAACTGTCCTGGATTGATCTATTTATATTTCTTTCTTGCCTTCCTTCCCTCCCTTTCCTTGTCCTTTTCTTTCCTTCCTTCCTTCCTTCCTTTCCTCCCTGCTTCCCTTGCTCTCTCCCTCCCTCCCTCTCTCCTTCTTGTCCTTCCTTATACAGCCACTTCATAAAGTTAGAAAAACTGGCATTTTCATAACAGAAATTGAACTGCAATAAACCTCCTATGTTAACAAAGCCTTGATAAATTCAAAGAGGAAATCTGGGGCACAAAATTATCTTGTACTAAAAATTTCTCGACCACTTCATGACTCATTCGTGCATACGATTTGACCCCTTCCATGGGTTAATCAGAGCTTCAAAGGGCCTCTGACCTGGTTTCTTCTCCCTCTTCCTTCAGTCTCACTAACTCACTCATCATTCAGTTGATAAGAATTCAAATATTTAATCAAGATTTCCTCCACCTTATCCATGAAGCCTTGGCATGACTAAATATATTGCTTTAATTCTGAGAGCATTTTGCCAGAATTTCAGCCTTCTATAACATTCTCTTTTTCTACTCTTAGGGCATAACCTTCGGTGGCAGAACAAATCAGTCCAGCAAGCAAGCTGCCAAGTCTACTTGTTTTTGTCAAGAAGAGCAGCTGGGCCCATTTTTAATTAGAACTTCCAAGTCCATGTCTCTGGGTCACTGAAGGAGACCAGGCCAGAGCTTGAAACTTTCTGAAGACCTACAATAGACATTGAATGCAAAATAATACTTAGGTAATCTTTGCACAAATCTGGTTGACTTGAGAAACAAAGAGGAAGAAAATAGGTGTGACTTTCACTCAAGAAGTCACATGAACATATTCTACATTTAAATCATATACACAGATGATGGTTATTGGAACAGCCCAAACCTCTACCAGGGAGCAAGAAATATAGCTCAAGAGATAACAAGGCAGCCCCAGAGCCAAAGAATGGATGACTACAAGTATCAGGACAATTATGGGGGATATGCCCCCAGTGATAACTATTACCGGGGTAATGAATCCAACCCAGATGAAGATGCACAGAGTGATGTTACAGAGGGCCATGATGAGGAGGATGAGATTTATGAGGGAGAATACCAGGGCATCCCCCATCCAGATGATATCAAGACCAAGCAAAACAAGATGGCGCCCTCCAGGGCAGATGGCCTTCGGGGCCAGGCAGACCTGATGGCTGAGAGAATGGAAGATGAAGAGCAGTTGGCTCACCAGTATGAGACCATCATTGATGAGTGTGGTCATGGGCGCTTCCAGTGGACCCTCTTTTTCGTCTTGGGTTTGGCCCTGATGGCCGATGGAGTGGAGGTGTTTGTGGTGAGTTTTGCCCTGCCCAGTGCAGAGAAGGACATGTGTCTGTCGAGTTCCAAGAAAGGAATGCTTGGTAAGTGGAAATTTCTAAAATCATTCTCTTTGTGCATTCAAAATATGAGGAGGCAAAAAGTAGAATATATGTAATGCCTGTCACTGTTAGACACCTTAAATATACCAGAGTGTCTCTTCAAAGTTGTCATTTTTTTATACTCATTTTGCAATTAAGGTATTTTTGTCTCAGAGAAATCAATTCATTGGCTTACACTAGTAAGTACCAGAGCTTGGTTTCCTATCCAGGTCTGTTTGACTCTTGAGCTCTTTGTTTGTTTCCCAAGTCTTGTTGCCTCCCTGAGAGTCAGATTTATCTCTTCATATTAACCATATTCCATGTCCAAATGACAAATACATTTTGGAAGTGGAAGGCCAGAAATCCCTTCCATTCAGTCCTTCTTTCTGTGTCTTTGCAGAATCCAGTAGCATCTGCTCCTGGTTTCTCTTGTATCTAAGTATTAGTGGCTGAATGCCCATGTGCCTTGGGGATGAGTGATGGGCCTAAGCACACCAGCGGAGCCCCTGAAGATTGTTGGGCACCATGCTGTGAAGCCAGATGGATTCCAAAGATGGAGGACCAGCTTCACAAGTCAATTATGAGACTAGCACCATCAGAGGCAAACCTCAGAGAGAATTTTGTGAAATAATTATGGGTGGGCACAAATGGTGTGGTATAGAAGGAATTCATCATAAAAATGACAAGGGTTTGTCTTGGTCACCAAATATTATGAAAAACATATCCACTCTCTACATTTAGAGTCCATGAGATTTAGAGTTCAGGAAATATGCAGCTATTGAGAAGTTTCTAAGGGTAAGGTTTTCATTCAAGACCAAGAATATTTATGGCTCTCAAGAACTCAAGCCTGTCTAGCAATGTAGGTCATTCACTCACCAAGGAGATATTTGTATTTCATCTACATTTTGCTAACCTCTGTGCTTAGGCCCTCGGTGAGAAAATAGCCCTTGTCTCTCAAAGGAACTTACAACAGGGCAAGCAGGCACTCAAAGAGTTATTTAATTACTGTAAGGATGAGTCTATGAAATACCTCGTGTGATTCTGAACCTTTTTAGTACTTGCTTTAGAGCAAGAGTTGGCAAAGGCCTGGATAGTAAATATTTTAGATTTTGCAGGCCCAGATGGCCTCTGTTGCAACTACTCACCTCTGCCACTGTAGACTGAAACACAAAAGCATCCATAGGCCAAGTGGATGTAACCACTTGTAACCAAGTGGATGTGACTGTGTTCCAATAAAACTTTATTTACAAATACAGGCAATGGACTAGATTTAGTCTGTGGGCCAGTCCCTAAGTTAGGGCCACTGTAAATAAGGTCAGGACATAAAATAAAGAAATGTTCCCACAAAAATTGTCCTGGAGGCTTTAAAATTATTTTTTACATTCATATTTAACTAAAGGGCCATTTAAAATGATTAGAACTATGTCAGACATGACCTTCAGGGAACCAAAAGAGAATGAACGCATATATATAAAAGCAAGGACTTGAAAAGCAAGGATATCAATCAGGAATTTTAAACACTAGCAGAATTTGAGTACGGCTTTAGAAAAGATAGGTACTAATAGCTGCCTTTAAGGTTGAAGATTATTAAGATTGAATGTCTACAGTATTTTTTTAAGAACAAATGAAAATCCAAACCCAAACCAAACCATTCTCAACTAATCAAAGCATTTCCAAGACATTAATTCATTTTACGTATTCCCACCTGAGACCTGGGTCCCTGTAAGTCCAAGGTGGCAAAATCCCAATAATGATTTCATGGCCTGCCAGTCTCTCTGGCACCATGGTACCTGGCAACCTCATTACCAGAACTGTGGTATGTTTGCGGCTCCTGCTGGCTCCCAGGGCAAATGCTAGTGGTGGAAGAAATGTAGACCAGATCTGGAGAGCCCTTGTGTAGGCGATTTTGCCCATAGTGTTTGCTGAGAAGATGCTATGAATTAGCCCAAGGAGGGCAGACAGTCCTCCCGAGCAGAGATGGACCTCCTGTGCACTTGTTGAATTCTTTGTAGTCAAGAAGATGTTTAAGTGGATCCAGGGAAGTAGATGATTTGAGGGCCTCCGAGACCAGAATTTCCATATGCTATCACACATAACCCTCAGAGACACCCTGAGGGTTAGACATGTGAGGAAATAGATGCAGTGAGTCTTATCACACAGACAGTAAATGCCAAGCAGTAGTTTGACCCCAGTTCTGGCTGACTGCGGAGTCTGTGCTCATTTGGTTACACCATACTGCCTTGCTCTCAAACATGCTCTGTGGGAAAGAGACCATGCCACGCACAGTCTTCTCTCTGTCATCAAGCACCCACAGATTGCTGGGACACCACAGAATGCTTGCAACAGAAAGGGAGCATGGTGCAGTGCAGAATGGTTTGGGCACTAGAGTGTGACCTCCAGGGTTTGGCAGCTGGCTATGTCATTGATCAGCCAGTGACCCTGGGCACACCATAACTTCTCTGGTTCTCGGTTTTCCTATCTATGGACTAAAGAAGGGTCAGAATACATTTGGTGTGAAGATCAAGTGAGATAATGCAGGTAAAGCAATCAGAACTTAATGCCTTCTAAACAAATTCTTTTTACTTTGTGTTATAATGTTTTCCCTTCTAGCATTTGCGGTGAATTGTAGCTGCAGTGAGATAGTGGGAAAATATGGACGCTGGACCAGTTGCTTGGGTTTGAATTCTTGCTCTGCCAGTTCTGACTTTAGGAAAATTACTTAGCTTCTCTGTGCCCTAGCTTCCTTATCTGTAAAATACGGATGATGAGGATGTCTGTTTCACAGGGTTATTATGAGAATTGATTGAGTTTAATATGTGCACTTGGCTAAAGTACTGCCTGCACATATCAGGTGCTCAAAGATATCTTAGTTATTGTTACATTGTTGATTGAAGTTGTTATTATTACCAACCTGATTGCTTAAGATGATGAGCCACCCAAGTTCAGGACCATATTTTCTTAGATGACATTGTGCATTTCTCCCAGAATTATGTATTATAGATTTTGAGGTCAAGCTATTTGACCTTAGCTGATGAAAATTCCCTTCCTACTCCAGTGTGAACTTTCTTTCTTTCCCCTTCCTTTTTGTTGGGAAACAACATCAACAACAAAAAACTTTGAGAAATGATGCCTCTAGGCTTAACTCCTAGTCAATGACTCAGGAAATGAATGCTGTAAGTGAACTCCCTGATCCCAAATTCAGGCCTCAGATCATAGGACATTTTGTTTTTTTCCTAGAAAGGAATGAATCAGTTCAGAAGTAAAAGAAAGGCCCCTTGGCCAGATAACAAAGATATCTGTGTACCTCTGGGCCACTTTTATGAATTTTTGGAGATGAAAGTTTGTTCCTCTTCTGCATTGTGTTTTAGTGGGTTCCTCACCTAGAACTGTCTCACCTGGAGAGGATAAATGTGCATGCACATGTTGTTAGCCTCAGAAATTCAGCCATGCTGAGCAATGCATGATTTGGATATGAGGTGTCCCCTGACATGTGTGCGACAATGCAAGAAGGTTCAGAGGAGAAATGATTGGGCTGCGAGAGTCTTAACTTAATCAATGAATTAATCCCTGATGGGATTAACTGAACGGTCATCGGAGGCAGGTGGGGTGTGGTTGGAGGAAGTGGTTAATTGGGGGTGTGGTTATGGGGTATATATTTTGTATCTGGAGAGTGGAGTCTCTGTCTGCTTCTTGATCACCATGATGTGAGCTGCTTCCCTCTGCCACACTCTTCTGCCATGATGTTCAGCCTCACCTTGAGCCCTGAGGAATGGAGCAAGCTATCTTTGGACTAAGACCTCTGAAACTGTGAGCCCTCAAATAAACTTTTCCTTCTCTAAAATTGTTCTGGTCAGATCCTTTAGTCACAGCAGCAAAAAAACTGACTCAGTCCCTTCAAGACAAGGAGAATGCATTGATTTGTTAATTAAACTCTTCCTTCATTCTTTAAAAAATTATTGAGCCTTACCATGTTTGTGGTATGCCTCTGATCTGTAGCAATACAAGGCAGACCAAGTCCTGGCACTCAGGGAGTTTCAGTCTGCTGGCAGAAATAGAGCACATACAAGAAATGCAACCCAGATATCCCACTCCTCTGTTTATACCCAAAGGTCTTAAAATTAGCATGCTACAGTGATGCTGCCACATCAATGTTTATAGCAGTTCAAGTCACAGTAGCTAAGCTATGGAACCAACCTAGGTGCCTGTCAACAGATGAATGAAGAAAATGTGATATATATATGTATATATATGATGGAATATTACTCAGCATTAAAGAAGAATGAAATTATAGCATTTGCTGGTAAATGGATGAGTTGGAGATGATCATGCTAAGCGGAATAACCCAATCCCCAAAAACCAAAGATTGAATATTTTCTCTGATATGTGGATGCTAATTCACAATAAGGGAGGGAGCACTAGGGAAGAATAGAGTTACTTTAAATTAGGTAGAGGGGAGTAAAGGGAAGGAAAGGGATATGGGGGTAGGAAGGATGGTAGAGTTAAACAGACATAATTACCTCATGTGCATATGTGACTGCATGATCAAGGTGATCCTACAACATGCATATTCAGAAAAATGAGAAATTATACTCCATTTTTGTATGATTTATCAAAATGTATAAATACATTGTCATGTATAACTAATTAGAACAAATAAAAAATTTTACAGAAAGAAATTGAAAATGCAACAATGACTCAAGACAATTGTGCAGTGCAACATTCATGACTTGTTTTTCATCATTTCTCCTGTTGTGTATGACTTTGGGATCATCTGAAGCTCCGTGATTTTAGGTGGCTGATGAATGAATCCACATGTCTTTTGATCTCCCCTCAGGGGAAATATTTATCCAGCTTATGGATAGTTTTTAAAATACAAAAACAAAAACAAACAAAACCCAAAACCAAAACAAACAAACAAACAAACAAACAAAACCCCTCAAGTCCAATCACCTAAAGAAATGACATGAAGGTGGGAAGTCAGTGACGCCTGGCTGATAAACCATCTGGTTCTTTCAAATGACCCTGAATTGTTGGCAGCCCTGTTCCCTTCAGCTAGGATGACACTTAGGATGAGTGACTCTTAAGACAAACCAACAGCATCCTTCTCTGGCTACATTTGATAAATCAACACCAAAGTTTTTTCATAATGGTACAAATACTACTTAACTATGGGATGTTTTCCACCTTTATGCTGATCAAAACAGAGCCCCACTTTTAGGCATGAGTTCTGTGTTTGCTCAAAGGACTTGATTTCTTGGAAGAGTCTAGTCCCTTGGGGTGTATTTTATTGGCTGTTAGTCGTTCTTACCATCTGTAGTGGCTTCCCAAGACTCAAGGAGTCTTATGGTTCAGACAGTAATTTAGAGCCTAATAGGGGACCCCCTGGGGCTTGTGGTCTGTGTCAGTTATGAAGAGGACAGAGAGCAATGTCAGATAGGGGGAATTCATTAGCAAAAATTATGAGTTGAATTTTCAAACATCTCAGATGGATGCATTACTCTGCTGTCACGAAAATTATCTTTTAATTGTTTTATATGCAAATGCTAGCTGAGCTTCAGGAGAGAACATTTGATTTATGAACTACTTTTTCCTTAGTCCTGAATTCAGTGAGTCAGTTCCTGAAAGAAGAGGCCACTCTATGTCATGAACCCTGGCATGAAATATGCACTCAATAAACAGATGATAAGAAAACCTACCACTGGGAATTTTCGCATATTCCTCTATGTGTTTATTTCTGTAATTTTTATTCATCATTTTTAGATCACAGAATGCTTTAGAATAGAATGAAAGCTCAGGGCTCCCTTACTGACTGCCACCTGCAGGCGTGTGGCTTTGTGCCACAGGCAATAGGGAGATACCGAATGTCTTTGAGGAAGGGAGTGACATGGTGGGAACTGACCACTCTCTCCTGCAGTGGTGTTGGTCTTGGGAATGGTTCCAGAGGAACAGAATCTTAGTTCAGGTTCTGAATTGGTTCTGGGGTTTCTGGAATTGGTTTTTTAATCTGATTAGATTTTTTTTCCAGTGCTGATGATCAAACCCAGAGTCTTGTGCATGCTAAGCAAGCATTCTACCACTGAGGTAAACCTAGGCCTGTTTGTTTGTTTATGCATTTATTTTTCCCTTTTAGCATCTTTTTAAATTTAATTTATTTTGAGTCATTGTACATGAAAGGAGTACAATTGTGTCTCTGGTTGTACATGAAGTAGAGTCACACCACTTGTGTAATCATACATGTACATAGGGTAATGATGTTTGTCTCATTCTTTTTTCTTTCTCCCCAACCCCATCCCCATCCCTTTTTTTCCTCTATGCAATCCATCCTTCCTTCATTCTTGCCTCCCTCCCACCTCGCATTATGTATCATCATCCACTTATCAGAGAGATCATTCGGCCTTTGGTTTTCTGGGATTGGCTTATCTCACCATGATATTCTCCAATTGCATCCATTTACTTGCAAATGCCATAATTTTATTCTTCTTTATGGCTGAGTTATAGTCCATTGTATATATATACCAGTTTCTTTATCCATTCATCCATTGAAGGGCATCTAGGTTAGTTCCACAATCTAACTATTGTGAATTGAACAGCTATAAACATTGATGTGGCTGTATCACTGTAGTATGCTGATTTTAAGTCCTTTGGGTGTAGGCCAAGGAGTGGGATAGCTGGGTCAAATGGTGGGTTCATTCCAAGTTTTCTAAGGAATTTCCACACCATTTTCCAGAGTGGCTGCACCAACTTGCACTCCCACCAGCAATGTATGAGTGTACCCTTTCCCCCCACATCCTCACCAACACCTGTTGGTCCTTGTATTCTTGATAACAGACATTCTAATTGGGGTGAAATGATATTTTAGGGTACTTTTGATTTGCATTTCTCTTATTACTAGAGATGTTGAACATTTTTTCATATATCTGTTGATTGCTTGTAGATCTTTTTCTGTAAAGTGTCTGCTCATTTCCTTAGCCCATTTATTGATTGCATTATTTATATTCTTAGGGTAAAGTTTTTTTGAGTTCTCTATAGATACTGGAGATTAGAGCTCGATCAGAAGTGTGTGTAGCAAAGATTTTCTCCCACTCTGTAGGCACTCTCTTCACATTGATGATTGTTTCCTTTGCTGAGAAAAAGCTTTTCAGTTTGAATCTATCCTAATTATTGATGCCTGCTTTTATTTCTTGTGCTTTGGGAGTCATGTTAAGGAAGTCTGGTCTTAAGCTGACATGATGCAGATTTGGACCTACTTTGTCTTCTATTAGGTGCAGGGTCTCTGGTCTAATTTCTAGGTCCTTGATCCATTTTGAGTTGAGTTTTGTACAGGGTGAGAGAGATGGGTTTAGTTTCATTAAACTACATATGGATTTCCAGTTTTCCCAGCACCATTTGTTGAAGAGGCTGTCTTTTCTCCATTGTATATTTTTGGCTCTTTTGTCAAGTATGAGATACCTGTATTTATGTGGGTTTGTCTCTGTGTCTTCTATTCTGTACCATTGATCTTCCTGTCTATTTTGGTAGACAGTGCCAATACCATGTTGTTTGGTGCCAATACCATGCTGTTTTTGTTACTATTGCTCTGATATATAGTTGAAGGTATGGTATTGTGATACTCCCTGCTTTGCTCTTCTTACTAAGAATTGCTTTACCTATTCTGGGTCTCTTATTCCTCCAAATGAATTTCATGATTGCTTGGTCTATTTCTATGAGGTCCGTCATTGGGATTTTAATTGGAATTGCATTGAATTTGTATAGCATTTTTGGAAGTATGGCCATTTTGACAATATTAATTCTGCCTATCCAAGAACATGGGAGATCTTTCCATCTTCTAAGGTTTTCTTTAATTTCTTTCTTTAGTGTTCTGTAGTTCTCATTGTAGAGGTCTTTCACCTCTTTTGTTAGATTGATTCCCAAGTATTTTATTTTATTTTTTTTTGAGGCTATTGTGAATGGGGTAGTTTTCCTAATTTCTCTTTCAGAGGATTTATCACTTATGAATAAAAATACATTAGATTTATGAGCATTGATTTTATATCCTGCTACTTTACTGAATTCATTTATGAGTTCTAGAAGTTTTCTGGTGGAGTTTTTTGGCCCCTCTAAATATAGAATCATGTCATCAGCAAATAGGGATAGTTTGAGTTCTTCTTTTCCTATTCAGATCCCTTTAATTTCTTTGGTCTGTTTAATTGCTCTGGCTAGAGTTTTAAGGATGATGTTGAATAGAAGTGGTTAAAGAGGGCATCCCTGCCTTGTTCCAGTTTTCAGGGGGAATGCTTTCAGTTTTTCTCCATTTAGAATGATGTTGGCCATGGGCTTAGCATAGCCTCTACAATGTTAAGGAATGTTCCCACTCTCCCTATTTTTTCTAGTGTTTTGAGCATGAAGGGATGCTATATTTTTTCGAATGCTTTTTCTGTATCTATTGAAATAATCATGTGATTCTTAACTTTGAGACTGTTGATATGGTGAATTATATTTATTGATTTCCAGATGTTGAACCAACCTTGCGTCCCTGGGATGACACCCACTTGATCATGGTGCACTATCTTTTTAATATGTTTTTGTATGTGATTTGCTAAAATTTTGTTAAGAATTTTTGCATCTCTGTTCATTAGGGATATTGGTCTGAAATTTTCTTTCCTTGATGTGTCTTTGTCTGGTTTGGGTATTAGAGTGATATTAGCTTCATAGAATGAGTTTGGAAGGGTTCCTTCCTCCTCTATTTCATGAAATACTTTGAGGAGTATTGGAATGAACTCTTCTTTGAAGGTCTTGTAGAACTCAGCTCTGAATCTGTCTGGTCCTGGACTTTTCTTTTTATGTAGGCTTTTGATGACTTCTCTTTCATGCTTGAAATTGATGTATTTAAATTGTGTATGTCTTCCAGATTCAGTTTGGGAGGCTCATATGTCTCTAGAAACCTGTTGATGTCTTAGAGATTTTCTATTTTGTTGGAATATAGATTTTCAAAATAGTGTCTAATTATGTTTTGTATTTCAGTAGTGTCTGTTGTGATATTTCCTTTTTCATCATGAATTTTAGTAATTTGAGTTTTCTCTCTCCTCTTTGTTAGTGTGGTTAAGAGTTTATCCATTTTGTTTATTTTTTCAAAGAACCAACTTTTTGTTTTGGCAGTTTTTTGAATTGTTTCTTTTGTTTCAATTTCATTGATTTCTGCTCTGATTTTAATTATTTCCTGTCTTCTATTCTTTTGGTGATGATCTGTTCTTCTTTTTCTAGGTCTTTGAGCTGTAATGTGAGGTCATTTATTTGTTCACTTTTCATTCTTTCATTGAGTGTGCTCCACGCAATGAATTTTCCTCTTAGCAATGCTTTCATAGTGTCCCAGAGATTTTGATATGTTGTATGCTTGTTCTTGTTGACCTCTAAGAATTTTTTTATTTCCCCCCTGATGTCTTCTTTTATCCATGCATCATTCAACAGCATATTATTTAGTCTCCAGGTGTTTGAGTAGTTTCTGTTTTTTATTTTATCATTGATTTCTAATATCATTCCATTATGATCTGATAGAATTCAAGGCAGTATATCTTTTTGTACTTGCTAGGAGTAGCTTTGTGGCATAACATATGGTCTATTTTAGAGAAGGATCCATGAGTTGCTGAGAAAAAAGTATATTTGCTTATTGAGGGATGGAATATTCTATATATGTCTGTTAAGTCTGTGTTATTGTGTTATTGAGTTCTATGGTTTCTTTGTTCAATTTTTGTTTGGAAGATCTGTTCAATAGTGAGAGAGGTGCATTAAAGTCACCTAGTATTATTGTGTTGTGGTCTATTTGGTTCTTGGAATTGGGAAGTATTTTTTAAACATACATGGATGCACTATTGTTTGGGGCGTAAATATTTATGATTATTATGTCTTGCTGATTTCTGCTTCCCTTAAGCAGTGTGAAATGCCCTTCTTTATCCCTTCTAACTAATTTTGACTTGATGTCCACTTTATCGGATAAGAGGATGGAAACCCCTGATTTTTTACTGAGTCCATGTGCATGGTATGTTTTTTCCCATCCTTTCACCTTCAGTCTGTGGGCGTCCTTTTGTATGAGAAGAGTCCCTTGAAGGCAGCATATTGTTGGGTCTTTCTTTTTAATCCAATCTGCCAGTCTATGTCTTTTGATTGCTGAGTTTAGGCTGTTAACATTCAGGGTTATTATTGAGATATGACTTGCATTCCAGGTAATTTTGACTTATTTTTGGCTTTTAACTTGACTTGGTTTCTCCGTTAATTGGCTATTCCTTTAGGGTAATTCCTCCCTTTGCTGGGTTACATTGTTGTTTTTCATTTCTTCCTCTTGGAATATTCTGCTGAGAATGTTCTGTAGTGCAGGCTTTCTACTTGTGAATTCGTTTAGCTTTTGTTTATCATGGAAGGATTTAATTTCATCATCAAATCTAAAAGTAAGTTTTGCTGGGTATAAGATTCTTGGTTGGCATTTATTTGCTTTCAGAGCTTGAAGCATGTTGTGCCAGGCCCTTCTTGCTTTTAGGTTCTGTGTTGAGAAATCTGCTGATAACTGTATTGATTTCCCCCTGAATGTAATCTGATTTTTTTCTCTTGCAGCCTTTAAAATTCTATCTATTTTGTATGCTAGGTACTTTCATTATAATGTGCCTTGGTGTGGATCTGTTGTAATTTTGTGCATTTGGTGTCCTGTAAGCCTCTTGTAATTTTTTTTCCATTTCATTTGTCAGATTTGGGAAATTTTCTGATATTATTTCATTGAATAGATTATTCATTCCTTTGTCTTGTATCTCTGTGCCTTCCTCAATCCCAATAAATCTTAAATTTGATCTTTTCATGATATTCCCATAATTCTTGCAGGTTCTGTTTGTGAATTCTTATCATTTCTGTTTGGTCAACTTCGTTTTCAAGATTAAATATTTTGTCTTCAATGCCTGAGGTCTGTCTCTCTGTGATCTGTTGTGTATGCTTTCTATTGAGTTTTTAATTTGGTTTATTGTTTCCTTCATTTCAAGAATTTCTGTTTTTTTTTTTTTCAGAATCTCTATCTCTTTATTGAAATGATCTTTTGCTTCCTACATTTATTCTTTTAACTGTTGATTGGTGCAATCATTCATTGCCTGCATTTGCTCTCTTAACTCATCGTTTGCTTCTCTGATCATTTTAAATATGTGCATTCTGAACTCCCTTTCTGACATTTCTTCTGCCCTGCTGTCATTGGATTCTGTTGATGTAGCATCTAGGTTTGTTTGGGACACTTTCTTCCCTTGTTTTCGCACGTTGTTCATGGATCTTCCCCTCTAGCAGTGTGAATCTGAGATATTGCAGTATCCCCCCTATAGATTTATAGTGTCCCTACAGGTTTCCGGTATCTCACGTGGGTGCTCTGGTCTGGCCTCCCAGGCCTGGAAGTGTCATATGTCTGTGCTGTGCCAGCCTCCCTGGCATGGAAGTCTCATGATTCTGCGCTGGGCTGAGCCTGATGTCTGCCCTTATTTATTTATTTATTTATTTATAGATCAGGTCTCATTAAGTTGCCCTAGCTGGTCTCAAACTTGCAATCCTCCTTCCTCAGCCACCCCAGTAGTTGAGATTACAGGTATGGTAATTTGATTAGATTGAAAACATTATTGATTCCATTTCTAGTAGTAATGAGAATGCTGATAATTCCTGGTGTGATGTGCAGTAGAGAGTATGTAAAATATTATCCTTGAATACTCCTAATCAAATACTTGTCAGAGGCAATGATCTAGACGTCCATGTATATGATACCTGTTTTAGTTATTTTTTCATCACTGTGACCAAAAGACTGACAGAACCAACTTAGAGAAAAGGAGGTTTATTTGGGGTTCACAGTTTTAGAGGTCTTAGTCCATAGACAGTGACTCCATAGCTCTAGGCCTGAGGTGAGGCAGGACATCATGGTGGAAGGGCATGGTGGAGGAAAGCAGCTCAGAATATGACCCCAGGAAGCAGAGAGAAACTTCCCTCACCAGTGGCAAAATATGAACCCCAAAGGCATGCCACCCAGTAACCCACCTGCCTCCTCCAGCCACACCCAACCTGCCTACAGTTATCACCCAGTTAATCCCTCTCAGTGGATCAATTCACTGACTGGGTTAAGGCTCTCATAACCCAGTCATTTTGCCTCTAAACTTTCCGGCATTGTCTCACATATGATGTTTTGGGGGACACCTCACATTTAAACCATAACATTATCTTTGAACATTTCTGTCAAACTAATGAATGTACTGGGACTGGATTCTTGCTCCCAGTGTTCTGGACAAAGGGGAAAGAAAAGGATAAGTTTGGGGATTCAGATTCTCCACTCAAATGCTTCATAATGATTTGAATGCTTCTTTGTCTGCTTTGAAAGAGATCCTGTTCCCCTGAGTGTTGAAAACCAAACCTGAGAATCTTGTCCTGTGAGTGACTGAATTAGAGTGTAAATTGAATCCCAACTTTGCAAGGTGTCTGCTGTCAAAGTGAGAGCATTGACTGGGAAGGAATGGGATCCTGAAAATTGGCTTGGGAAGACCCTGATGAAATTGGAAACTTTAAGCCCCTAAATTCTGATGAACTTTCTCAGTTAATATAAGCAGCCTGTCCACCCCTGACTCCATATGAAGAGATTAACCCTGTCTTGCTTGAGAAAAATAGAAATAGCTTTTCTTGGTGCAGTTGCCAAGCAAGACAATGTTGATTCTCCCCAAGACTTGCCCCTAACACACATCTTTGCTTCTAGACCTATAACTTAACTCAAGTCCCAGTAGGCTCCTAAAAATGAGGTCCCAAGTATAACACATGAGGAGGTGAACTACACTGAAAAACTACCTGACTTTTCTAATTTACATGCACAAATCTGGGGAATAAGAGTGGGAATAGATGTTAAGGTATGGGATAAAAATGGAGGGAACATGAAGTTAGATCAGGCCAAGTTTATTGCTAGAGGTTTACTAAACAGAGATTATACATTGGATGTTGATGCTTCCAGAGTTAGAAAGGGCTCTAACAATTTGATTGGTTGGCTGACCCAGGGAACAAAACATGGCTCACAGTAAAAGAACTTGAAATTTAGACCTTCCTTGGTTTACTCTAGAGGAAGGGATTCACAAGCAGAGGGATATTGGAATGTTAGAATGGGCTTGTCATTTAAGGCCTAATTACCTACCCTGGGAGGGCTCAGAAAACTACCTTTTACCAACACTTGGAGAAATAGGTTTGTGGGAGGAGCCCCAGCATCCCTGAAAGACTCTGTGACTGCTCTTTTCTGTAGGCCTTAGAGTGGGAACTGCAGGCAATTAATCAGAACACTTAAATGCAATGGAGTAATTGGAGTCTGGTGTGGCAGGGACCAAGTAGAAGCACTCAACCATCAAAGGCAAGGTGGGCAAGGTTACTGTAACGGATAGAAGAGTCAAAGCAGCCATCAGAATAGTCGGACTCAAGAACTATGGCATTGGCTGGATGATTGTGACATTCCTGGAAATGAAATAAATAGGAAGTCTACTGTTATGATTTGGATGTTTAATGCTGTCCCAAAGCTTGTGTTAAGTAATTCAGCAATTTTAAAAGGTGAAAAAATTGAATTATGAGAGCTATAACCTCATTGGTAGATTAATCCATTTGACTGATTAATAATTTGAATGTGTGGTAACTGTAGACAGGCTGGGCATGTCTGGAGGAAGTAGCATGTCTGGAGCTATGGCCTTAGACTATATCAATCCCTGGTCCCCTCCTCCTCCTCCTCCTCCTCCTCCTCCTCCTCCTCCTTCTTCTTCTTCTTCTTCTTCTTCTTCTTCTTCTTTTTCTCTTTCTCCTTCTTTCTCTCTCTCTCTCTCTCTCTCTCTCTTTGATTCTCTACTGCCATGAGCTGAGCAACTTTCCTCCACCAATGTATTTCTGCCATGACATTTTGCCTCACCATTAGCCCAGAGCAATGGCATCAGTAGTCTATGGACTGAGACCTCTGAAACTATGAGCCCCAAATAACTTTTCATCCTCTCAGCTGTTCTTGTCAGGTATCTTGGTCATGATGACAAAAAGCTGACTAACACCTACTCAAGTCTTACTGGATAATATAAGCAGAAAAATTCTAGGTTAAGTGAATAAAAGTCTAACTTGAATCATAAAAATGGTATGATGGCCTTCAATCATTTCCCATACTGGAGCCAGTTTATAGACCCAGAACTCCTTGAATGAAGGGGATGCTGGGGTTCTGCTTGATAAAGAACCCCAGTACACTACCACAAATTTATACTGCTGATCTTTCTCCTATGCTCTCCAAAGGGACCTACAAGCTTTTATCAGGTTGACTGTACATTGGGGAAAAGGAAATGAAGGGAAACTTTTGGGAACTACTGGATATTGGCTCTGAACTGAAACTAAGTCCCCCCTATAGATTTATAGTGTCCCTACAGGTTTCCAGTATCTCATGCGGGTGCTCTGGGCTGGCCATGAGCTGTGGTTCACAGGTTTGAATACAAATTTATGGAAGTCAGATGACTGATGAGGTTTAGTTTAGGGTCAACTCAGCATGGGTCAGTGGGTTTGGAAGCCTATGGGATTTCACCAGTTCTGCAGAGTGTAAGCTGGCAGAAATCCCATATTGTTGAAGAATGGATCTTCGGGAACAGAGACTAAAGGTGGGAGACCCAATAGAAGGTTATTTGAGAAGCAATCTGAGTATTTTGAAAAACTGAGATGTTAATATAGGGCTTAAAAATAGTTTGACTCTAAGTGCCATTATTTTCTTGTACAATTTATGTAAATTTCTCTTAGAGAAATTTATGTTTTTAAGTCATGCACAGTGGAACACACCTATAATCCCAGTTACTCAGACGGCTGAGGCAAGAGGATGGCAAGTTCAAGGTCAGACTCTGTAACAGTGAGACCTTGTCTCAAAATGAAAAATAAAGGGCTGGGTTGTACCTTAGTGGTAGATGATCCCTGGGTTCAATCTGCAGTACAGGAGGTAGGGCTGGGAATGTGGCTTAGTGGTAGAGCACTTGCCTAGCATGCATGAGGCTGAGTTTAACCCCCATGCCCCCAGTACCCAGCCCCCACAAGAAACTTATATTTTTTTACATTTATATAAGTTGTGTTTCTTACAAAATCAGAGAACTCTTGTTTAGACAGTTAATTATTACAAAGTTGCTGGGTAAATTCATTTTTTTGCAACTAACAAAATGAATAAAAACAAATTCCTATACAACCTACCAGCTAGCCAAAAACCAAAAGACAAACATGGTGGCTTCATGATTAAGAGTTATTTCACAAGTCACCATTGGAGTGAAAAGCAAAACCAAAAGCAAAACCAACAAACCTCAAAAGGAGATCTTACAAGCAACCCAGTTTTATGATCTAGGATATAGATTAAGTATGGATTTGGATTTGGTTTTGAGTGGGATGCTTTTCCCACTTGTCTACAGCAATTTTGCTTTAGACTTACTTTACTTAGACTTGCTTTGATGTTAGACTTACTCCTAACATCAAAAGATAGAGCTCCCTGCCTCAGCCTCAAAAGTGCTAATGTCTACAATTTCAAATGATTAATTTCTTATTCAAATTTAGTTTCTGGTTATTACTTAAATTTTGATCAAAATTAAATAAAAAATATTTGAAGCTTGTGTGCATGGTTTTTAGTTTTACTGGGAGTAAAGAGCAGTGTCTGAAGAGGGAGGAAGTGGGGGGAGGAGAAGGCGGGGCACAAGGGAAGCAGAGGATGGTAGGATGGTTTTTAGCTCTCAGAATTTTGAGAGATTGAATGGAGTCACCCAGGCTAACTTCCAGTCCAGGATGTATACACAGCAGTCAATACTCATCTTGTTCTTTTGATCCAACTGCAATCCAACCTGATGCTTTGGTTTCTCCCTTGGATTAACTTTATGTAGGGCAAGGATGTATTAGCGATGAGACTTCAAAGACTTTCAGGAATTTTAAAATTATTTTCTTCACAGTTTTATACTGGAAAACCTTCTAAGTAAAAGATGTTTGGTAATTATCAGTTTTCTATTTATGGAATAAAATGTGTTATTTATTTATATCGATTCCTTTTATTATATTTGTATTTGTTCCCATCATGTAATACACTAAGAGTAAGATTCGTAAGTTCTTAAGTCATATGCTTGAAAATATGACCTTCAGACTATGGAAAATACAGCAGGCATGGTGTATTTTGCCTACTCATCTTAAGTAAACTGGTGTATTTACTGCGAATGGATGGAGGTTGCAGGGTTGTGTGTGGGCTGGAAATATGTAAGTAACTTACTCTCTGAGTATATGCAAGCATTTAATTCTGGTGGTTTAATCAAGGGGGTTCAGATGTGGATCTTTTACAGAATCATAACAGACTTTGTTTTGATTACCTATTGTTGCATATTAAACAAACAAACTCCCTGGAGAACCCAAACCTCCACACCATTCACTTTGCTCATATGTCTGCAGTCTGGACGATGCGTGGCCTCTGCTCCAGTTACCATCACCTTGGGCAGCTGGAAGTGGGATGCCAGACTCCTCAGAAGGCTCACTCATACTCTGGGCCCTCACTGGAAAGACAGACACTTGGGGCTCCTTGTGGCCTTCTTTACGTGTGATCTTTCCAACATGGCAGCTTCAGCATAGCTGGGCTTCCCACTTGTCAGCTCAGGGCTTCCAAGGTGCATACCTCAAGAGAAAAAGGCAAACTGAAGCCACATTGCCTTATGTGACCTCGCCTCAGAAGTTGAGCCCTGTTCTTTCCTTGTGTTCTCTTTGTACAGTCATAAACACCTGTTCAGTTTCAAGGGCAGGGGAAATACAGTCTACCTCCTGATGTGGGGAGAGCAGGTGGGAACAAATATTGCTGAGTCATTTCTGTGTAGGCCAATCAGCTACTGTTTTTTTTTTTTTTTCTTTCTTTTGTTTTGTTTTTACCAGTCTTCTGATGCTTTGAACTGGCTAATTCTTTCTTCTGGGATGGGGTTGTCTTGTGCATTGTAGGATACTTAGCAGCATCCCTGGCCTCTGCCCACCAGATAGATGCCCATAGCATACTGCTTCCAGTTGTGACAACCAACAATGTCAGACATTGGCAATGACCCCTGGGGGCAAAATCACTTCCACTTGTGAACCCCTGCTCTAGAAGAGTACTCTCAGTCCTGACTTTCCATTACAATCACCTGAGTAGCAGTTAAAAATACAGACCTGGCTCTGGAAAAATTAAGTCAGAATCTTTGTAGGCGAGCTCTAGGCACATAGTGATTTTATTGTGGAGTCAAGGTAGAGAGCCAGAGACGCTGTGTCAGTGGGAGCTGCATGGATGACAGGACGTTTTCTTATTGTGCTAACATAAGGTGCAAGAACTGACCCCAAGTAGCTTCCTTTTTGTGTTTGCAGTGATGGTTTTTGTGTGTCCATATATCTTGTCCAGCATAGTGAAATAGAGTTGCACCTGAAAATCATGTACTATGCTTGACAGACTTTCAAGTTTCTCTGGGAACTCTCATTTGATTTTTAAATGATTCTGTGAGATGGCAGAGTGCTAATCCCAGTTCCTCTGGTGAGGAAAGTGCTGCCTGGAGATCTTAAGCCATGCGTGGTGGACTCCAGTTCCTAATGAAGTTTTCTTGCCCTGTGCTCCACTCATTGCTATTCATCTTTGCTGTGGGTTACTTTATACTAATGAAGTTGGAAGGCTTATTTTATTATGTACCAGGGTTCTTCCTAGAAAGCAAAAGGAACTGGTGTTAAAGACTCAGTAATTTCGGAGTGCCTGGTACAACCTCAATTACCTTTGCTCTAATTTAAAAGCAAATTATAATAATTATACCACCACCACCAAGAGTTATAATTTGATAAGCTCTTTCTTTGCATGCATTCTGTTCTAGATATTTTATATATGGCATTTCTATTCCTTATTACCAACTGCAAGGTAAACACCCTTTTACAGATGAGAAAATATAGGCACTAAGAGGTTAAAGTAATTGGTCAAAACTAGTCAGTGCCAAGGTAGGATTTGAAACTGGTTATCTCTGACTTTGGCCTATTGCTTCTCCCGTACCTTGCTGTACCATTCATGGAAGAGTTTTGCAGGTGCTCATGACATATATAATCATCAGTAGCCTTTTATGCAAAATATATCACTCCCATAAGTTGCAAATATTAATCATTGCAGGGTCTCCAGCAGAGCGCTGGAATCAGTGACAGCCCATCTCTCTAGATAGGAGGATGTCTCAGCCAGCTGGATCATAATGTCCAGGGGAACTGCAGGGGTTTGCAATGATCCCTGAGACATAGACTTTCTACCCTGAATAGACTGAAGAGCAACACTGCCATTGCCCTGAGTCAGGTGGTGAAAAGTGTCCCAAGGCACCATCTGTCACCAGGTATAGCCCAGAAAAGAAGAAGCACAAATGACTCCCCAACCCCCTCCTCCAGCAACCATGTCAGATAGAGAATACTCAGGTCCTCAATGGATCTCATGATTGCACAGCTAAAATGGTCCTTTGTGGGCCAGTGGATGTAAAATCTCTATTTATAAATCTTATACAGCAACAACCCAGGTGAACTGATTTTCAATTTGCAAAGTATTGATTTAGTTTCTGGAAGAGGAAGGTTGAAAGTCAGATATTAGCAGGGGAAGAGGGAAAGAAGAGTAGCCTTTGGCATGCCCCCTGGGGTCCACTGAACAGAATGAGTGTGAACACCGTCTGTCCTCTCCTGTGGGCTGGCCTCGGGCTGCTCAGATGTGCAGAGTGAGCATTTTCTGTTTCACTGCTGGAGCTTTTGCTGACTCAGTGCACACATTAACCTCTACTGGGGGTGTGCAGAAAACAGCCCGAAGAAGTCTCATCCTTTCTTTGGCCTCTGTGCCTCATCTCTCTGTGGTCTTAGAAAGGGAACTTGTCCTTAAAAGGAGACGTGATAACAAATTATAAGGCAAACAGCATAGGATTACAATATTATGACACCACCTGATATTAGAAGTGAAAGGGATGGAGATCTGGCATGCCCTTCATTTCTAATTCATGAGGAAACTAAGTTCCACAGATGAAGTGCCTTGATCGAGTTCACATACTCGGAGACCAGGACCTGGGACTCCTGTCTGATGCCACAGAGGTCTTTCCTCTGTACTAAGTCATCTTGCCTTTTGCTTTTGAGAAGAGACTAAATAAATCAATCAGATGATCTTTTATCTGGATGATTTTTTAAAGAGGTAGTTATGTGCCTCATTTGCATTTGGTTGCTGGTAACAATGGCTGTGGATCATAAAACTATTTATTATTTACTGATCAAGAACTTCCAAGTAGGTGATTCCAGAGTTGGTTCAATGGCCCATTGATGTCAGGCTGTGAGGTTGACATTGCTGTGGTTCTCTTTGCCTTTTCCTTTAAGTCATAAAATTACCACCATAGCCCTTAGCTCTATATCCTTCCAAAACGGCTTTCTAAGTAGGGAGGAAGAGGGATGGTGGCAAGAAAGTGCCTTCCCAATGATGCTCCCTCTGTAGGCATGAAAATATTTCCCAGAAGCCTCTGAGTGATGCCTTCGTATGAATTATTGCCTCTGTGGATTGATCGCTGGCGTGAAGAATTGTTGACGACCAACTTAAATTAACTATGACTCATCCCCAAGGTTTGAGTGTGAGTGTGGGCAACGTCTCTAAAAAATATTTAGATACCTAAATAAAAAACCAAGATTCTCCTAATAAGAAAGAAGAGAGAAAATGCCTGATGGGAATGTGACTAACAAAATCTACCACATGCACAAGTTTTTAGAGATGGACTTGATTTCACAGCTTAGCTACATTACTAACCATCTTAGCCAAGTCACTTAAGGTCCCTGATCATCCATCTATTTCTTTCCCTCCCTTCCTTCCTTCCTTCCTTCCTTCCTTCCTTCCTTCCTTCCTTCCTTCCTTCCTT
>JAJEJO010004914.1:0-217271 GCA_020662805.1 Glaucomys volans | reverse complement strand
CCTTCCTTCCTCCCTTCCTTCCTTTCCCTCCCTCCCTCTCTCCCTCCTTCCTTTCTTCTCTCTCTCTCTCTCTCTCTCTCTCTTTTGGTGCCAGGGATTGAAACCAGGGGCACTTAACCTCTGAGCTCCATCCTCAGCCCCTTTTTGATTTTTTATTTTGAGACAGAGTCTCACTAAGTTGCTTGGGACCTTGCTAAATTGCTGAAGCTGGCATCAGACTGTGATCCTCCTGTCTCAGTCTCCCAAGTCGCTGAGATTATAGACCGGGGGCCATCACCCAGCTATATCTTAATCTATAAAATCTACAATCAATAAAATTCTGATGAAGTATTCATCAGAATCTCTGGCACACCATAAGGATCCAATGAAAATGAGTTAATCAGTTGTATTTATTTAGCTTATTCAATAACTTTATTCAATAACTCTTTAAGGAGTCATCTCTTTGTTCACTGGCTCCTTGATGACCAAGACATACAAGTCCCTACCCTCATGAAACCGACATTTCAATGGGGAAAAGATAATGAAAACGTTGACCCCATGGACCTCCACACCTCCACTGGCAGGAGTGAAGAGAATTCCAGAGCTCAATGCATTCTTGATAGGATCCCAAGCTTTTCTTTCTTCATTACACTACCATCTTTGCCACAGAAATCGATTAGTTTCTTTATGCTCTTTGTCCCTGTAAATGTCAGTCACCCCAAGAGGCCCTTGTCTCCTAAGATCCTTCACACACAAACTTACCCCCATATAACACTGTATAGCCCTCAGCCTCCAACCTTTTACCTCAAGTGTTTCTCCAAATGCCACTTGTTGTGGGATCTGGGTGACAGCCAGTTAGGAGAATTTACTGAAGGAAGGTAAGAACACAGTAGAGACAGAGCAAAGACATTTGCTTGCACACTCACAAGGGGTATGGGTTTATATGTGCTTCTGAGTCCTTTGCCTGTGGTGAGCTTTTTGCTATAAGAGGTTTGTGTTAAATGAGGGGTGATTGGCAGATTGCAATGCCTTGCCCATAATACCTATTACACATGTGCCAAACACTCATTCCCAGATGTTACATTGAATGCATGAGAAGGAAGTAATATGTATGAGATCCTAAGTAGGGAAATTCTCTTTCCTAGAAGATGCCCTGTCCATTTGCATACTAGGGCTCATTCCCTCTCACGTCCCTGGGACATCACTTTTTAAATTTTCACCTTCCACCTCATCATCAGATTTTCTCTGTGGAACCATTCCCACCTGCACACATGTGATGCAGTTCTTCATCTTGACTTCACACAGTGTTCCCATTCTCTTTTTAGCAGAACTCACAGAATCCAATTCCTCACTTTCCATTTGCACTTGAACCCACTTTGAGGAGGATTTGGTCCCTATCACCTTAGAAACATGTTTTTGTCTAGACAACTTATGGCCTTCACTTACTCAATCCAGTGGTCAAGTCTTAGTCTTCAGCTCTCCTGACCTGTTCACAGCAACTGTAGCAATTGACCACTTCCTTCTTCTTGTGTACTTACTTTACTGGACTTCTAGGCTACCATGTCTTCTAGCTTCCTGTTGCCCCATTGGCTTCTTGCCATTGCTGACTTCCCTTCATTTTCCTGACCTTTGAACGTTGGAATATTTTGATGGTAAGTCCTTGAGTCTCCATTCTGTTGCAACCCACTCCTTTGGGAATCTCATTGAGTCTCAGCTTTAAATATAATTCTTTCTTTTGATGTTATGCTTAACATACATCCATAATCTAGCCACTTCTTACCACTTCTACTGCTACCGCCCCGGACCAAGTTGTCAACATTACTTACTTGGAACTTATGTAATGGCTTCTACCTGGTCTTTGTGATTTCCTTTGTTGAAGGGAGAGGTTATTGCAGATGGAGGGTCAGGGAAGGCTCTTTGAACTTGGGCTTGAAGTATGAGAAGCAGCCAGCTATGCAAAGATCTGAACAAGGACATTGATAAATAACTCAACCAAAATCTTGGGTTCTTCCATCCATCTTGGAAACTTTACTTCATTATTTCAGTCACTGTGGTCAGAGAGGAAAATTCTTAGCCTCAGTTTCCTCAACTCTTAAATGAAGATATTAGTACAAGGTTGGACTGGCAAACTGAAATTACCGTATATATCATCTAGCAAAGTAACTAGCACATGGCAGGGACTTCCCAGATGCTAGTTCCTTTGTCCTTTCCTTTCTCCTCTATACATTTGTTTCTGAATATTTTATATGACACTTAGGAGAGGGTTCCAATTTCCAATAGACTGGGAAAGTCAACGTACTCCCAAAGATTCATTCCACTAAATGTGTTGGACACATAAAGAACTAGAAAAGTCTAGCATGATGATTCCAGGTTGTTTTCCAGTGGGCAACGTGGTAAAGCCAAACCTTTTCTTGTGCCAAGTATTCAGAGCCCATAGAAAGTGCTCACACATTTAGAGGTCTCCAAGCATCAAGATGCCATATAAATGACTTGCCCAACTTACTCAATGCATCTGATTTCATAGGATGTGCAGAGAGATACCCTGATGTTCTTCATGATTGATATCCAAGTGAGACTTCCCTAGGGGATTCCCATATGTGTCAAACCTTTTTTCACATTTACCCCTTGTGGGTCTGTGAATCCCAGACCCTAATCCAAAAGAGTATCACACTTTAAGAAGGTATATTTTATTAGATGATAAAGGAATGGAAAGGAGTTGTCAGGAATTATCTATAGAAATTGTAAGTAGAATGAAATAGTCTAGTTGAGAGATGCTGATTTTTATCCCTGCAAACATATACAGTCAAATAAATATTTGAGTGGTTGCAGGAAAAGGGAGCTCAAAATCCTCCCAGGATAATTAATGCATTTAATGTCTATGTATTCAAGCAAAGAAAGCTAGGAATGGCTTCTTTGTTCTTGGTTAATTGCTGAATGAAGATGATCATCCATGCAGGGGCCTCTTTTCACATCACCACTATAAGCCAGTGCAATCTGATTGTAGTCTCCTCCTCCCACTGCCTCTGGTGCAGAGAGGAAATATCCTGTCTGTCTGAGGAGAAAATCATCTTGAGCTGGTGAGAGGTTTAGGATATGTGTCAGTTCTCTGGAAGGAAATCTGGTATTGCATCTCAGGAACCACAAAGCTGTTGATCTCCTTTCACCTTATAATTCCATTTCTATTTTGAGCAAATAACCAGAAGCGCAGGCGAGGACATGATGCACAAAGATGTCCTTTGCTGAGTTACTTATGAAGTGGAAAAATCAGAGTAGGAAACTTCCAATACAGAATGGTCTCAAGCATGTCAATACAGTTTGATATACATACACAAATACAAAAATAAAACATACTAACAATAGCTGTCTTTCAGTGGTGATATGATGGATAGTTTTTGCTTTACCCTTTACTTGTTTTGGGGATAGTTTTCAGATTTTTCTATAGTGAATATGGATTTTTATATCATTTTATTTATCTATTGAACAAATATTAATGGAGCACCTACTATGTGCCTTCTTTGTGCTAAGTGCAAGAAACACAGTCAGGAACTCAACTTAGAACTAACACTGTCCCCTCCTCCAGGAATTGACAGTCAAAGGACTTTGATGAATGTTGAACCAATAGATATCTACTAGCAAACAGAGATGTGTGATACGAAGGGATGGATCAATATATTATGGAAAGATGAGCAGAAATGACTGAATTTTGTTTGGAATGAGGTTCAGCAAACTATGGCCCACAGACCCATGATCTGATTTTAATTTTACATACTTAAAGGTTGCAATTTTTTTTCTTTTAAAATAATTTTAAATGACCCACAATAATTGTACATACTTATAGGGTACAGTGTGATAATTTGATACACATACACACTACATAATGATCAAATCAAGATTACTAACATTTACACCTCTTTAAATACTGATCATTTTGCTGTGTTGGGAATCTTTGGAGTCCTCTCTTCTAGTTCTTCATGAAACAAACAATATGTTGCTGTGAAATATAGTCACACTTCAATGCTGTGGAACATTAGAATGTATTCCTCTTGGGTGTGTTTGGTATAAAGAGTTATACATTTTATTTATTTTTGGTACTGGGGATCAAACCTATGGGTATTTTAACACTGAGTTACATTCCACCCTGCACCCCTTTTTAAAAAAAATTTGAGAGAGGGTCTAAGTTGCTGAGTCTGGACTCAAATGTGTAATCCTCCTCCCTCAGCCTCCTGAGTTGCTGGAATAATAGGCATGCACCACTTCACCTGGCAAGGGTTGTAAATTTTAAAAGGAGGAAGAAAATGATGTGACAGAAGCTATCAGAGGTATACAAAGTGATTATTTATGAGTAACATATTTACTTTCTGGACCTTTACAGAAAATATTTGATGAGGTCCAGTTTGGAACACCAGGATTGCTTCTCTAAGGAGATAGCATTTAATCAGAACTTGACAAATACAAGAGTTAGAAAGATAATTCCCTAAAAGTCTTATTAGAGAAAACTTGAAAACTATTTTAGTCAAAGAAAGATTTTTATTGGAATCTTGCTGCTTCTCCAGGTAGAGAGAAAGGGAAGTCTATTTAAAGGGCATGTTGCTAAAAATAAGTTTCGTCTGCTCTTCTCGATCCTCTTTCTTCAGATTCCTATAATATACGGTTGGTTTGATTTTAATATACCACTGTCTTATTTTCATTTTTCTGAGCTGCACTACTGATAACAATAGCAGCTGTTGTTGACTGTGGATGTACTGGGTGGCAGGCATCCTGCTCTGTACTTTGAACCCACTCCTCTACGACTCGGCAGGATGAGGCCTGCGGTCTGAGTTTTACAAAGGACAATGGTCAGGGAAGCAGAATGGGTTGCATGTGGTTTTGCAGCTGGTGATCCTGGAGCCCAGAGCTCACCAGAGACCATCTGTCTCACAACTGGGCTCTTCCTTTCATGGTGCTCGTCAGTACAGGCTCCTTCCTCTTCCAAGAAGGAGTGGTCCATTTCCTCCGTTCTGTTATCACCAATTAAAAACCTTCCCCAAGCATGGTGACACACACCTGTAATCCCAACAACTGTGGAGCCTGAGGCAGGAGGATCACAAGTTCAATGTCAGCCTGGGCAATTTAGTGACACCCTGTCTCAAAATAAAAATTAAAAGGGCTGAGAACGTAGCTCAGTGGTTGAGTGTCCCTAGGGTTCAATCCCGAGTACTCCAAACAAAGACAAAAACAAAACAATACTAATACATTAAAAGAACAGCTAGGGCTGGTGTAATGATTCAGTGGTAGAGTGCCCCTAGGTTCAATCCCATCCTGGAAAAGACTACAGATTTTCCCATCCCTCCATACCCTTTCCCTTCGATTTCATCCTCTCCGCTATGCAAGTCACAATCACATTTTTTAATTTCCTTAAAAATTCAGTGTACTGGGGAACACTTCCCTAATATACCACTCAGTTTATTGAGCAGAATTGAAGGATGATAGTTTCTAGCTTTCCAACTAATCCCTCATCTGCTTCATGTAATTTTTGATAACTCCATTGCACTCTAATTTTCTGAATTTATTGTCTTAATTTCTTCAGCTAAAGACAGATTTTAAATGAGTTTAATAGCACAGCCATTTCAGAGGCATCGTTAATTTCACATTCCCCTTCTCTGATGGAAAGACTCATTTTTCTTCCATTCCTCCTTTTCTAGCCTCCAAAGACAGCCTTGGACAGGGAGGGTTACTAGCACAACCACCAGGCTCAGAACCAGGAGACCAGGGATCAGTGACAGCAGATACTCATCCACTGACAAGGTTCTGGGAGAGTCATTGACCTTTCTGGGCTCAACCTCTTCCTCTAGTAAAGCTGAGGGGTTGGGTTCCATATCTGATTTATAATATCTGTCAATCTGCCCCTGTGTCTGGATCAGCCGGGGCATGGTTAGGAGACAGAACTCATGCTAGTGACTTCAAAAAAGATACTTTGAAATAAAATATTCAGGGGGTGAGTGAAATATTTTTAGAAAGTATCACAGAGGAAGTGAAAGCAGGGAGCAGCTACCACCACTGGGGCTGCAGAAATCAAGAAAAGAATTGGAATTGTTACACTCTGGCAGCTCAGAGAAGGGCCCCCAATGAGTGGCAGCTCAGATTACAGAACAGGGGTCCTGGCTGGCTGGCGCTGGTGTGGGAGAGGAGGGTGGGGCACACTGTGGCTTCTATTAATGGCATTCAGCTGCTGCCCTGGAAAGACATTCCTGCTGCCAGGGTGAAGAAGTAATCCTTGTTAAGTCTTAGCAGGAAAAGAAAGTACAGTTCCTTTCTTCCTCCTCCACCCTTGAAACCTCCCTCTTGTGCCCTATTGTCAGATCCTTGTGGGGAGCAGCTGGCAAAGTCAGGGTCTGAAAGGAGAGTCTAGAGGGGTGGCTTTTACTTCTCAAACAGAAGTGCTGGCGATTGCCTTACTGAAGTAAAAGAAAAATGAACTTTTATTGGATAATAATGTTTTTCTCCAGGTTGGGATCAAGGTATAGGGTGTAGAGATTGGTGCTCAGCCAATCTCTGGACCACACCTCTAACTTCCCCCTTTCTCTCCCTCCAATTTGTGGACCTGTGCAAGCACCCATTTGTGCACCCACAGCCACACATGCATACATCCATACAGGGCATGATTTTCTCTCTCTCTCTCTCTCTCTCACACACACACACACACACACACACACAGAGCCATTTATCATTTTTATGATCTGGCCTTCTTTCTACACTTCAACCTCCATCCCTCACTGGGTTCTCCCACATGAACTAAGCCTTGCTTACACTGGACTACACTAGTAGTTTCCCAAACATATCAGGCTGTCTTTGTGCCCTCCTGTCTTTGCACATGCCATCTGCCACTGCCTTGAGTGCATTCTCCCAATCACTGAATGGAAACTTCAGTTTTGTGTGTCCTTCAAGAATAGCTCAATGTCTCTCAGGAGCCTTAGGTGCTACATACCTAAGTTGTGCTCCTTCTCTGCGTCTTGGTGTTATGGTTTGGATGTGAGGTGTCCCCCAAAAGCTCACATGTGAGACAATGCAAGAAGGTTCGGAGGAGATTGGGCTGTAAAAGTCTTAACACCATCAGTGAATTAATCCCTGATGGGATTAATTGAAGTGGTAGGGGGTGACTGGAGGAGGTGGGAATTGGAGTGTAACTATGTGTACATATTTTGTATCTGAAGAGTGGAGTCTCTTTCTCTGCTTCCTGATGATGTGAGCTGCTTTTCTCTGCCATACTTTTCCACCGTGATGTTCTGCCTCACCTTGAGCCCCAAAAGAATGGAGCTGGCCTTTTATGGACCAAGCCCTCTGAAACTGTGAGCTCTCAAATAAACTCTTCCTCCTCTACAGTTATGCTGGTCGGGTCATTTAGTTACAGCAGTGAAATACCTGACTAAAACTCTTAGTAACACTTGATATGTACCTTATTGGAACCCTTTTTCCTCATTTGGTGATAATCATATATTTAATTGTTTATCTCCTTGAAAGAACAGAAGCAACTTAAAAAGCAGTCCTGGGGTTGAGCAAAGAAAGAATCAACTACTATAGAGATGAGAAATCTGACCCATGTAATAAATGTAATAGTTAAAGCATGGATTTGGTTATTTGAAAAGACAATGTTAACAGTTAAACTAAGAAAAAGAGAGAAGACTTAAATCAGAAATGAGAGAGGAGACATTATAATTGATACCACAGAAATGTGAAAGATCATGAGAGTAATGTGAACAATTTTACAGCAACAAATTGGATAACCCAGAAGAGATGGATAACCCAGAAGAGATGGATGAATTCCCAGAAACATACAATCTGCCAAGTCAGAGTCATAAAGACATTAAAAAAAAACAAAAACAAAAAATGAAAGACTGAACATAAGATAGAAGTTTGAGTCTGTATTCAAAGACCTCTCAGCAAGAAAAATCCAGGACAAGATGGCTTCACTGGCAAATCCTACCCAATATTTGAGGGAAAATTAACGTCAATCTCTTGCAAACTCTTCAAAAAACTGAAGAGAAGGAAACACTTCAAAATTCATTTTATAAGGTCAGCATTTTGCTGATACCAAAGCCAGACAAAGACACTCAAGGAAAGAAAATCACAGGTCCATATTCCTGATAACAATTTGTTTCATATGGATTTCCAGTTTTCCCAGCACCATTTGTTGAAGAGGCTGTCTTTTCTTCATTATATGTTTTTGGCTCCTTCATCAAGTATGAGATAACTGTATTTATGTGGGTTTGTCTCTGTGTCCTCTATTCTGTGCCATTGGTCTACCTGTCTATTTTGGTGCCAATACCATGCTGTTTTTATTACTGTTGCTCTGTAGTATAGTTGAAGGTCTGGTATTGTGATACCTCCTGCTTCACTCTTCTTGCTAAGAATTGCTTTAGCTATTCTAGGTCTCTTATTCCTCCAAATGAATTTCATGATTGCTTGCTCTATTTCTATGAGGTCCGTCATTGGGATTTTAATTGGAATTGCATTGAATTTGTATAGCGCTTTTGGTAGTATGGCCATTTTGACAATATTAATCTGCCTATCCAAGAACATGGGAGATCTTTCCACCTTCTAAGGTTTTCTTTAATTTCTTTCTTTAGTGTTTTATAGTTCTTGTTGTATAGGTCTCTCACCTCTTTTGTTAAATTGACTCCCAGGTATTTTTTTTTTTTTGAGGCTATTGTGAGTGGGGTAGTTTTCCTAATTTCTCTTTCAGAGGATTCATCATTTATGAATAAGAATGCTTTCCCTCTGTACAAAACTCAACTCAAAATGGATCAAGGACCTAGAAATTAGACCAGAGACCCTGTACCTAATAGAAGACAAAGTAGGTCCAAATCTGCATCATATTGGCCTGGGACCAGACTTCCTTAACATGACTCCCAAAGCACAAGAAATAAAAGCAGGAATCAATAATTGGGATAGATTCAAACTAAAAAGCTTTTTCTCAGCAAAGGAAACAATCAGCAATGTGAAGAGAGAGCCTACAGAGTGGGAGAAAATCTTTGCCACGCACACGTCAGATAGAGCACTAATCTCCAGAATATATAAAGAACTCAAAAAACTCTACACCAAGAATACAAATAACTCAATCAATAAATGGGCTAAGGAAATGAGCAGACGCTTCATAGAAGAGAATCTACAAGCAATCAACAGATATATGAAAAAATGTTCAACATCTCTAGTAATAAGAGAAATGCAAATCAAAACTACCTTAAGATATCATCTCACCCCAATTAGAATGTCTATTATAAAGAATACAAGTGACAATAGGTGTTGGTGAGGATGTGGGGAAAAGGGTACACTCATACATTGCTGGTGGGGTTGCAAATTGGTGCAGCCACTCTGGAAAGCAGTGTGGAGATTCCTCAGAAAACTTGGAATGGATCCACCATTTGACCCAGCTATCCCACTCCTTGGCCTATACCCAAAGGACTTAAAAGCAGCATACTACAGTGATGCAGCCACATCAATGTTTATAGCAGCCCAATTCACTATAGCGAGAGTGTGGAACCAACTTAGATGCCCTTCAATAGGTGAATGGATAAAGAAACTGTGGTATATATACACAATGGAATATTATTCAGCCACAAAGAATAATAAAATTATGACATTTGCAGGTAAATGGATGGAGTTGGAGAGTATCATGTTAAGCGAGATTAACTAATCCCAAAAAACCAATGGTCGAATGACTTCTCTTATAAGTGGTTGATGACACATAGTGGGGGTTGGAGGAGGTATGGGAAGAATGGAGAAAGGATGGATTGTATAGAGGAAACTGAGGGGTGGGGAAGGGGTGGGGAAGGAAAGATAATAGAGTGAGACAACATCTTTAGCCTATGTATATGTATGAATGGGCAAATTGTATGATTCTACTTTGTGTACAACCAGAAAATGATAGTTGTACTCCATTTGTGTGCAATTAACTAAAATAAAAAAAAATTCCTGATAACATAGATGCAGAAATCATCAACAAAATACTAGCAGATCAAGTTCAAGATCACATTAAAAGGATTACACACCATGATCAATTGAGATATATCCCTGAGTTGCAAGGATCAACAAATGCAAATCAAGTGCCACTATACACCACATTAACAGAATGAAAAATAAAAATTGTATGATCATTTCAATACAGAAAAAGCACAGAATTAAGCATCTTTTCATGATTAAAAATTTTCAGAAAATCAGGTATAGAAGGAATGTACCTGAAAATAATAAAGACCATATATAACAAACCCAGAGCTAACACCATACTCAATGATTAAAAGTTGAAAATGTTTCCTCTAAGAACAAGGTGATGATACCCATTCTTTCCACTTCTGTCAAATACAGTATTGGAATTTCAAGACAGAGCAATTAGACAAGAAAAAAAGTCATCCAAATCAAAAAGGAAGATGTAAATTGTTTCTGTTTGCAGATGACATGCTCTTACATATCGAAAACCCTAGACTCCACCTAAAACAGTTAGAACTTATAAACAAATTTATGAAAGTTGCAGGCTAAAATCAGTATCATTTCTATTTACTAACAATGAGCTAACAGCAAACTCGCTGAAAAAGAAGTCAAGAAAAAAGATACCATTTATAATATCGTCAAAATTACTTGGGAATAAATTTAACCAAGGAAATGAAAAATCTATATATTGAGAACTACAAAGTATTGATAAAAGAATTTGAAGAAAAAGCATTTAAATGGAAAAATACCCTGCTTATGAATAAGAAGAATTAATGCTGTTAAATGTTCATATCACCCAAAATGATCTGTAGTGTAATTAATAGAATAAATCATAATCATCTCAGTAGTGCAATCCCTATCAAAATTCCAAAGAATTTTTCACAGATGGAGAATAAAAATCCTAAAATTTTGGTGTCACAAAAGACATCAAATAGATAAAGCAATCTTGAACTAAAAGAACAAAGCTGAGGACTGGGGGTGTAGCTGAGTGGTAGAGTTCATGCCAAGCATGCACAAGGTCCTGGATTCAGTCCCCAGCACTGCAAAACAAAACAAACAAACAAACAAACAAACAAACAAACAAAAACACCAAAAGCCAAATCTTATGGCATCAACACTACCTGGTTTCAAATATACTTTGATTACTATAGTAATCGAAACAGCATGGTATTGACATAAAATATATATAGACCAATGGAACACATTTATGGTCAATTGCTATATGGTCAAATTTGCCAAGGAAACACAACAAGAAGTACAGACTCTTCCAATCAATGGTGTTGAGAACACTGGATACCCTCATGTAGAATTAAATTGGACACACCTCACATTATATTCAAATGATGCTCCATTCCCCGAAGAAGTCTGGACATTGACTATAGCTCCCAGAAGGTTCTTTATGGGTGTGTAATATGATAGTCAACCCTATTGGCAATGCTGTTTTACACTTTAAACATTTTCTTCCTTTCCAACTTTTCCCCTACCCATGTTGCCACACTTTACCTTGAAAATTCTCCCTCCTTAAACATCACTCCCCAGGTGGGAACTTTTTTTTAGTACAACATTTTTCTTGCTTAAAAATAAAACTACAGCCTTTCCCTTGTTTGAGAATTATGCATTTAAAAGAATCGTCTTTAAGAAAGGAACATCTGTCTTAGCTTCAGTTCATCTATGTTGGTCTGTGTACATAGATATAAAACTGGTGAGGTTATTGTTTTTGGATTAGCATTTGTAAAAGGTCATATTTGCATAGTACTATTAATTTACCATGAATATCTTGTCACATTTCTTTTCTTTTATGTCTATGATACAGAATTTGTAGGATAAATAAAAAGGGCCATTGGATTTACTAAACATCAAATGGTTTCTAATGTCTTATTTTCTCTCTCCATCCTTTTCCTCTCTTTCCCCTTCTTACAGGACTGATAGTCTACCTAGGAATGATGGCAGGGGCCTTCATGCTGGGGGGCTTGGCTGATAAGCTGGGAAGGAAGAGAGTCCTAAGCATGTCTCTGGCCATCAATGCCTCCTTCGCCTCCCTCTCCTCCTTCGTGCAGGGATACGGAGCCTTCCTCTTCTGCCGACTCATTTCAGGCATAGGGTATGACTCAGAGACCTTAGGCTGGCCCCTCTGAGACCAAGGGTCTATGTACTTTGGTCCTCTAGCTATATGTGCTACCTCCAGAAACCCCTAGACTGAGTTTGTGATTGACTTTCAAGATACTATATTAAAGTTGAACATTAGAAAGATGTTGGAGACTGTTATGCTAAGTGAGATCAGCCAATCCCAAAAATCCGAAGGCCGAATGGTCTCTCTGATAAGTGAATGATGATGCATAATGCAGGGGGGAAGGGTGGCAAGAATGGAGGAAGGATAGATAGCATAGAGGGAAGGGAGGGGTGGGGTCGGGGTGGGGGGGTAAGAATAATAACAGAATGTGTGATAGACATCATTGCCCTGTGTACATGTATGAATGCCCAGATGGTGTGACTCTACTTTGTGTACAACCAGAGAAACAATAGCTGTACTCCATTTGTGTTCAATGAATCAATAAGTAAATTAAAAAAAAAAAGAGAGAGAGAGAAAGGGTAAGGGTTAGGGCCTAGGCAGTACAGTCAGTGTATAAAGTCAAAATAACCCAAGATCGCTTCCCATAGGTAGAGAGGAACTGCCTGGCTAGTCTGTTGCATTCCTGGGTTATTTCACGATAGAGCCCAAGGGTGGGGTCTAAGGTAATTTGGTTCCTTTTATGACCATTTTCATTGCATAACTTGATTCTCTTTCTGGCATTTTCCTTTCTGCAGCATTGGAGGCTCTCTGCCCATTGTTTTTGCCTATTTTTCTGAATTCTTATCTCGAGAGAAGCGTGGAGAACATCTCAGTTGGCTGGGCATCTTCTGGATGACTGGAGGCATCTATGCATCTGCCATGGCCTGGAGCATCATTCCACACTATGGTGAGTCATTGGCTTAAAAAAAATGCCCAGGGGACCCTGTTTCTATGGTATCTGCACCCAAACAACCTTTCCTGTCCTCAACTTTATTCCCTGTATTCACACAGGTTCTTACATGTGACCTTGATCTTCCTAAAGAACTAACACTGTAGACACACTGTTAATTTCAACACAAGTCTTTTTACAAATAATGTACTCTGTCCTCCCTCCTTCCCTTGGTCCCTTTTTCTCTCCCCTTCTTTATCCTTTTTATTTGAGAGGATTTCACACTTCATCTCCTCCAGCCAGCTCTCCTCCCTCCAGGGTTAGGACTTGGTAACCTCAACAAAAGCCAAGAGAAGCTGGCACCTTGTCCAAGGTCCTTCCCCTGACACATGGTGGGGCAGGGGTTAGGATCCCAAGCCCCCTCCAGGTGCAGGACACTTGCACACTTTCCACTCTGGTACCTGCTGTCACTCTTGTTTGGCTGCAGAGAGGAGCAGCCCATGTCAAGGTCATGGTTTCAGCTGGGACAATTTTATTACCCTGGATGGTTGTAAAAACTGTATTCTGTAGAGCGAGATCTGCCAATGTGAACATTCACTATTGGTTTTCTCAATAGTAAATTAGAGAGGAGGCAGCAGTTTTGAATTTTATTATGAATATAACTGGTGATGCCATCAGCATCCTTCAAAATCATTTTTGGTAAACCATGGATTATGAGTCTAGTCTTTGCCACAATTTAGAATCCTGAAGACTTTTAGCTAACCTTGCCCATGAAGCTAACCAACACTCAACTCATATTCGCCTTCTTGTTTTAAATTCGATCCTCTCTGCTAGGTGTTCTGAGCTAATGGAGGCTCTGTTGTACATCTTTTTAGAAAGCTTTGAAGCAAACAACACCTACTGTATTAGTTTAAGGTGATATTGGATGCATTACTGTGATATATTGATAGGTCCTAAAATTCCAGTGGTTCAAAACAATAAAAATTCCTCTCTCCTTTAAAGTCTGTTCTGTAGGTGGCTCCGTTCCATCAGGAATTCTGGGGGTCACACTCTTCCATCATGTGATTCTACTTCTTTAACACCTAGCTCACAAAGTCTCTGGTTTGGGAAAAGAACGTGGGCAGTTGTAGGTTTGTATGTTGGTGTTTTAAAAGGCAGGCGAGGAAGTAGAGCACAGAATCTCTGCTCGTACCCGCCTGGCCCCACATGTGTGACATGACCACATGCTATCACAGTGACAGTGGGAAACAGTCTAGCTGTGTGTGAAGAAAGGGGAGAAAAAGGGTTTGAGAACATCATGTAGTCTTTGCTATGTCTAGTATTTGAGAACCTGTTGGATTTTCTATCAGAAACAGAGAAGAAATAAGAAAAAGAATAGTGAAATAAAGAGTTGAAGAATTTCCAGCTAATTCTGGCACTAGGTATTTCTCTATAATTTTAGGTACATAATTGTATATTCCTAATATCAGGTTCTGCATTCTACCCTTTACCCAGATGCATACTTTAATTTAATTTCCCAGGTACTACGTTGTTGATTATATGGATCTGAGAAATGGCTTTTTGTTTTTGCTGCAATTCTTGATATAATATCACTTCTTCTGTTAACTGATCCAACCATGTTAAAACTAAGAAATGATTGCCACATTTAAATGAAGTGATTGAAAAGCCTTTATGGGGGAGGGAAAGAAAATTTCAATGAAAGTTGAATGAAAATAGGGGTGTCGTGTGATATGGGACAAGTCAGTCCATCTTTTTAGCCTTTATTCCTTTACCTGTAAAATGGAAGGAAACAAAAAGAACTGTACATTGTAGGTTCATGGAATCACATGACGGAAGAATGTGATGCAATTCCTGGGATGCAAAGGAGTGTTGAGAAAATTTTCAATGTGGTTCTAGCACTTGGCTAGCTTCCCTGTGGGAAGCAGTAGCAACTCTAGGCTTCCAGTTTGCATACTGCCATTGCACAAAGGATGTATGTCCTCCCCTTCAACCAATGAGCGAAGATCTTCGCCTTCCCTTTGATTGGATCAGCTTGGGTCATGTGCCCACATCAACCAATCACCATAGGGCAGAGAATGCAGTTCCTGAGTGGTTTAGATATACTTTCTTTCTCATCTCTGGAACTGGCACCTAGTGGGAAAGGAAGGGCAGATGACAATCCATGGTAGTCACTACAAACTAGCAATTTTACCTCACTTTACACACACACCACCTGAAAGAATTCAGTTTGGATTGAATGAGAGCCCATGGCAAAGGGACTGCATGGTTGCTGGCTGACCCCTGCTGGTAGAGGGCAGAGCTGGGGGTTACATATTTCACCCCAAGTGTACAGGACATATCCCTGTTTGGATGCCTTATGAAATCTGTGACTTTGACATTGTATTTTAAAATTGAGACTTAATTAAATAGCCATTAGCTTGGTGAAAACCTATTTTAGAAATATGGTGGACTAGAATCACAGTGTAACAAGAGTGATTATTTATTTTAAGCCTCATTTTACCAGGACCAGATGTCTTGTCCGCAGTGAACCAGACATTTGATGATATTTCTCAATATGCCTAAGATATTAATCCTCTAACAAATGCAAGGGTAACCACAGAAAGGAGGCTGATGTTTGTGTACGACTTGTATAACCCATATAATTGCTTTTGCAAGAATGAACGATGGGAGGTCTTGGCACCAGAAATTTGAGTGACTGACTTATTAAGTGAGAAAATTACAAAACTCAATGTTTTCCTGGGAACTCATGGGCATAGCCCAGAAAAAAAGATGGATATATTATGGAAGATTAATTCTCATTGTAGTCAGCATCACCAGATGTTTGTGAAATCCTGACAGAAAAGTAGGGCAAGCTAAAAGATCAGTGAACAGAATGATCCCTGCCTCCAAATTAATATTGTTTCAAATATTTGGAAGCAGTTCACCATTTAATTTTATTCAATTTAAAGTCCCAAGGATGTGCCTAATGAATGCAATAAATGCAGATTACTGAAGTCACCCTAAAAACCACAGAGGCTTGAGGAATAATGGATTTTGGATAATTTACACATATTATCATAAAGAAAAAAATTTTTTTCCGTGACAGAATACTTTATAACCATACCTGCTTCTGCTCCCTTCCCTGGTTATCCTTCTGAGTTTGACTACTGTGTAGTTTTGATCAACATTACTTCTAATGATGCGAGAGCAGTTTTTTGACATGAACTGAGAATGTGTCAATATTGCTATGGTTTTATCTTCCTCTTTCTAGTGTTACTACCAGGAAAAAGGAAGGGCTTTTAAATTAAAATTAAAACAAACAAAACCCAGTGAGATGAGGAGCAACCAACCTGAGCAAAAAAGAGATTGGATTCTGATTGTGTTGGATGAAGTATGCTCTGTGTTGCTGGGACTGAATGTGCCAGAGTGGCCACAGTCCCACAGTTTGCTACCTGGTTTCTTAGTCCTTCAATTGTGCAGAGTAGAAAATACCCTCAGGAGCAGCCCATATTAATTAGGAGTCAACTGTGGCAAACAGGTGGAAGCCATATGGGGGAGTCAAGGAAAATTCAAGAGGTAAGTTTCCCCCATTGGAGTCAGTCAGAAAGTATATTTTTAAGTATAAGAACTAGAACTTATATATTCAAATAATTATTACCCTCTCAACTTTAGGAATCAATGCATTTATTTATGTAGTTTTGTCTTACAAAAATACTGTTTGAATTGTCTTTGGAGATGCGTTGAGCGGCATCAGTCTATTTTATAACCTCAGGCTTTTCTTTTTAAAAACAATTCTTTTGCTGATTTTTGCTGAGGTTCATCCATTTCATCCATTTTATTCAACATCTTTGGCACTAAATGTCACGCAGCTATTTCTTAAAAAGCAGGTGAGTTATCATGGATTACTATGGGGGTTGCACTTACCAGATATTGGAGGTATTATTACCTACCTTCTACAGCTGTGAAAACCCACCATTACCATAATGGTGTGATAAACCCAGCATCTGAACTCTAATCTATATAATTGTAAAAGTCCAGGCTCCTCCCATTGTGTTATGACTCTTTAAAAGAGGAAAGTTAGCCACCCATGAGGTATTCAAAACTAATAAAGTAACTTCTGAATACAAATTTTAGCAATACTTTGTACAATGATAGTTGCCTCTCCTTTTCAATGATTGTGAACTTTATTTGAATGTAGCAGTTCAGTTTCTTATAAAAATTATATAGTCATAATATATATATATATATTATGTAACTCACAGTGTTTTTCAAAGTGTGGTCCTGAATCCTTTGCACTGAAAGCACCTGGAGCTGGCATTACCTTCTGACCTGGGTGAGAGGCATCCCTAAACCCTGGGTCACATAAAGTCCACTTTGGTCTTCCAATGAGATGAGGATTCCCTTGGGCTTTGACTCCCACCCCCTAGAGTGGTGGCTTTGACTCCCACCTCCCACTCCCATCCTAGCAGATCCTGCTATAGCACTTGGGACCCAGATATTCTCCCTAAACTCAAGGGCTCAAGATAAGAGTGTTGTTCTCATCATGGTGGTGTGTCCCTGCATGGTGGCACAGAGCCCCTGCTCTGCAGAGGAACTGGAGGAGGAAGAGAAATTCTTCTGGCAAAAGTGGATGTAATTCTGGGCCCAGCCATCTTGTCAAGGCAGGTGGATAGAACATCTTTTATTTAACAGTTCATTCACTTAAAATTTAGTGCCCATATAAAACTGTGGGTTTTGTTTCTATTTGTACTCTTATCCAAGGCTTTGTAAATGTCAGGCTAAGTCTAGAACTAGAGATTTTTCCAAATGCAGAGGATTCCCAGGTCCTATCCCTGACTTAGGGCTCATCAGCTTTGGGGGTGCCCATGGGGAGGTGGCATGTTAACCAGATCCCCAGGTGATACTTGGACACCCTCAAGCTTGAGAGCTGGTGCTTCCGAGTTTACTCTTCCCCAGTGGGAAGATTACCAAAAAATACTCTGCTTTTTTACAGGCTGGGGCTTCAGTATGGGGACCAATTACCACTTCCACAGCTGGAGGGTATTTGTCATCGTGTGCGCTCTGCCCTGCACGGTGTCCATGGTGGCCCTGAAGTTCATGCCAGAGAGCCCCAGGTTTCTGCTAGAGGTGAGTCTGTGCCTCCTTACGGGCACAGAAGCCCCATCCTTGCTTCTGTCAGCCCTGGTTCCACTCCTGTCCTCAGGCATGCTGCAAACCTCCCTGTGTCAGCCAACCTTGGCCCATCACTAACGGTGGTCTCCCTCCTGTTGGTGATTGGGGCAGGCTGTGGGTTCATGGCCTGTGGGTGCTGCAGGGCCCAGGAGGTCATGGAGTGCAGTTCAGGAGCCCTCTCTGAGGCTGGGCAGTGGTAGAGGGGCAGCTCCTGAGCTGTCTCATGGTGCCCACTCCCCACAGAAGTCATGGTTAGGAGACTCTTTAAAGCTGTGTGCTGTTTTCTTCATGTTGCTACAGTGAATTCTATGGGAAACCTGCTAACTGCTCCCAGAGCCTTTGGGACTCTTAGCTACACAGGCCCCTCCCCACTGGAAAACTGCCCTTTGGTCCTGAGAGATGACTGAGGAGTCTTCCAAGTTTGGGGGGCTCTTTGTGCTTGTAGTGGTCAGATAGAGCAGGAGGTGTCAGGGGGCAAAAGGACTCTGTGACTTTCATGGAATAAGTTCTTTTATCTGCCTGCTTCTTGAGCTTTCTGCACAGTGACCCTTCACATTGAATTTCCTCCCATTGATCTGGCAGATTCAGCAGAGAGTTGTCTTGAAATTCACCCTTTGCCGTGTATTTGTTTTCTGGGGCAGCTGTAACAAAATGCCACAAATGCAATGACTTAAAATAACGAATTTATGTCACAGATCTGGAAGCTCAAAGTGCCAAATCAAGGTATCCACAGGGCCAGGCTCGCTCTGACACCTGCAGGGAAGCATCCTTCCTGATTCTGGTGGTCTGCAGGCAATTTTGCTGTCCCTCACTATGTGGCTTCATCTCTGAAATTGCAGCCTTTGTCACCACATGGTATTTTCCCCATGTGTCTCTGTCTTCACATGATTTTTTTCTTTTAAGGATACCAGTTGTATTGGCTTAGGGACCCTCCTACTCCTGGATGGCCTCATCTTCACAACTTACATCTGCAGCAACCCTCTTTGCAAATGAGAGCCCATTCTGATGTACTGAGGGCAAGGACCTCAGCCCCTAACATGCTGCCTCTTTGATTTGTCTCCTCAGTGAGGAATGTAGATCCCACTTTTTGGTATAGTCACGTCATAACTGTATGTAGTTACTCATGGTGGGTGATGAGGGTAATACCTGGCATCTACACCTTGAAGCACAACTTCATTTTCCTTCCAAAATTGGCTGGGGATGGAAACTTGTCTGTCTTTCACATGCCCTATCTAGGAAAGAGTCAGTGTCCAGTCCTCCCAACACAGGCCTCAATACCCTCTATATGCCTAATGAACAGAAACCATATTCAACAATGGATTTCCATGTCTCTTTTGGTTTTACCAGATGGGCAAACACGATGAAGCCTGGATGATTCTTAAGCAGGTCCATGACACCAACATGAGGGCCAAGGGGACCCCAGAGAAGGTGTTCACGGTGAGTGTGCAGTTCCTGAGCCAACACTGGGCACTTGTGTGTGGTTTGCTCATGACTAAAAACAATTTTATTATCCAAGCACGTAACTGAAATTTTGTCAAGAGAAAAACCCCTGATAGTCCCATCATTCAATCATAATTATTCTGTGCATTTTATTAGTATCTTTCTAGGTTTTTCCTGAGGTAGTGTTGTTTAAGAAAAAAAAATAATAGCAAAAACTAGCACTGTTTGTGTGGATATAAGCACGTGTGTGTGTATTTACATATGCACAGTTAGCAGCGCTCACAAGCATTTTATATGTTGCCTCGTAATATTCATAACCCTCATTTTAATGCACGTTAACGTTAGGAACATTAGCACAACTTCCCTGAATGTCCCTTAATGTTCAAAGTTTATTTACCCTGTTAATTACCTGGTTTCTGTAAATATTATTGCAATGAACCTTCTTCATAGGCACATACTTCTTCCCCTTTGTTTTCTGAGTTTCTTTTCTAAGAGGAGATTCCTAGAAACAAAATGACCAGCTCATAGTGCATGGGTATTTTTATAGCTCTTGACATCGCCAAGTTACATTCCATTAGGGTTGTGCAACTCGATCGACAGTGCCACCAGGAACAGGGTACCCATTTCTCTACACTTTTACCAGCATTGGTCATTAGCCAGTGTTGTTTCTTGCTAAGATGTCATGTTGCAGAGAGGCTGTGCTCCTGTCTGCTATGCTCTGTGGCCAGCCACAAGGAATGTCTGTGCTAGGCAGCTCTGTGCACCTGTTCCCTACTTCAAACCCCTTTCCTCCAGGAAGCCTTCCTGGATAAACTCCCACCTAGCTCTGATTCAATACTTTTGATTCTTTGGCATCCATAATTTAAGCCTAGAGTAAAATATTTGTCCTTGTTAAGCTGGTGCTTAAAATCCCCAATTCTCAAGTAGAATCCCAGGGTGACTAAGCATCTGCATCCGGGGTCAGGCAGTTTGGGTCCAAATATTGGTGGGTTTTAATATTTTTTAGCTGTGTAGCCTTTAGCAAAGCACTTTCTATACCTGTTTCATTATTGGAAAAACAAGAAAATACTATCTATAGACATAGTTATTGTAAGGATTAAATAAAGCACTTGAAACAAGACATGGCTTGGGATAATGTAAAATTTAAATATTAAAAAGGTTATGAATTTTTTAAAATAAAAACTATATAAACTATGAAAAATTGCTTGAAGGCATATTTCCCCAATTCCAGTGCTGCTAAAATATCTAAAATATAGAATCAATACTTTTATCACAAACATTTATTAAGATGTACAATTAACAGAAATACTCCAAATGAAAGATGTTAATGGTTCTCCCAGCCTTCCCTCCCTCACCCCTCACTCTTAGTGATGGATTTTATGTAATACCACAACTGGGCTACAGGGTACTGGGGTCTGGGCATACTTGGCTCATTCTTGCATCCTTCCACGGCCACCCCCTTCTCCAGCTTGGGGAAGTCCAAATTTCTCTCCAAGCTCCTTCTTATTCCTGTGAGATGTTTCCCTGGTCATTCATCGCTGCCTCCAGCCTCTGAGTCCACATCAGCTGGATTGATTTTGCATTACATCAACTGTGTAGAAAACACAGACAGAAGCTGGGCGTGGTGGCGCACGCCTGTAATCCCAGCACTTGGGAGACTGAGGCAGGAAGATCCTGAGTTCAAAGCCAGCCTCAGCAACTTAGCGAGGGCTTAAGCAACTCAGTGAGACCCTGTCTCTAAATAAAATACAAAATAGGGCTGGGGATGTGGCTCAGTGGTGGAGTGCCCCTGGGTCAATTCCCAGTACCAAAAAAAAAAAACAAAAAACAAAAGACAGACGCACCACCACCACCACTACCACCCATACCAAACATCTATGAATTTAATAGCCTTACTGAGAATTTAAGGATAATGGAAATTACAACACAGGGTACGTCATCGTCTTCTCTCGGTCGTCTCTCCTCTTTCCTCCTTTAATTTTTTGGGGTGGGGTCTCCTTCCCTTCCCTTGCTCTCTTTTTATTTCTGGATAAAGTGACTCCTCTAGCTTGTGCACTGTAGGTTGCTGGTCCTTCAAGTCTGAGCCCATCTCCCTGATATTCCTTTTACCTCAAGAAGTAGATTAACAGACTTATTCCAAGAACGGGCTCTCCCAAGAGGGATCCTGATAGAAAATTCCCATCTGCCCCATTTTGCATGTTTGCTGTAGTCTTTCTGGGGTGAACTAGTGGCTCTTTCTGACCCTCATCTTACCCTTTGTCACCTGGTGTGGTAGCTACCCCATAGCAGTGCACCCCCTGGGCCTTCTGCCTCTTGCTTCTGGAAGGACAACTTCTAAACAAACTAGCTGAGCTTGTCTTCCCAGAAACTCCTTATTAGAGAATTGATCCTGTATTTTCTCTTGACAACTTATTCATTATGTCTTAAGAGATAAACTTTGGCATGTTAAAATCTTAAAGAGTTTACTTGAACAGATTGTGATTTTGAACTGACCTGCTCCAACCCAGAAATGGTTTGGAAGGAGTGACTCCTCACTCCTTTTATAGGTGAATTTGGAAGTAGATTAACTGGAGTTTGAGCAGTTGTCGTGTTTGGACTCTCCTGATGGGAAATTCAAGATAACGTAAATAAAGCTGGTAGCATGCCTGTGATTGGCGGAGCTTAAATATCATTTTCTCTTAAATTCTGAGTTAGGTTCAGATTCCTTGTATAGGAGCCCAGAGCACTAGCACTGCCTAATCCTAATGGCCTCCCATTTAGTTATTTTAGCAAATATAAGCAGTCTAATATTGAGGCAGGAATCTTCACTTGCAAATCCAAAAAACTCCAATTTCCAAAGGCAAAACCTGAGCCTTTTACTTCTGGACCAGAGTTCCTTATGTCAGGAATAGGATCTAGGGAAAGAAAGCTCACAGAAAAATCAGTGATTAGGGGACTGGAATCCTGTCTTGTCCCAACATGCATGTCAATTCCTAGGTCCTCAGGAATCCTCTGCTTTTGACAATTTTTAACCAATAGGAACATGGAACTTTATAAAGGTTGTGGGTTCAATATTCCATCACTGTAAGTTAGCATATGAATCATGGAAATGGATGACTGGACAGGTCAGGAAAAGAAAAGGAAGGAAGGAAGGAAGGAAGGAAGGAAGGAAGGAAGGAAGGAAGGAGGGAGGAAATGAGGGAGGGAGGGAGAGAGGGAGATGCTGGCTGACCTCACATAGCGGTCCGTGGTTGGTAGTTAGTCAGTATTCAACCTCCCTGATGGAGTTAACTTCTTGGTACCTCTGTGCCCCCCTCAGTAAATGACTCATTGATCTTCTCAGTCACCTAAGAAGATGAGATGGGAGCTGGCCAGGATCCCATTTGACTGTGCCGAAGGCTGAGGCTGGGTCCCTCCCTTCTCACTTTCACCTGTGAGCTCCAGGTTTTGATCAACTCCATCCCAAGCCTCCCAGGCTTCTAAATCACCTGACAAGTGTCAACAAGAAACCTTTGGAAGTGGAGGGAATTGATGCATTCTGCTGAGGACCGTGTTGTGCAGGGCTGGGAGGAACACGAGCCATCTGTTAATCTAGGCTTAATCAAAGACAAGTATTCTAATTAATCGCAAATTAGAGTAATTGTGCTTGAAGTTGTCAATACACCCACTTCCAAATCACTAGGGAATAGGGTGTTATTTTCCCAAGGAGCAAAGCAAAGAAAAATTTACATTTGAGTGGAAGTCTTAATGCTTCTGTGAGTGTTTTTTAAGGTGCTTGATGATTTGGTGTGAACCTTCTCCTCTGGCCTCCTTTGTAGGTCACTGGGGTTCATTGATGTCCATGGGGCATTAGATAACTTGAACTTGAAGCTCAGCTGCGACTGAGAATCCTACTGTGTAGCCTGCTGTGATAGTTCTGAAGTCTCCCTGTCTGACCCTAGGCAAAGGAGGCATTGCAGAGGCTGCACACATACCTGGGAATGTGGAGGAATCCAGGAGGCTGGACCAAGTTCAGGGAGGAGAGTCTGTGCTTCCACCAGATGTGGGAGCACTTCACCTCTGTGATGAGGCCTTCAAGAAGCCCGGCTAAGCTCTCCTAGACGAGTGCTCAAGCAAGCAATGAGCCAGTGTCCATATCCAGGCTCTGGTTTTCTCCCCACACAGCATCCCACCTCATCTCCATTTCTCTTCCCTGTGTCCTCGCATTCTCAGTACTTGGGCTGAAGAAAGAGCTGGGGACACTCATAGGACTCATTTTTTTTTGTACCTTAGGCATATTGGGGGGCATGATGGACACTGTTTTTTGAGTACCCTTTTCCAGTTCTTCTGTGAATTAGAGGAGATTATCCACAAGCATGAACCTTGATAACTTGAGTAAAAGATTCGTGGGGTCAGGAATCTCCTTAAAGTGGTAGCTAGTTATGTAATTTCAGTGGTTGCTATAAGCATCTGATTGGCCTGAAAGTCACTGTCGTGGTGAGGGAGGGTGCTGACATTGGGCATACCAACTTTCCAGGGCCCTTGCGAATGCTGGGCTATATCACCATATCCCCTTCCCCTATCTCTTTGATTTCTACCAGCAAAACCAGGGATAGCAGGGAGGCTATGATTTCTCTGTTGTATTTTTGTTGTAACAACATCCCTTCTCACACTATTGCCTGTCTGGGTTCTAAATTTCTGTGATGTTTATGTCCATTAAGGACAGAGTTGTAAATTCTAATGTAGCATCAACTTTGCTGTGGATAAAGCAGTCCCAAATGGGAAACTAGTATATTGTGGACCCACTAATATAAATTTTCTGAAGGCATGAGTTAGGAAAAAGATTCTGGATCATTTTGTCTCAGTGGGACATACTCACCTGAGAAAGCTCCCTGAGAGACACCATTGTACACCTTTGATCAAAAATTACAAAAACTAGAGGGTCACATTCTTCTTGCCTAAATAAGTTAATCAAGTCAATTATGTAGACTTTGATATAAATTCTAAAGACAAAGTGAGGTAGAGATTCTCTGACCCATCTTTGCTTTACAGGTTTCCCACATCAAAACTCCCAAGCAAATGGACGAATTCATTGAGATCCAAAGTTCAACAGGAACTTGGTACCAGCGCTGGCTGGTCAGATTCAATACCACTTTCAAGCAGGTACAAACTGGGGACACATGTTGGGTGTGAGGATGGCTCTGTGGGAACCCATGGCCTTAGTGGATGAAGAATAAAAACCCTGAACACCTTCATCAACCAGAACAGGGTGCTGGAGAGGAAGCAGCTGATGTTTGGTTCCAGTCTAGATGGGCCTTTAACTTGCTGAGTGCCCTCAGGGTGCAAAAATCCCTGAACCTCAGTCTTTCCTTTGCTCATCTTTCTCAAGGCAAGAACTTGACCAGCTTGAGTAAACATCCTTCTCTCTAGCAACTTCTCTTGCTAGATAGAGAAATGAATGTAATAAACGGCTCCTTGGGTTTTTAGTGATTTAGGGGAAGGATTCTCCATAAAGGGCAAAGCTATTTCTTTGGAGCAAATCAACTATTGAGCGCCAAGGCAGCCAACCAGCCAGTCTTTTGAGACTCCATACTGCTCGTGATGTGTGGTCAAGAACCACTTGGAATATTGCCCACCGCCTGGAGGACTCAGTACTCTACTTTCTGTCAAATGCATGGCATATTGTATTCCAGGGGAAGAGGTACTGGAAAGAGATACTTTCCTTGCTGTGTGAACAGTTCTGCTTCCTCTGGGGAATAATGGATTCTCTACACAGGGTCCTAGGCCATTATTAGAAAACCTGGGAAATGGGTTTTTCCAAGTTTTTTCCTTCAACTGTCCTTCTCTGGTACGGGTTCTAGGTCTGGGATAACGCTCTGTACTGTGTGATGGGGCCCTACAGAATGAACACGCTGATTCTGGCTGTGGTCTGGTTTACCATGGCACTGAGGTAAGTTCTGGCTTAAGTGAGCTACTTAATTTCCCTGTGCCTCAGTTGTCTCCTTTTCACAGGGAGGATAACTGGTTCTAACTCAGATAGTTTGCATCAGAGTGGATGCCTTTGGCTGCAGGGAACAGGCAGCATATACTAGTGGCTTCTATAAGAGAAAAACATCCAGTCCCAACTAGAATTCCAGGAGAAGTGGACTGCACGAGGGGTTTCAGCTTCAGGCTGGCTCTCAGAGTGACTGCAGGATGCCTGTCTAGGGGACAGGAGACCTATGCAACCTGTTGACAGGGGAAAAATGTCTCACGGAGAAAGAAGCCACCTCTCCTGAGTCCACTCCCCCATCTATACTGAGATATAATTGACACATAAAAATTGTGTGTATTTACGATGTACAACTTAATGTTTTGATAAACCCATGTTATAAATTAATTGCTTCAATCAAGCTAATGAGTGTGCCCATCACACCTCATATATCTAAATCCTGTGTGTGTGTGTGTTGAGAACACTTATGATCTTTCCCTTTAGCAGATTTCAAGTAAACAATATGATATGAAATTGTTAACTGATTGTTAATTGCTAATTGTGAGCTATTTGCTGGTTACAAAACTTACTTTTTTAACACCATGGGAACTCTTCTTCTCAGGCTCCCAGTAGACCCCTCCCCGCATTAGAGTAGGCAGAGGTGGCTCACATACCTCTGGCTAAACTCATCATGATTAGGGGATGGGATTTCCCAATGGTTTTAGACGAATCAGGGTTTACCTTGAGGTCCATCCTTTCCTAAGAGTTGACACCTGAACAGAATAAAGTTCCATTCACAAGGAGGTAGCAGGGAACAAGTGTGGAGTAGGCAAATATGTGTTGCTTAGAATACAGGAAAATTGAACAGGGGACCCATGCAACACTCTGCCCTGCAACCAAGAGCTGACTCCTCTGTGAAGTTGCAGCTTACACCCAGTCATTCCAGTGACCTCCTGCTAACGTGATGTTTCTTTCTATGTGTGTTTTGGAACCCATTTAGAGCATGGTGTTTTACTGTATGTATGAAGTACTTGCAATAGGTTCTGGCACATATTAAGTGCTCAATAAATTCCTATCATCAACTAGGAACTATTAGCAATATTTTAAACTTCCACCTAGGAAATTGCTTTATTCACCACCACCTGTGTCCCAAAACACTCCCTCACCCTAGGAAAGCAAAGGGTCTCTAATGACCTCTGATTGTGGGAGGAATGTGGGGAGAATTAATGTCCTGCAGTACCTGTATATTAAGACCTGACCTTTGAGACCCAAACAGGTAAAGGTATAGAAGAAGCCTGATCCAGCACCCCTCGAATTGTTTCAATCTGGACTAAGACTCTTAATAGGACAGATGCTAGGATTAATTCACTGACAGTGTTAAAAATATGTTTTATTCATATTTATTTATGTTTATTTTAATTTCATTGACTAGGTAATGCATTTCAAATGTTGAAACAACACAGGAATCTTGAATCCATTCCCTCTCCCTCCACCTACTCCCTTCTGCCTCCTGTATTTAATCACCTTTCATTTTCCTGTTTATCATTCCAGTGATTCTTTTTGCAAATATAAACAAATAATTGTATGTGCACATGGGTGTATACACACACATATGAATACATATGTGTGTATGTATATATGTACACACATATATACACATATATATTTTGTTTCTTCCTCCTTCCCTTATTCAAAGAAACACATTTTGCATTTGCTTTTTGCACTCAGTGACATATTCTGGAGACCTCTCCATACCAGTAAATTAAGGTTTTCTTCGTTCTTCTTTACAGTTCATAATTCCTCTGCTTAGCATCCCATGGTAGTTTATCACAATTTATTCAACCAGGGCCTCATTGCAGAACTGGTGGGAAATTTCCAGATTTTTGCTATGTAAACAATGCCAAAATAAGTAACTGTTTGTAGGCCACTTTGTAAGGGGGCTGGGTGATCAGTGGAATGGATTTCTGCAAGTGGGACTAAAGGGTCAAAAGAGGCAAATTCATTAATAATATTTTTATGCATTGAAAGTCCTCCTGCATAAGGCATTGTTCAATTTTATCATTTTCCCCAGCAGTTATGACAGCACCTGTAAATCTTCGGAGTGGTTTTAGCAAACTTTGGGGTTTTGACAGTCTGTTAGCTGAGAATTAGCAGAGTGTTTTTAATTTGAATTTTTCTTACTATTGATAGAATTGAGCATCTTTTTTTCATATGTTTAATGCTCATTTTTTGAGTCAGTTATCTTGAGTTTTCCAGACACAAAATCATATCATCTGCCTCAAGAGACAGTTTTACTGCTTGCTTTGCAACTTGACATTCCTCAGTTTATTCTCTCATCTGAGTTGGCTAAGACCTCCAGTGTACTATTAGATAGTGATAGTGATGTTTTGTCCTGTTCCTGACGTTACTGGCAATGTCTTTAGTGTTTATTGATTCACTAAAATTGTGGTGTTTGAACTGAAATTTTTTTCCCCTATGCATTTATAAAGTGTCCGTCAAAGCCTACTCTGTTGGTGTTTTTAAAAATCAAGAATGACTGAGTTTTTTAATCAAATGCCTTTTGAGCATCTGTGGAGATGGTCATATTTTTTTTTCCCAATGATGAGGTATATTATTAGATTTTCTACTCATGAACCAAATTACAATGTTTGAAATGAGTCTGATCTACCTCAAGTCAGGAATGCAGACTCTGATTCTGAAGAATTCAATCACATTGCTGCTCAGACTGTCTGTCTTGCTCGTTACAGTTACTATGGCCTGACGGTTTGGTTTCCTGATATGATCCGGTATTTTCAAGATGAAGAGTACAAGTCTAAAATGAAGGTGTTCTTCGGTGAGCACGTGTATGGTGCCACAATCAACTTCACGATGGAAAATCAGATCCACCAACATGGGAAACTTGTGAATGATAAGTAAGTGCAGGACAGTGGGCTTTCCTCAGGTCGGGGTAACCTAGTATGACTGGGAATGAGCTCTAAGCATGTGGCTGCCATTGTGCCTCTCCTGGCTGCTAGAGACACAGTAATTGTGGTGACTGAGTCATATTGGGCTGACCTCTGTCACTCCTGTCTCTTGGCTATGGCTAATTCATCTGAGGATGAGACACCTGGCTGAGGACAGTCAATCTGACCGTCTTTCCTCAGAACTAGAGCTCCTCCATGCTGGGGCTGTTATAGCACTCTTTAAAAAAATTCTTTCACTTAATATAACCTCATAGGGTTGGTCAGTATGTTCTGCTGTCAACCAGAAGTGTTCTTCAGGGGAGAAAATGTCGGGGTAGTATTAGCCTCTTTGAAGCTGCTTTCTGAAAATCTCGTGATGGGTCAGGACAGGACATTAGGAAAGTTCACCCAGATCACACTCTTCTCTAATCTGAGTATGGACCTGCTGTGGTTTCCCTTCTCAAATTATACTGAGCAAGCTCACTGGGTTGTGAATGATCAGTGTTTGAGTGGTCCGGGCTTTGAGGTGGCACCAGAAATGTCATGGCCCAGATAGTTCAATGCCAAGGACATAAACTGCCCCTTCTTTACCACCACCACACACAATTAACATCATGAAATAGCAGAACTTCCCCTATCTGTTCTCAACTGTGTCTGGCCTCGTGGTCAAGTCCCCGCCTGCGGTGACTCGCAGGTACTGTGGGAAAGGACTAAATGGTGGGGGAAGTCTGCTAGATTCCTCCTCCAGTCTAGTCCACATGGCTATCTCGGAATAGTTCAGTGATAGTTCAACCTATCTCGAAGGTTCACTGTTACTCGGAATAAGAAAGTGTGAAACTAGAGAGGGTTTATTATTTACACAAATATGTGACGTTTGAGTATGGCATTGTGTGTGTGTTTCTTATTTCTTCCTCCTTTTCTTTTTCAAAAACACATAGTGCATTTGCTCTAGGAAGCATTAGGACCGAGTATCATTGGATGGGGTTCAGATTTTCAGGTGGATTTTTAAAATGCTGGAGCTCCACACACCCATATGCCCACGCATCAAAGAGCTTGGCTTCTTTTCTTGAGCTATTCTGCCATCTCCTGGTCCTAAGGAGGATAACACCTCATCTTTGAAAACCCCAAACTTGAGGAATTAGGTAGGAACCTGCTCTTCTTCAGCTTCCTTGGGGGCGTTTCTCCTCTGTGAGCCAGTTTTCCCCCTTTGGCATTAGCCATACTTTGCTGCTTTAATATTTAGATAAAAATAATTTAGTTACTATCACATGGGAGAAAATGGCTTCTGTGTCCACAGGCTTCAAACTTCATCCTTTTGAAACCTAAATGGTTTCCTGCTGCAAGACTAATCTCTTTGACCCCAAAAGAAACAAAAAATGCAGACTGATTTTAGTCTGATCCCAAAGCATTGTCTGCTGTCTCCTGGTGCATCTTATAGGACCAGGTGGCTCTGAATTCCCACACAGCCTTTGCTTCAGAATTTGTGAGGTTTTGAAAAGTGCAAGAAAGACAAAAGAACACGTTCATGTTCTATGCTCTGAGACAAAATGTCAGGTCAGGTTTCCCTTATTATTCATTTAAAACAGAGTCAGTTTTCATTTCAGAATATATGTTAACTATTTAAAAACTCATTAATTAATTAACTTGCCCTCTCCTCCCTGGAGGAAACCTCTGTTTGACAGGGCTGACTTCAGTGAGGATTAGAATGAGAGAAGGGCATTTTCTGATTTAAACCTCCCTGGACATCAGGGAGCCCTGCCTGATTCCTCAGCAATAGGTCACGACCCTGGAAGTAATGTCCTGATCCCTTGTCCCTTCAGAGCTGAAAGGGAATTTATTTTGTGTTCTTTGGGTTCAGGTTGGAGTCTCAAATGGAAATGTGTAACCCTCTACCCAGATGATTTGCCCATGAAGAATCAAAAAGCTTTTCTGAGTTCTTATTAAAGGTCAGAGGGGAAGAGCTGAGAATGAAAGGGAAGTTTCTAAGATTTAGCTCTAAATTGAAGTAGGGGACAGGGAGAGCTGAGAGAGAAGGCAAGTCATGCACAGGTAGAAAGAGTAGGTCATGTCACACATCACATGGAAATGTCACCCATACTGTTAGTCTCCTAAATAAGATTTTAGGGGCATAAATAGATTTTTTTTTAACTGCCATGGGATCAAATTCTAGTAAAGTTCCTTTAAGACACTACTAGGGGAAACAAGCAAATGCCCCTGCTGACTTGTAGGTCTGAGAAAATAGCCGGAGCTGAGTTCCTCCTTGACTGGCCAGCAACTAGCTGAGCCAGCCTGGGAAAACTTGGGACTGTCTAAGTTTTGAAGGGATAATACTGGTATAGAATGTATATCATATTTCAGAGTTAGTACAGTTAGTACAGTTTCTCAGTCATATTTGTAGCTTAGTCAAGGTCCTGCATGGTTCTTTTTGGGAGTCTTCCTGGATATTTTATACTCTGGTCATTGAAAATGGGATTACTTTCCCCCATCAACTACTTGCATAAGTTATTGCAAATAAATAACAAATTTTATTGTTATTTATTCATTATCATTATTATTATTTGTTGTTAGTTTATTTAATCCTATTGATTTTTAGATTTTTTTATATCTGCTGAGCTCTTCTATACATTCTAACAGTCATTATTGTTATATAATCCCACCATCTGCAAATATCTATTGCTTGATGCCTTCTCTCTCTTTTTTAATTGATATATTTCAAGTTAGCAGAGACTCTATTCAGAGTACCAAGTTTTATAAAATTTATGATACATTTACTTTAGATTTTAAAGTAGATGAAACTCACTGTGTTAACTTTCTTTCTTTTCTTTTTGTTTTTTGTTTGTTTTCTGGTGCTGGGGATTGGACCCAGGGTTTCCACCTGCTAGGCACATGTTCCACCTCTGAGCAACATTCCCATCCCATTGTGTTAACAGCCGTCATACCACTCTTTTCCCTCTCTAGTCACTGTTTTCATGAATTGGTGCTTTACATTCATGCATCCTTTTGTTCTTTTCTCAGATATGTATATGACTGTGAACATCGCAAACAATTTATATGACTGTAAACAATGCCTTTTGCATTTCTCAAATTTTAAATAAACAGCATACTGTTAAATTTCATATGCCTATATTATTATTATTATTATTGTACAAATACTTCAACTTGCTTTTTCTATAAATTGAGGATTTTGAGAATTCTCCATTAACATAACTGCACAACTTATTTCACTAAATTTTAATTTCATTACATGCATATTCCATAATGTATTTGTCTGTTCTTTTGAAGGACATTGAATAATTAAACAAATAATGCTGCAAAAAGTGTTCTTATGAAAGCCTTGTCTAGTTTATATACTTAGAAGTGTAATTTTTTTAAGGAAGGATCTTTTGCATCACATATGTTCTGAGAAGTCTGATATGGTCTTTTTTCTTTTTTTTAGTGCTGTTGGGGTTTGAACCCAGGGCCTCATACATGCAAGGCAGGCACTCTACCACTGAGCCATATCCCCAGCTCTCTCTCACTCTTTGTGAATTTAATTTTGAGACAGATTCTCACTAAGTTGCTGAGGCTGGCCTTGAACTTGCCATCTTCTTGCCTCAGTGTCCTAAGTAGCAGGGATTATAGGTGTGTACCACTGTGTCCAATTTACTATATTCTTATCTTTGTTTTTCTGTATGAAACATTTTTTCTCTTGCCCCTTTCAAGATTTTCCTTTTGTATTTGATATTTAGTTGTTTGCATATCATATGCTTGTCCTTCCCTTTCTTTTCTTCCTCCTTCTTCTGGTATTGGCTCTGCTTGAGGTTCTCTGAGTTTCTTGGATTCACTGGCCTATTTCATTACTTTAGGAAAACTCCTTGTCTCTTCACATATTTCTTCTGCCAAATTCTCTCTATTCTCTCTTAAATTTCAATTGCACCTGCTAGACTATTTGATATTTTCCTGTTGCTCTTAGATGCTCTTCTCTGATCTGTCCTTAGTTTTCCTCTTTGTGTTTTAGTTTTGGTAATTTCTCTGGAATTATGAATAATTTCAGTCATTCCTTCCTTAGCTATGATGAATCAACTGATGAGTTCATCAAATGCATTCTTAATCTCAGTTCCTGCACTTACATTTTTTCTAGCATTTTTATTTGATCCCTTCTTAGAGTTTGCATTTCTCTGCTATAGATCCCCAGCAGTCAAGCATGTTATCTACCTTTTCTTCTAAGAATTTACTTTATCAGTAATAACATATTAAATTCCCTGCCTGATAGTTCCAATACTTGTGCCATGAGACTTGTTTTTGAAATGACTATGCCTTGACATCATGCTGTTTTATTCTTGCTTCTTTACGTGTTTTATAACTTTTGGTTGCATGCAGATAGCATGCACAGGACAATCAAGATGCAGAAGTGAGTGCCCCTCCTCCTTTGCTAGGTTTTTGAAGTGTGTGGGGGTGTGAGTCCATCTAGTCAGTAGGTGAGTGTGGTTTGGATTTTGTTATAATGATGATTACCTCAGAAGCTTGTCGGGACTTTCTTTTTTTATTGAGATTTAATTTACAATTAAATTCATGCTTCTTAGTATACAGTCCTGTGAGTTTTAACAAATGCATGTGGCTATGTAACCACCACCACAAGCAAGATGCAGAACAGTGCCATTACTTCCCAGATTTCCTAGTGCCATTTGTACTCATTCCTGCTCCAACCCCTAGCCCTTGGCAGCCAGTCCTAAAAGTTGGTCTTTTTAGTTTTTGGAGAGGGCTATTGGATCTGAGAAAAAGGCCTGATTCCTATGTGTGTAGAATGTAATCAGTTACACAGAGAAACAGACAAGAATTTGTTTCCTCCATTCTTTAAGGAAATTAGGTCCATGCATGTATTTTCTGAAGTGAATGATCCTTTTGTTTGTTTTAGGAGCTGATAGAAATTAACATGTGAGAGACTGGAACTCCAGTTCTTTTCTGAAGGACTCTATTTCATTTCACTGTGCCTGCAGGGTTTATTGTAGATGAATGTGAATGGATATGGACTTCCAGGAAACATATCCATTATTTTCTCTCTGAAAGCTGATGTAATGTATGTGAAAGAGAATTCTCTACTTAAAAAAAAAGAAGGCAATTAAAATGCACTATATTAGTCAGCTTTTCATAGCTCTGACAAAAATGCCCAACAAGAACAACTTAGAGGAGGAAATGTTTATTTTGGGCTCATGGTTTCAGAGGTCTCAGTCCATGGTCGGATGAGTTCACTTGTCTGGGACTGAGGTGAGGCAGAATGTCAAGGAAGGAGGGTGTGGTGGAGAAAAACTGCTCAGCTCTTGGCAGCTGGGAAGCAGAGAGAGTGACAGAGAGCAAGAGACCAGGCACAGATATAGTCCAAGGTCATGTGCCCAGGGTCCTACTTTCTACAGCCATTTGCCATCTGGCCATAGTTAACACCCAGTAGTTCATTCAAATTATTAATCCATCAAATGGATTAATTCACTGATGAGGTTACAGCTGTCATAATCCAATCTTTTTTCCCTCTGAACATTGCTACATTGCCTAACATATGAACTTTGGTGGGGGAGTGGTATTAAAGATCTAAACCATAGCAGGTTTATAGAACATGCCTTTATTTCTGTACCTGCTGTTCTCTCTGCCTGGAATCACCTTCTTTGTCTCTGTTTCTAGAACTTTTTTTGTCCTTCAGGTAAGTTACCTCATGCCTTAACCAATTGGATCACAAGTGCTCCCACTGAAATGGTTGGATTGCATACTTCTAGCTTGATACTTATCACACTACATTTTAATTGTCAGTTTTCTTCATTATCTCTTTATTAGACTGAGTTTCTGGAGAGTGTTACTACAAGCCTGAAATACAATGACTAGATAATTGGGACTTTGGCCAAGTTCAGGTCCTTCCTTGGATTAAGCATTGGGCCTTTGGGTAACTGAATAAAGTTCTTGTAATACTAATTCTGTCATAGACTCTGGACCTCCAATGGCTCCACGTCCTTAAAAGAAAAGTTCCACAGGATACTTATCCTTTGGCTAACGTCTCATTCAGACTTTGAACTCTCCTGAAGAGAGTCCAATCTTGGACCAGGAGAGATGATTTATATAAAGACTCATAAAATATGTGTTGGCTCTTTCTCCTTTTATCTCTTCCCTTATAGCTTTGGCTTTTAATAACCCACTTGGAGATACATTTTAAGATCTGCTGCGTCAGACTCATTTATGATTTATAGCTCTGCTTTTTCACCCACCCTTGGAAGAATATTAAATGATCACTGAAGGCCACATCGCCAGCCTATTATTATGTTAAAGAGAAGGGTATATTAAGAAAGGCAAAGGCCAGAGATGGCCTCCAGGAATAGCTGTCCTGGGTAAACACATATGGCATGCAAATTTGAAATCACAGGCATCTTCCTAAAATAAAAGGCTTACCAATTACTTTTTCTAAGGAAATCTGAAGAGTATGTGACAATGTTTGGAGGCCTCTGTTTAAAAGCCTGTAGCAAATTTGGTGCAAAGGAAAATTATTCAAAATAATTTGGTTTTCTAAACTAATGATTTCGAACCATTGTAAGTACTATAATGATCTGTTGCCTCTGATGATTATCATTCATAAGGTCAGATTGGAACATAGGAAGCCATACCTTTAATAATAATCTCCTCCTCTATTCTGATGTGGGTGGTCTGGGAATCTCCCTTTGACAAGCACTTGCCCTTCTTATTGGGTGGGAGGTTGTTTTGCAGAAGCTAATTTTAGGTGACTCTAGGTTAAAGCTCTGAGTAGAACACTATGTGGCAAGACAGGCCACTGGCCATCATAAGTGGTTGGGAGTGAATTATCTTGGGCCCTGAAAGACAGTGACCCTCAGGTCTCTCTGCCCGCTCAATCCCTGTGATTCTACTGTATCACAGTTTTCTGTTGCTTGTTCTCTTCACCAATTAGACCAAATGGCAGGGGTGGTGTCTTCCCCTCTATGTTAACAGCACTCAGTCCCGTGCTAAGCCAGTGTTTGCTGAAGACTGACAATGAATGAATGAATGGATTGTGATTATTCACAAATGGAGTTATAGCCAAAAGCAAGGCTTGCAGCTTAAAAAATTTGACCAAGCAACAGAAGATGTTAATATATGGGAGGTTGATTTTTTTTTAATAACTTTATTTCAATCATCTATCTTTATGTGGTACTGAGGATCGAACCCAGTGCCTGACACGTGCCAGGTGACCGCTCTGCCACTGAGCCACAGCCCCAGCCCCTGGGAGGTCGATTTTTAAATGTGATACTGTTCTTGCTAAGTTAGTGCAGAAATTGGAATAATGCAAGTGGATCCCAAATGTGGCTGGACCTTGTGATCATTTTGGTGCCTTACTCCCTTATTAACTGAGTTTTTAAAAGTGAAAAAGTAATATATACACTTGATATAAAGTGAAAATTAAGTTTATCTCGTGGACTTGCATTTGGGAACACCAGGTTTGTGCATAGCACCCCCTACAGACCTGGACTAGACCCCGACTTCTGTAGTTCTGAAGGCCTTCCCCACTAATTAACTAAACAGCTAAGAAATGCATAATCTGGGTTGGAAGTAATGTTCCAGCACCTTTTGTCATGCAGTTCTTGTTGTGCCTTTCTGTGTTTTCCATTTTGGTCTCAAGTCTCCTTTTTTTTCTTGAATGAATCACTCCGAGGCTAACATCTCTCCCACAGGTTCACCAAGATGTACTTTAAACACGTACTCTTCGAGGACACATTCTTTGATGAATGCTATTTTGAAGATGTTACATCTACTGATACCTATTTTAAAAACTGCACTATTGAATCGACCGTCTTTTATAACACAGGTAAGAAGGTGGGTGGAGTTGGGGGAAGGCAGCAGGGGTGGATCAGTGTTGGCTAAGAACCTGCACGCTCAGTCTTAAGCTTTAGGAGGACTGAAGTGTTCGGAGATGCCAGTGCCGAGCCTTAGGGAGGAGAAATGGGCTCTAATCCCAGGGATGGCACAAATTAGGGACATAGCCTTCACCAAACATTTGGTTTATCTATGTCTGTTTTTATCATACAAAAAATTAGAAACCGCCAGGTGCGGTGGTGCACGCCTGTAATCCCAGCACTTGGGAGGCTGAGGCAGGAGGATGGCGAGTTCAAAGCCAGCCTCAGCAACTTGGCGAGGCCCTAAGCAACTCAGTGAGACCCTGTCTTTAAATAAAATACAAAATAGGGCTGGGGATGTGCTGGAGTGCCCCTGGAGTTCAATCCCCAGTACCAAAAAAAAAAAAAAAAAATTAGAAACCAAAGTTCTGGCCAAGTGTTCCCATCTTGATGAACCTGATGGTATACACTAAGGCCCTTTGGTAGGAACAAAGTGTGACACCAATAATAATCAGCATTCCTGGGCGACTGCATTTTATGCACAAAATAGATTCTTGTCTAATTTGAAACTTGCACAATTCAGAACTCATGTTTTCATGATAATAAATGAAAAGGAAAATTACCTTTGTTTACATTTTGTGCATAAAGCAAGATGCTAAGAATGTTTTAGTACCATACTGTTTTAGGTTTCCATGATTAAAAAAAATCACAACATTCCACTCCTCTACTATTCCTCATTACTTTTACTACTCTCATCATAGATTAATAACATTTCCAGTAGAGCTGGAACATAAGGAAACCATCTGTGCTTTACCAGGGGCCTGACCTACCTCATCTCAGTTGAGAAATATACTATTGTCACCCCCACTTTATAGTTAGGGAAACTCAGACTTCAGCAACTTGCTCAAGGCCACAGTTACTCAGATGGGGGATTTGGGATCCATTCCTCAAATATTTGGCTCTAAAGTCTGTGATCTTTCCACCAACCTGCTTGCACCTTGTCCAGATTGATGCCTTCTCCCCATCACCAGCATCGGAGCATTGTTTATGTAAGAGTATCTTTCCCCTCTGTGATACCGGACTCAAAGCATTCCATGTCTGGTCTTACAATATCCCTCAGTCTCTTAATAACCTGTTATGAGGCTCATTTTTGTGAATTTCCTGTTAGTCTGAACTTAAAACAATAATAATGAGTTTCAGAAATTTACTATTTGTCATTAAAATGTACATGCCCTTTAATTCTTTAATGTTTTAATGATGCCTCTTCATTCGCATACTCTTAACACAAGGGTTTTTGCAAACACGTGTAGTCAGAAAATGTCAGGGCTGGGAGAAACTCTGGAGATCATTGGGTTTAAGCCTCCAGTTTTGTAGGTGCAGGTTCGGGGAGGTTCAAGAGGGTTAGTGGCAGGGTTGGCTCCTTAACTCCAGGTGTCTGGGGCGTCTATTTAACTCCCTTTCTGTTAGGCAGCTTGTCTCTGAAGGTGTCAGAGGATACATGAACTGTTTCCAAAGGAAATGGTTTTTATTTTGAAGAACATGCAGTTTCTGCACGGACTCCAGCAGGGGCTCCGATGGATGGCTCAGTGTGGACCCAACCCTCTGTGTTCTGCCTGCCTAAGCCAGGTAGCCTAAGAGGAATGGTCCAGGCTCTTGACCCTCAGTGTCACTCAGTTGGTATAAACAGGACTGTTATCCAGCGGGGGAGAGGATGCCTTTTAACATGTTCCTCACATTAATGTTAGTTTTATCTCTCCTTGTGATTACAACAATCATTGAATTTCTGAAAGTGCCTCTCCTCATCCACACCTGGCTACACATGGCCTTGACTCCGAGGTCACGGCCTGCTCATGGGAGGGGCCTAACTTCATCTCTGCCTCTGTCCCCCTCTCCCAGCTCCCCTCCACTCGAATGAACCAAAGGGTTTCTTCTCTTTTCAGACCTCTACAAGCATAAGTTCATCAACTGTCGGTTTATCAACTCCACCTTCTTGGAGCAGAAGGAGGGCTGCCACATGGACTTTGAGGAGGACAACGACTTCCTGATTTACCTTGTCAGCTTCCTTGGCAGCCTGTCTGTCTTGCCTGGGAACATCATTTCTGCCCTTCTCATGGATAGAATCGGAAGGCTCAAGATGATCGGTGAGTAACAACTGATCCCATCTGGACTCCCCTGGGCTGGGCCAGTGGCTTTCAAGCACCCCATGGCAGTGGGGGTATTTCTTTAATTTAAAGAAAGCTTGCACAGGAAACCAAACAGGCAAGACTGAATCTGGGGTGGTTGAGCTGAGGAGGTGCACCTGTAGAAGCCCAGGGTTCTGTGGAAGGAGTCTGAGAGCTCTGGTGCAGGAGAGGGACTCTGTTAGTTTCAGGTTGAGAAATTCTGTGGCACTCACTCATTCTGTTAGCACTTCGATGTGAATATGAAATATATCTGCCCTACCTGTGGTCATAATGATATTTTTAAAAATGTACAAAATGCTCTTAAGTGGTAGCTTGATGATCTAACATAAATCAGGTTACTTTTATTGTTTAAGAGTAATGATTGGACTTTGGAGTTGGACAGACCCATGTTGAAATCTTATCACTCAATGGCTCTTAGATGAGAACATATTCTTTTACTTCTCTGGGTTTCAGTTTCTTAGCTGTTTGAGTTTTATGAGGATTGAACATAATGCACCCCAAGCATTTGCAATGTTTGGCACATGGTAGGCTCTCAGAATGGTAGCTATATTCACTCAGGCCTTAGTTCTACCAGGAGTTGCAGCCATTTGTTACGGAAGCATCATGGCTTGCATGGTAAGCAAGAAACAAAACGTATACATTGAGGACCAGGCAAAACGTATATTAGAATACAGCTTACATCCCAGAGGTGCGGGGGCAGGAGACACATTAATAAAAATGCCATTAAGGATCTGCCCTAAGGATGTACTCAATCAGGAAAATTAATACCAAGCTTCCTAGTACCAAAACTCAAAGGGAAACAAAATAAATCACGTAGTCATTATATCGGAGAAAAGAAAATTGGTCAGGTGTTCAGAAGGAGGAAATCTTTTTCTGGCATTTGGCTCATATTGAATATTATTATGATAAATAGTAGCGTGAATATTCTGAATGGTGAGCACAAGAGGTGCCTGTGAATTCAAGAGTTTTGTCTTGTGGGGAGGGTGGAGAGTCATCTCACAGATGTGGGACGCTGAGTTGTCTCTGCTAAAGGCATTGCCCTGGTTAGTTCTGAAGCCCCTGAGGGAAGGGATGGGGACTTACTCATTTCTGAAACCCCTATGCCCGGCAAGTGCCTCTTGTAAGAGTTGACTTGTCATGTGTCAATGAGGACAGCCTCTTTCTGCATTAGCCAGGGTGCCTAGCTCTCAGCAGGGAGCTAGGTGGCATTCTATCAGAGCCAGGTGGCTCTTTCAAAATTAGCTTTATGGGTTTGTGGACATTCTTTTATGTTCCTTGCTTTTCATAATTGCTAAAATAATCTATTTGCTCCAATGAGATAATGAGAGCTATTACACTTCTGCCACTTGACTGCTGGACTTGAGCCCAGAGCCTAACACTGCCTCCTTTGCCCAGGTCTTGATGTAGCTGAGGAAGGTCTGGGAAGGCAGGGACTGCAGGGGTGGGGTGGGCCCTGCTCTCACACGGGTGCAGGAGGAAGGCTGGGCGCCAGGGACAGGCAGGGCATCAGGACAGCTGATATCCTTTTCCATGCCATCAAAGCCCTTCTTGCCACCATCCCAGGCCACACTTGACTTCTTTATAGAGCATGCTCTATAAAGCTGTGCTCCCAAATTAGCACTCTAGAACTACTACTTAGTAGTTCTTTACATTCTACTCCTATTAGAGTATCTATTTTGTTTCTGAGCTAGATTGCAAGCTCATTTAGAGCTCAGACAGCGCCTCCTGTCTCTGTACTTGAGTCTTTAGGAAAAGCCTGACTCCCAGTGTGTCCGCTGTGATATTCTCAGTGCACAGTGAATATTAGATGCTCAATAAATATCCATTCCATGTTGTCATGATGGGATGTGGTGAATTGCTTTGAAACAGCATTTTCCATGCCCCTCAGACCAAGCCCACTATCTGTAGAGCAGCTTTGTCCAGCTCACTCTGCTGGGCCCTTGGCTGGGTGGAAGTTGCTTCTTAAGAACAGCAGAGTAGAAATTTCCCTAATGAGCTTGTTACCCACTCATTCATTCAATAAACATTTATTTATGCAGTACTTACTGTCTGCCAGGCTGTGTGGGAAGCAATGAGACTGGAATGGTAATTGAGAAAGTCAATATTTCTGAGCTTAAAGAGCAAATGATAGACTGGGAGAGACAGGCATAAGCTAGAAATTTCATTTAACTAATACTCTGAAATGCTTATTGTGGGTCAGGCTGTGTTCCAAGCATTTTAGCACATCAAGCCCTTGCCATAACCCTTGGAGGTAGGCACTGGTATTTTACAAATAGGGAAATGAGACAGCACAGAGAGGTTAAGTGACTCATTCAGGGTCACACAGGTGGTAAGCGGTGAAGCTAGAATTTGAACTCAAACCTCTTAACAACAAGGGGAATAAATTATGGAAATGGTAGGACAGTGGGTCATAGGGATCTACAATAGGAACAACTAACATGGTTGAAGTCAGGAGAGACCTCCCTATCACTTGATTTATTTGATGATAATGTTTTGTACTCAACAAATCTTTGTCACTATTTATTGTATATCAAGCCCCATGCCAGCCCCTTGAAGGGCTGCATGTATGTAGAGGGCACTGTTCTCAGGTACTTGTGGTTCATAGGTGCCAGTCTCCTGCCCTTCTAGTTCTCTCCTAGCCATTGGGAAAGAGACCACAGGCCCCTACTCACAGCCCTACCTTCCCAGGGTCAGCAGATTCCAGGTGGACAGTTAGCATCTCCCAGCTCATTAGCGAGCTGTGGTTAGTCTTGCAGCCCAACGTCTGAGGGTGATTCCAGGTGATGCACTTCTTGTGGAGGACACACCAGCCCTCTGGGTTCTTGGAGCCAGAGCCCATCTTTCTCCACAGCCCAGTGACTGCTGGGAAATGATGCCCTGCCTTCCCCCTGGCTGTTTGGAATCTGCCTTCCCACCTCCTCTCCAGCTCTATTCCTGGTCTGCAACCTGTTCGGTCACACCCTGCGCCCACCGAGAGCTTCCCGAGCTCCCAGGGTGGACTTACTGGATTTTAGCCGAGAAAGATTCATCCCCCACTGGTTCCAAGGAAGAGGCTGTATTGATGGGTGGCTTTGGACACATTGTGTTTTCAGAACAAATAAGGCAGGTAGGCAAGCCAGGCACCAGCAAAGCAAGAGACAGTTGCCACCCTATGGCAGCAGGGGCAAGGGGAGAAGTCACAGTAATAAAGCTCAGCAGGGGCTGGAACTCAGAGGAAGAACCGCCTGGAAGGAGCTGTGGTCCTGGAGGGATGAGGCCACTGCCAACCAAACAACCAAACAAAACCAGAAACAAAAACTAAAGAGGGGGGTTTCTAAAACAGAATGGGAGTTCAGGAAAAATGCTCCAGCCTCCCTCTCCTCCCAGGTGATAATGAGGTCCATCAGTCACTCTGGAACCCAGAGAGCAGAGGGATCTTGGGGTGGAGAGGAGATGGGAAGGGGAGAATAAGCAGGACAGTCTTTCTTGAGGTTTGCTTTTGGTAGCCCGTTCCCACAGGAACATAAGATCCATGAGAATCTTTTTTTCTTTTTTTGCTTAAATTTATTTTTAAAATATTTTTAAAATTAAAAAATTGAATGTTTTTAATTGACATTTAAATTGTATATATTTATGGGCTACAAAGCAATGCTCTGCTATATTTATACAATGCGGCATGATTAAATCAAGTGAATTAAGGTATCCACCACCCATACCTATTATGTTTTGTGGAGAAACATCTGAAATTTAGTCTCGGCGATTCTGAGGTATATGACATGTTGGCATTAACTATCATCACTGTACTGTACAATAAATCTCTGAAGTTTATTATTCTGCCTAACTGAATTTGTATTCTTGGACCAACATCTCCCCGATGCACTCCTACTCCCCCAGCACCTGGTAATGACTATGCTACTTTCTACTTCTGAGTTCCATTTTTTTGGATTCCACATGTAAGTGAGATCCTGTGGTATTTGTCTTCCTGCATTATTTCACTTAACATATTGGCCTCCAGTTCCATCTGTATTGCTGCAAATGACAGGGTTTCCCTTTTCTTTAAAGGGCTGAATGATACTCCATTATGCAATATGCACCATATTTCCTTTACCCACTCATTCATTAATGGATTTTTTAGGTGGATTCTGTAGCTTTCTATTGAAAATAGAGCTGGGATGAACATGGGCAGGTGTCTCTTTGACATATTAATTGCATATTCAAGGTAGAGATTTTGACTGATCTTTGTGTCTGTCAAGCACCTTGAACAGTGTCTGGGCATATAGTAAATTCTCAACAAATACCCCATCTCCACCACCCCCAAGACTTTTGGATTGAACTGTATTATAGAATGGTGATTTCAAAATCCTTCCTGGAGGTGAACTCTGGTAATCTGACCCATGCAGAAACTCTGATCCCATGGCTGGGATGCCATGGGAGGGTTCAGGCTGTGTTCTCTCCATGTGGAAGATGAACCTAATACTTCAGGTAACCTGTTCCATTAGGTGTGCCTGTTAAGGTGGAAAACAGATGGGTGATAGACAATTTTGTTTAAGCCACGGGCTTCATGTTGTTTTCTGCTCTTGACCTCTTTCCTCAGGTGGCTCCATGCTAATCTCAGCAGTCTGCTGCTTCTTCCTGTTTTTTGGCAACAGTGAGTCTGCAATGATTGGCTGGCAGTGCCTGTTCTGTGGGACCAGCATTGCGGCCTGGAATGCTCTGGATGTGATTACAGTGGAGCTGTATCCCACCAACCAGAGGTCAGTCTTTCTCTGGGATTTCCTTTCTGACTTGTTTGGACTTCTTTAGCCAGAAGTTCACCTGCCTCCTAAATCTTGCACCGTGCCTGACCATCTTGGTCTTTCTGGTGCTCCATGCACCAAACATCTCCTAAGTTATTGAGTTTCTCTGCATAAGGGCTGGCAAGACCCAGAAATGGGCAGTCTGTGACTCAATAGGATGGGGAAAGTGGCAAGAGGTAAAGAACAAGATCCAGCTACATCTAGGAGAGAAGATTAATATTGACCAATTAGCAAAACCTGTGTCATGCAATCCTCCAGGGAAGTGAGAACAAGCCTGCTCATGGAAGATAAAGGGAAAAGGGGGGCCAGGGGAGTAAAGTAAAGGTGGGGATGAGGTGTGAAGGTCCAGGGCATTTATAGAGAATGTGTCAGGGAAGCCCAGGGTTTACTTTTATTGGGGAAAGGCCTATTTGAAAGGCACAGGGTCAAGGCCATTACTTAGTAATTGTTTCTCCACATTGGGGGGGGGGGTGGAATTGTGAATTTAAGGATAGAAGATAAGTGGCCCTATGGCCAAAAAAGAATGTGAAGTAGTGTGGAAGGTAGGCAAATGAATTTCTGAAAAAAAAAAAAAAAAAAAAAAAAAAACCTTAATAATATTCCCCAAATTAGTGACAGAGGTCCTAGGATTTGGGTAACTATGGAAGATTACAACATAACATATTTGGAGCCCCTCTTCCCCAAACCAAAGAATATTAAATTTTACAAAAGAAGGAGAAGGGGAAGAGGAAGGAGAAGGAGAAGAAGAGGGAGAAGAAAAAAAAAAGATCATTATTTGAATGGGATGTGATTTTTACATCTAGAAAACTAAAGAGAATGAATTAAGAAACAACTAGAAACAAGAAAGTAATTTGGTCAGATGGTCAGCAATAAAACTACCTTAATGGCTTACAGGTTTTAAAATATATCAGAAAAAGTTAAAAATGTAGCTGAAGCTGAGTGGTGATCTTCTGCCTGTAGTTTCAGCAAGTAGGGAGACTGAGGCAGGAGGATGGCAAGTTTGAGGCCAGCCTGGACAATGAAGTGAGAACCTCAGCAACTTAGTGAGACCATCTCAATCAATCAACCAATCAATCATTGATATAACTCAGTGGTTAAAGTGCCCCTGGGTTAACAATCTCCAGTACAAAAACAAAACAACAACAACAACAAAAAACCAATTGGAGTCCATTTGACACAGACGTAAAAAAATACCTAGAAATCAATTTGAAACAGAGGAATAAAACCATAAAAACCATAAAACTCTACTAAGAGGTAAAAGAAGACTTGTATATATTTATATATGTCAAGATACAACTCATTTTGGTTAAGATGATTCAATCTCATGAAAATGTCAAATTTTATTTAGTTTTTCTCTAACTTATGAGAATATTTCAGAATTCAATGAGATTTATTTCTCTTGGGACCTTGAAAAAAATTATTCTGAATTTTATTTGGAAAAGTACATGTGAAAATAAATATATAAGAAAATGCTGAAAACAAAAGTACTGGGATTGGAGGATAGAGATGATAAAGGTACAGAATAGCTCAATTATAGACAGTAATATAAAAAGAATTTTAAGTACAAAATATAACTGCGTTCTTAAATTTTGGTATAAAAATAATACATTTTACTTCAGTTGGGAAGCAAATGGTGTTGGGAATGCTGTCTCTGTCTAGATGAGGTCATGGCAGGATGAATGCTGAATAATAGTTATCATTGGAAATGTGATTGAGGGAACATAACTAGGGTTAGGTTCTTCCCTGGGTGATAGAAAACCCCAAACCCCATGACCTTGAGAAGGTAGGCATTTCATTTTTCTCTTCTGTAGAAATCTAAAGCAGACAGTGTAGGCTCTTTCCATGTCGTTCTTCCTTGCCTGAACTTAATCATGGTCCAGGATGAGACCATCTATGTTTTAGGAAGTAATATAGAAGAAAAAAAGACAAAGGAGGAGAAAACAGAAGGCCTGGTCATAAGTTTTCTTAAAGAAGTTTCTTAGTAAGTGTCATTTGCATTTACAACCTATTGGCTAGAACTAAGTCACATGACTAGTCAACAGCAAGGGATTCTGGGAAATGTAGTCTTACATTTGAAGAAATAATATGGAGCGACAACTACCAGCCTGCCAGAAGAAGGTGTTATTAAGGGGGAACAGTTACACTTTCTGTTTTGTATATTTCTTTATTCTTTTGGTATTTTGTAATAAGCAAGGACTAACTGTAAATATTTTAAGAAGGGATATATTTGAAAAGATAAAGAAAAAACCTGAAGGACATAATTCAAAACATTAGTTGTTGTGATTACCTTCGATATCCTTATATCTTTATATTACTCTGTATTTCCAAATTTGATTAAATGAGAATATGTTGCTCTTATATTTAGGAAAAATGAATGCCTCTCATACCTCCTCTTCTTGCAACATTCATCTAAAAATGTCCAGAATTTTAGAATTATTTACTTTCCTCTTCCTTTGCAGGGCAACAGCCTTTGGCATACTCAATGGATTATGCAAATTTGGCGCCATCCTGGGAAACACCATCTTTGCTTCTTTTGTTGGGATAACCAAAGTGGTCCCCATCCTTCTGGCTGCTGCTTCTCTGGTTGGGGGTGGCCTGATTGCCCTTCGACTGCCAGAGACTCGAGAACAGGTCCTAATGTGAACAACCTATGGAGAAAGGAAAGATAAAAAGAATCTTGTCCAGGACACTAAAATGCAGCCATACTTCCTACCTGTCATTGTCCACAGGACACCTTGGATAGCACAGGAGGAGAAGTCAATTTTGAGATCCCTAGTTTAGGACCCACTTCAGTTGTCAATATGTTCGTTACTCAGGTGACTGATTTGGGGTGCCCTGAGCCACTCTTAGGATCCCAGAGCTGTGTACTTGGCTTTAGGTCTCCCCAGCCAAGGCAGGGGGAGGCCCCTTCAGTGAGTGCACACCTAATCAAAGAGTGTGCATTTCCCCAAGTGAGGTGCAAGGACTTATTTGCATTTCAAAATGAATTTGAGGATGAGAAACATAAAGCTCCCAGGAGCTCCATGACCTAATGAATTAACTTGCCTAGAAGTTAGAAAGATCACGTTTTTACATTTGAGGGTATCACCTATCATATCTTCCATTTGAAAATTGGCACAATAGCATTGAAGATACTCTGATAAAGAAAATCAAATATTTAAGCACTATCTATAGAGAGCGACTTTCCCCTGCTAAGTGTCCTCAGCTTTCCTTGATGATTAGGTGATACATTTAAGAATGACATTTATTGCTGTTTTGCTATTTAAAGAAACTTAATAGGATTGGTATTCTGTAACTAAGTTTGTATATAATTGTCTTTGGATTTATTTGCAAATATTGCCAGCATTTTAGCCATATTTTGGGAGAAGTTGGTGTTTGAGGTCCCAGGAAATTGAATGCAATCAAATGAAATGCAAGCACAATTCTTATAGCCATTTAACCTGCTGTTCAGAAGTTGCACTTAGCAAATTAAGTGCGGTTTCATTTAATCCAGGCACTTTTATTCGTGTGGGTAGAGAGGTCACATTTCTCTTCTACACAGACGACCTGTGAAGCTGAAGCTTACCGTCTTCGGTACTGGTATTTGACTTAGTTATCAACCTGAAACAACACAACATGCGTTCCTTGGCCTCTGGCACTTCCTTTGTAAGTGAGAATCAAAAAACATGGGGAGTTTGGGGGATGAGGAAACACCCACAGTTCTTCCAATTGTGAATTCTTTGTTTTCTTTAGCAGTAAAACAGGATTCATAGTTGTTACAGCGGTCAGGTCCCATGAGACATGCTACATGTTCTGGTTCAGAGCTTTTGAAACTCAGGCCACTAGCATGGGAGTCAGGGAATATAGTGGAGTCCATGTATTTTCCTTCAGTTCTCTAAGAGAGAAGTTCCAGTTTGAGACATGAGAAGAGAGTGGGTGGGGTGAGGAATCCAGGACAAACTCCTCTGGCAAGGGTAAACAATAGACTGACGTCTTGACTCCAAAGAAAAGGAACATTTTTTTGTTGTTGTTGTTAAAATAGTCAGAACTATCTAGCAGCAAAAGGGACAGTGGGCCCCATAGGGAGTTCCTGACACTGGAGGTGGACATACCCAGGCCAGTGAGCAGCAGTCTGCAAGAACTTGTTCTCTGATTTGCTGCGAAGTGCTTCACTTTCCCTATCAGAAAGATCCAAAAAATTAAAACAGAATAATAATGACTGTGTTGAATGTTTCCTCCACTTTGGAAAAATGCTTAAGTCTTGCAAAAGCTTCAGGCCATTTTTCTGTAATTCTCTCCATTAACAGGTCAACAGGGGAAAGAATAAATTTTTGACACCTTTCCACCTTCAATTTGAGATCAATCTTAGTGGTTAAAATGTTTACTTTGCTTCTCTTACCCCCAGCTCTTTATTTACTCCACCTTTGTGTGTGTGTGTGTGGGGGGCGGGTTTAAGGAAGACCAATTCCAATTTGACACTCTGATCCCCCCAACTGTATATATATGTAAATATACCATCGTGTATTAATGTTTCTCTCGGTGTTTTATAGGAGTTAACTAACGTAATGCTAAGTTGATAATCACAGACTCTATGTAATATAGCTGTAATTAATATACTTTCCATATTTTGTGATGAAATATAGTCGCTAGGATGATAAAAGAGAATTGTGTAGATCTGGGATTACAACATCCCTGGTGACATTGTTCTTCAATGGATAGTACAATTCAATGAGTAGCAGCCACTTAAGAAATGTACAAGACAGAGCTTGCATTTCTAGTTAAGATGGATCTTGAAAATTTAAATTATGATTACTATTTGAGTACAGGGTGAATGCAATAATTCATGGGTTAACTCCAGTTGGTTTCCTAGCTCCAACTTTGGCATTATCTTTATTGGCTCCTTAAACCAACTACCTAAACAACCAGTGCAATTCCCATCTCATCCATCATGTGGGCATAGGCGAAGGGTGTAGACATGGTGTATAGCCTTTCCCCTTGGAGAGTTTTTCTGGCACTGGGACCTAGCCACTTCTTCCAGGCTGTCAATCCTGCTGAGATTAATGTGTCTTTAAAAATAGTCTCCGTGGCAGGACCTTGGGGGATAATGCATAGCTTTCTTGGCCATCCATTTCTTCTTCATTTTGTGTTTTACCCTGAGAAACTCCCAATGGCATCCTTGGAAGGGCAGAGGGACAATGTGTTCTTTCATTGAGCAAATCTGTTCATGGTTCTTGATGCATTTAATGATGCCCAGTTTGGGAGTAGTTACTTTTAACAGTCTCAACTGTATTGTGACATCTCCTGATGTTGATTTTTTGATCTTTTGTTTTATTAAAAATAATTAGTGAAAGAGGTGTGCCTGTTTGTGAAGTTTGTAGCGTCTTAGCTTAAGGTCATATAATAAATAACTCCATTCTCAGAGTTCCCTGGTATATGTTAGCTCATGAAAAAAGTAAAAATAACTAATAAAATCTTTAAGAACTGGGGTTAGAGATTGTTTCCAGGCACTAAGGTCTTTTCTGTACTCCTAAATTACCTGAATCATTTCCTTCGATTTTCTTATTTGTACATGGGGACCTTGAGAGGTGAAATGAAGTGACTGTGGTCACATGTGACGTTAGCAGTGGTTACAAGGCCCATGCCACTGCTTGCTTAGTTTCTGAATTGATCCTCCAGTCACTGATATCTCACTACAGAACCCCCCCCGCCACAGTGTTTTGAAAATGGGATAATGTGACCAATACTTGCCCTCCACTCCTGAGACCATTGTTGAATATTCACTGGGCTGTTTTAACTAGAGGGTGTGGAAGAATCAGTATAAACGTGAAAAGATTAGTATTTATCCATCTGTTTAGCTATTCCTTCCTTCCTTCACTCACTCATTCACTCTCTCCACCAATCCTCATTGAGCTCCTACCATGTGCCCATCTCTGTGCTAAGCCTGGGGATGGGGGTAAAAAACAAAACAAAACTGGCCACCATTCCTGCCCCCTGACTCATTCTACTTACGTGAGCAGGCAGGATGGATATTAAATCCGTTGTAACACAAAGTGCAATGACCTTATAGCTGGCAAAATGGTTGCCAGGGGATTGCTACTGCCTTGTCAGTCAGCTGTGGGTTTCTGAATGTGTTCCTCTCTCCAGTCACTTTGCCTTAAGGAGTGTGCCAGTTTCTTATCTTTATAAACCAGGTAAGGGAAGCAGCGCATTTGCTCATTTCCTATTGATTTAATCAGTTTTTATATAATGGATTTTGCAGAAAGTTTGTCAGGGAAGGAAAAATAGAGGCCAGGAATGCATGTAGGACATTGGTTAGGGGGTGAGTCTCCCAGTAGCCCTGGTAAGACATTTCTACCTCTGCATCTGATTTTTCTAGTCAACATCTGTGCTGAAATAGGACTGATGCAATACTTGGGATTTGTGAGAATTAGGAGGGATGGCATCTAACTGAAAACCCAGATAAGCCAATTTATAGGATTTTATAATAAGTTAAAGGTTTGTTTCTCTCCTATAAAGAGAACCTGGAAGAAAGACAGCCATGGCTGTTATGGTTGCTCTGTGATCTGATCATTGGGAATACACGCATTCTACCTTCAAACATTTTGATCCTTCCTTAAGGCTGCCTCATGGGCTGAGATGGCTGTTGAAGTTCCAGTCCTCGATCCCACGATCCCACGATTCAAACGGGAAGTGGAAGACAGGGCAAGGAACAAAGTGGCTGCACCGCCCAACTGAGCCAGTCTCCATGAAAACTGCTCTCCTGGAAGAGCTTCCACATGCATATCCTTGACTTCCCTTTGTCCAGAGAAGGCAGGGGAATGTGGTACTTAAGGAACATGGCCAACACTCTACAAATCGAGGATCTTGGTACTAAGAGAGAAAGGGAGAAAGGATGGATGAATAAATGCTGAAATTTTGCACATATCAGAATCACCTGGCAGGGTTTCAAATCAGTGATTTGATTCTGTAAATCTGGGGTGGGATCTGAGAATTTGAATTTTTAATAATCTCCCAGGTGATATGGACGAGTTCAGCCTAGATTCACATTTTGAGTAGCACCGACAACCTGCCAAGAGATGATACCTCTATTTGTTGGGTAAGTGCCATTGTCTTGATAACTTAACATCAGACCAAGCAGAAAGTTACAGAAACTAGCAGCATATGAAAAATGATAACCATCTTAGGAGAATTAAAAAACTATCAGCTCGTGGCAGTACATCAGTACTATACCGGAAGTGTCAATGACAATATTTCCTTTCCTAGAGACTGCTTGGTTTCTCTCAGGCCACGTCCTTATGGGCCCATGTCTGCCTGAAAGACTCTAATTATTTAGACTAAGCAGAAGGTGAGCCCTTTCACCTGGGAGTTGGTGATCTCTCTTTTGGCTATTTCCACCTGGTAGTGAGTTTCAGAGACAAATACATCTGTGGCAACTATGTTTATAGATTTTTGTAGATAAATATGCCAGTGGTATGTTGTAGTTCACTGGGCCTTATAACGGAACTCTTTGATTCTAATAGTTTTTCCCTACCTGAGTGAGCGCAGGGTGACTGAGACATGGCTAGAGATGTACCTGACCTGTTGGCAATCAACCCGATCTTGCTCAGAAATGCCTCCTGAAAAGCATTCTCCTTTAGAGAAAGGCAGAGTGGGACAAATTCTTTCATGGACACCTTGTTCCACACAGATTTACAGAATGGCTTCCATGCATCCTGTACTGTACTAGAAACCTTAGGGAAGTGGATTTTCTCCTATCCAAAACACTGTGCTACTGTGGATATCTGTCATGTTTAGACACAGCCCTAACAGCAGTTGGGAAATCAAGCACATACAGCCTTTGAATTTGAGGCATGCTGAAAAGCACATTTTGTTTAATTTGCAGAGGCATGGTGGGGAATTCATATGCATGACTTCCGTGGCAGTACAAGTTTCCCCAAAGATTAATAATGAAATGAAACAGAATAGAGGTAGCCACAGTGAAAAAATAAAAGTTGTTAGAGTCATCCCTGTTTAGAGGCTGGGCAAGGGGTTTATTTAGCAGGCCCATCCCACGCCTTCTGGAAAGTTCATTTCTTAAGTGGAGAACAAGGACTCCCTGTCATCTCACCTTGAAACACACATTTAGTTGTCCATTTGCCTTTCATCTTACTGACTTAAAATATATTAAAATTTCAGAGACCATAAAGATGGGCTTTCAGGAGCTGCCCTCTGCCAAAGGTTGCCTCATTTGATAATTACTGGTAGGGAGTTTTACTAAATCAAAGCTACTGTCACTCAGGAGAGCAAGCCATTGAGGTCCCTGAACTTCACCTCTTACAAATAGAATAGAACCTTGGTGATTCACTGTTCCCCAAATCAACATTAGTGATTATTTCAGTAGAGTCTGAACAAAAGGGCTATAGAAACATCTTCCCATCTCACCACAAAAGAAAAAAAGGGTAAGTACATCAGGTAATGTGTCTATTAAATGGCTTGATATTTCCATTCCACAATGTATGCATACAATCATGTGCAGCTTCAGGACAGAGGCAAGTTCTGAGAAAGGTGTAGTTAGGTGATTTCATGGTTGTGCAAACTAAAATGGCTAAGGTGAAATAATCTTATGGGGCCACCGTGTTATACGTTGCCCATTTTTATGAAGTGAATGCATATCAAAATATCATGCTGTGTACCACAGTATATGCAATTTTGACTCTCCAATTAAAAATAAATAAAATGGATCTCCAGGAAAATTAGATTTTGGACTGTATCACAAAGGAATTGCTTAAATATACTTAGAAAAACAGCCAGTACGGTTAGTAGGCACTTCATGACTCTAGCAATTTGTGAACAAATTGTGACTCTTATCTATTGAAGAATTTTTCCCAAAGAAATATCAAATAAATTCTGTAGATCCTTCCTAATACTCAAAGTGATAAAAGTATACTTATTTAAATGTATTTTGTGATTGTATTTACCAGCACTGGTACTATTGGTTTTAAGAAGGATAGTTTTCAGAAACCTGTGTTCTACATAATTTACAGTGAAAATAGCAATCTTATTATGAGCTCAAGATTTGCAAAGAATTTTGGTAGTACATTCCTAAGCTGTGACAAATGAGCTGGAAAAGAGGGACAATTTAGAGATAGCCCTGAATGTATAGATCCTTGTGCAGTAAGTTTAATACATGAGTTTGAAAGGAAGCACATTTTAAAATGACATTTTATGGAAGTGTATGAAGATATTTATGACATACAAAAATAGAAATAAAGGCATAGCTTATACACACACAAATTATTTTGTTTAATATATATGCCAGTTTGGACTAATTCTAAGAAATAAGATGTAAAAGATATTTTAAAGTTTGAAATATTTACTGAGTAGTTCAATGCAAATTTGCCAATTTTGCTACATTTCAAAGGGGTAAAATGTTAAAATAGCCAACATATGCATTTTGGTTTCAAGAATGGAGGTATATGAGATTATTTTGCATGAGATTGGGTCCCAGCTTTTCAGTCCATCTGAATCCTGAAAGTCCTGACCCTATCAGATGAAGAGAGCAACCAGATCTTCTGTTGTTACTTCTCTGTTCTCAATGTGATGGGTTACCTAAATAAAACAGAATAAGGTATTAGAAGGGGTTTTTAAAGTTTGATCTGTCTACAGTAATTCATGTTTGTGAATCCCTTTTTCCCCTTTTCTATTCTAAAGTAATAGCCTAAACTTGGAAGGTTCAAATTAAACTTTGGGCTCTCATGACCAAATTTGGAAGGTTAACAGGTTTCATTCTTAGTGGTAGGAGGTGGTCCTAGAGATGTACCATTTTGGGGGAGAGAAAAAAATGACCAGTTATGGGTGACTGTCTAGGTCTGTTTTTCATTGTTAAAACAGATTGCCTGATGCCATGAAATCTATAAACAAAAGAGGTTTTGGTGGCTGAAAATTTCAAGTAGCATGGAGCAGGTGTCTAGTGAGAGCCCCTTGACTGTTCCACAACATGGTGGATAGGATCATATGGTGGGAGCACATGTAAGAGAAGTCACTTGGTGACTTGGCAAGGAAAAACCCCATCCAAACTATTGGTGCCTATTCTTGGTTTTCCCTGAAAGTCTGGCCAGTGGTTTTGAATCATTTGTTTAGCAACTGCTATAAAAGTAACTATCTTCTTCATTCTTCAGCTAGGTGAGACATTACCTTTAGCTTTTCATATGTGAGCTATTGAGTACCAATGTCCACTACATAAATTTGCTCCTGTGGATACTGCCTTTGGATAAAGGTTACAGTAGTGCCTATAGATAAAGTCTCTACAGGTATCCAGGTATCTCCAGGTGTATGGTCCTGTGAAATGTGAAGAATGTTGAAGAATAATTTGTAGGAACAGAAGGCATTGTAACACTCTGGCTATCTTTGAAATGTGCTGAATCACAGCCAGCTGAGAAAGGAGAGGTTCCTTTGGAAGTCTGCCATCTTTCTGTAAAGCACCTTCAAGTTGAGATGATTACAACTGTCAGTTTTGCTTTCGTCTTGTGTCATACTTACTTATCAGACCTGTGATCCCATGGCCAAGAGGGAGAGCGGAGCCACATGCTATGCATCATGACGAAGTCTGCAAGTGATGGGGGATGGGACCCAGTAACCAGTTCACAATGATGGGACAACTAACTGGACAGTTTTTACCATAAGTCCATCTAGAGCTCTTCATATTGGTCTCTAAATAATGCCATGTGCTATGAATGCAGCTACTGAATGCTGAAGCTGATGCTGTAGGTGCAATCAGAAACATGTTTGATTTCTCTTCGTGTTTTTTTTTTTTTAATGCTCTTGATTCCCTCTCCCTTTGATTGTCCCTGGAAAGTAGAAGTGCTCCTATGATCCTTTCTTTTTTGTTCTTTGCTATGTTAAAGTAGTAGACATATTTGATTTGGTGGTAGGCGAATGCAGTTTCATCTTGAGTACTTGATGATCCAGACATTATCCAATGCTTACTAAAAACTTACTATATAAGTACTATAAGGACTGTGATAAAGATCTTTAAAGCCTATCTCCTTTAATCCTTATAATAACCAATGATGTAAGTGTCATTTTCTTCTCTTTAGAAATGGGGAAACTGAAACCTTGGTAAAGTAACTAACCAAAACCAATTAGCTGTTAAGTGTTGCAGGCAAGGCCATCACACTCATCACTGGACATACAGTATGGTGTGAAAACCCCACTGACCTTATCCCAGAGAAGCCTGAGCATAGGTTAGTCATCAGCTGCAGATGCTTCTGTGCCACCAGGCCAGTATTAGATGCCATTTTTAGTGTAGGACTCCGTAAGACTATGAGCTAATGTGACAGTCCTATGCATTTTCCCATGCATTGTGACTAACACATTCTTGGCACCTAGGCATCAATAAATGAGGAGGGGGACAGGGGAACGAGCACACTGGGTGAATGCTAAAGAAAAATAAAGTGTCATTTTCAAAATGACTGATTCAACTTGGATTGCTTCAAATGCTGAGCTTTGGGCAAGATCTCAAATCTCCTGTTTTGCTAAGCTTTAAAACTTTAGTTAGTGGATGGTGGAGAGGTTTGGGGTAGCCCAGAGGAGAGGCCTGGTTTTGGAGAGGTGGTGCTCGTCCTCAGGGAGCTGAGAGGGGCAGCCTTTGCTACCTGGCTAGGAAGCCTTTCAGTATGGACATTTCAAAGGGAATTTGATGAATGGGCACCTCGGGAGCCTGCAGTCAATCCCAATGCAGTTTCCTCCTCTGGTGCTGTTTTTCCAAGCTGCCTACCATGGCTGCTGAGACATACCATTAATTGAAAAACTTTGTGAAATTGGATTTAGATTCTAAAGCATGCTTATTGCTTTGCTTCTGTACCAACGCTAGAGGGCAGTAGATACCTTGAGGATGCAAAACAGGCTTCTACTCTGAGATTGGTTAGCCCTGCCTGCTGGTCTCTGCCCTGTGGAAGGGCTCGGCTTTTGTGATAGACCTTGTATTTCCCCCTCTGTGATTTAGGACGCATCTGTATAGGAAAGTGGTTCCAGAAGACATTTGCTGGAGGACCTGGGGTTTACTTCAGGTACATAATAGACTCAGGTCTGAAATAGCGACCTTCCTTTTGACTTTGGGTGTGGGGGGTTGTAGATTCAGCAATCATTTATTAAACATACCTGTATGAAAATATCCAGCACCATCTGTCTTTTAACCCAGGTTTATCTAACCAGTCCACCATTCCTTGACCTGGGCTAGGGCTAATGTAACGATTGCTGATTGATTTCCAACCATCTCTGGATGTACCTGGGAATTGTGAGGACCGTATATTATAAATAAGGATGTGGACGTGGGGGTGGTTTGTGTATTCATAAGACATTTACTCAAATACTGAACTCTTCTGTATGTGGGAAGAGGCTTCTGGCATTGACTATATTAAACACCAGCAGCCACTGGCAGAGATGAACTCATGGGAGTGGATCTTGATTCATGCACACCTGATTCATGCAAAGGCAATTGTGAACCAGAAGCAGCTTCCTTTAGGAGCCTTCTGGTTCTTGGCTCTACCCCTACCTTGTGAGATGTAAAGGAAGACTTTGGGATCTGGGTTGGTTGCTTTATTTCCATTTCTTCATCTTTAACCTAGAAAAGGCAGATAAAGTGTCTGCAGGATCCCTCCAGGGTTTGACCATCTACAGTAAGAATGATATCTACTTGGGAATGCAAATGAAGCAAAATGCAGAAATAGAATTTCCTGTGTGTGAGTCTTTGTAGGATACAAGAAGGAGAGTGCATGCAGTTTAGCTGTGTTTCATTGTGAGACACTTGACAGGATATACTTTGCTTATTGCCCATGAATGGCTGCTGTAGAGGGGGCAATGGGTGATCTCTAAGTGTAGGGTGCAAGGAAAAGTGCGCTCAGGATCAATTTAAAGAAAAAAGAAAAAAGGAAACATCCACAAAGAAAACAGAGTTTGGGTTAATATTGGCATCTTAACTGAAATTCCAAGGAGGTAGTGATGGAAAGCTGCATTTAGCTACATCAGTGGAGAATGAAAAAAGGCAATCAGAGAATAGGAAATAGCCAAAAAGATTTCTGTGTGTGTGTGTGTGTGTGTGTGTGTGTGTGTGTGTATGTGTGAGAGAGAGAGAGAGAGAAAGAGAGAGAGAGAGAGAGAGAGAGAGAGACAGAGATTGAGAGAGAGAGATTGAGAGAAAGAGAGAGAGAGAGAGAGAGAGAGAGAGAGGAGAGAGAGAGAGAGAGAGAGAGAGAGAGAGATTGCAATTGATTTGTAGTCAGAAAGTCCTGGTTCAAATTCTGGTTCCATCATTTTGAGTAATCTTGGGTAAGTGAGGGATCCCTCTGAGACTCTTTTTTCATCTTATCTTCATAAATATTAGTTGCCTCCACCTCTTTGTTGTGCCCTGAACCTGTAAAGAGAAAAAGCATTTCATGTTTTGTCCGTCCAGTACAAAGAATTCTCCCTGGAGTCAAACAAGTGAAAAGGGCACCAGAAAGTGTAGTGGAAGATTCAGGATACATTAAGTCTGGTCAGAAGAAACCATGCCATTTCCAGAATGTTCTGCAGCTGGAGATGAGCCTGCAATGAAAGGAGACCAGAAAAGACACAAGGGAGTGGGACCTGTAAATTATCTGGGTCTGAGTCCTGGTGTGTTCTCTGAAGTGGACCTTCCTGGTAGCATTATTGGCAGAATTCTTTTTGGCAGATGAAATACAGAGACCAAATATGTACACAGTGCCTGGAGAAAGAAGGATGGGGAAGACAATATCATTGCAGAGATCAATTGCTGGGCTACTGTGTGAGAGGAGGCCACAGGTAGGCTGAGGATGGTGAGGCAGTTGTCTTAACAATGGTGAGAGTGGGAAAAGGCCACCTTCCCATGACTGTGTATGGCATGGGGCACTGACATCAATGTGGGGGTCCAAAGAGGCAGAAGAACATGGGGAAAGCATTTATATGCAAACAAGTGACATCCCTTGTGGACTTCTGGAAATTACCAGGCAAAACTCTGAATGGGATTATTCTATACAGATGCTTTCCAACCTATGATGGTTTCCAACCTATGATTGATTTACAATGGTTCAACTTATGATGGTTCAACTTATAATTTTTCAAATTTATGATGGTGCTTAAGCAACATATGCTCATTAGTAACTATATTTTGGATTTTGCATCTTGATCTTTTTCTGGGCTGATGATACTGTTACAATCACTCTCTTGTGATGCTGGGTATTGGTAGTAAGCTTCAGCTCCTGGTCAGTCATCATGTTCAATAGGTTAGGCATATTAAATGCATTTTCCACTTAGGATATTTTTATCCTGGATAGTCCCCTGAAAAACATGGTGACGACTATAAATGTGGGCCAGTTTATAGAAGACTCAGAAATGCACAAGAAACATAGTCACAGGCCCAATGCCATATAAAAAATGACTGAAGGAAACTGGAGTTTCTGGCATGGAAAAGAGATGTAGGGAGCCTGGGTGAAGTTTATAGTGTCCAAAATTGTGAAGTCAAGGTTTCATTGAATCTGAATGTAATATCAGACACACAAAGAGAATGGTTTAGAATCTCATCTTCATGGTTTGGGCATTATGTATTTACTTCAGGCTCCTTCATGTTAAAGAACTTCAATTTCATAATTTTGTTACAAGAATTTCAGCAAGCAAGAATAATAGAGTTGGCAATTTACATAATCTTGCTTAAAAATCAATAATATATTTGCATCAAATTCTCAAATCTAATTTACACTGCATATTGGATTTCCCCCAGGGAAGTGAAACCTGAAGGAAAGAGGATGGAGAGAGAAAGAGAGACACTTAGATGGTAAGGAGAGAAGAAGGCAGAGGGTGACAGGGCCAGAACTTTCAGCAAGGCTACATGAGGAGGGGATGGTGAGTGGTGCAGGCAGAGGCAAGAAAGAGGTCATTCTAGGTGTATCAGGGGCTGTTTTGTGATTGATTCCTTCAACAGTGGGAACCAAAAAGGTGCAGACCTTGGATGATGGACTTGGAGCAGCACCATGCATTCCAGCAGGTCAGAGGGAGACAGAACATCTGAGGAGGCAGTTTTGGATGGACGTAAATCAAGCTGTTATAGTTTGGATCTGGAATTATCTGTTCACCCCTCCCCCGGCCCCCCCCCCCAAAGCTCATGTTTTGAAAGCATGGTTCCTAATGCAGCAAGGTTCATAGGTAGGGCTTTTAGGAAAATATTGGCTGATGAGATTGGTAACCTCATCAGTGGATTAATTCATGGTGGGAGGAACTGGAGGAAGTCGGTCACTGGGCCTGAGATTTTGGGGGTTAATCTTGTCCCTGGATTCTTGCTCTTGCTGTTTTATGTCTGCCACGAGCTGAGCAGATTTCCTCTACTACAATCGTCTGCCATGATGTCCCATCTTGCTTCAGGCCCAGAACAATAGAGTCAGTCAACCATGGATTGAGATTTTTGAAACCCTAAGTCCAAAATAAATGTTTCCTCTGCTAAGTTGTTCTTGTCAGGTATTTTGATCACAACAACACAAATCTGGCTAACACACACGCACAGAACAATGGTTAGAGACGATTCTATGGTAGGAAATGGGAAATTGCATTGCTGGTCAGAACTGGACAGTCAGATCTTTACTCCCATATATGTAAGAAATGACCAAGGATTCCAGGACAGTGTCCTGGTTGTTAGTTACTCTTCTTTGGATATAGTGGGTGCCTACTCTGTAGGACCTCAAGTTCACTTGTATTTCAAGTCTGCTTGTATTTCAATGGCTGCTGCTGGGGTTGCAAGTTCACACAGGATTTGACAAGCTTTCTGCCATGTGGACCTCTTATTTCCTGCCTTGGGCATCACAGCATGGCGCACCCAGCAAATAGCTTAGACCTCACTCATGTGAAATGGAGGGGAGTTGAATCCCCAGACCAATGGAGTACAAGAGCCAATGGATACACACCGTCCTCTTTCTTACCCAGGCAGGTGTTCCAGAGCACAGTTCATGACTTCTCAGGTGATTCTAGGCAGTGAAGTGGACCCAGAGTGAGGACCAGTTAAGTAATACATGTGCATTCCTAAAAGTGAGGAGAGGTGGGACTTGCCTCCCTGGAGGGCATCTTGAACTCAGCACATCACTGTAGGGGACACACAGTGAGCAAATAGGACAAGTGGCTCAGCACTGTGCATTCCCCATCCTTTGGTTTGAAGGGTGGCAAATGCTCAGGGCAGGAATCTCCCTCATTAAGGACACTCCTTTTGGAGGAGTTCTTTTGCTCTTCAGAGGTCATTTGATATAAAATGTAGGCTTTGGGATTTAAAATCCCTCACACTTCTGAAGACCAAAGATTCCCTGCTTCTAGAGTTTCTTTTAAGACAAGGTTTGCAGATCTGCCCATGGACTTGGTCTCCTGTCCCTGAATATGAATCTGTTTACTATTGTTCCCATGAAACTGGTCTCCTGAGAACTGGCCACCCCAACCCAGGTGTGACTTAACATGGCACACACAGGGGAATTCTTTCCTCTTGTCTTTGAGACTCAGTTCTTGGTCAAATAAAAGGGACCAGGATTGCAGAATGCAGGTCTTTGCTTTCAGGAAATTCAATTACTGTGTTGAAAGCACTAATTACCTGCCTTAAGAACCAACATTATTAGCCAAGAATAATTATTACTGCAAGGAAAGTGAAAACAATCAGGAAGGAGCACCTCTTTAAAGGCACCTTCAGTTTCTGCTTTCCGTTTAGCAGAGAGGGGAATGCACAAATTCCCCATTCTCTATTAAGAAGGAAGTTCTCAACCACAAGCAATCTGCCACCAAATCCCATTTGTGTGTGTGTGTGTGTGTGTGTGTTTTTTTTACCTTTGGTGTGAATATTAACTAGACATAATGACAAAAACACAACATGTGGAGGTTCATACAACTTTGGTATTCATTATTTTAAGCTTATTTTCAGGATATAAATGATTATTGGAGTTTGAGTGAGTTTTGAGTGAATGTGTGTGTGTGTGTGTGTGTGTGTGTGTGTATTGTAGTAAGGCTTTGGGGTTACCATGACTACACTACACAATTCCCTAGTTACTTGATCTGTGTGTAAAGGCTAAAACAGGAGTGGGGGTGGGAAAATCATGCAAATGAAATCAGAGGGGGTTACACATTCCCAAATTGGAAAACTGTATTCCTTAAATACCTCTACCATCTGGTCACATTCTCTTTTAAGATTTTTGTGCTCCAGATGTATTTTTTTGTCCAACAAAGCAGAGTTATGTTTAGCAAAATCAGATTAAAGGAACTGTGACTTAATGAAATCGTTCTAATGAAACTGGGGACTACCTGGCTCTGCAGGATGACTGAGCTGGCATTGTGGGGGTCTCTATGTCACATAAACAAAATGCCCTCTGCTGGGAGCTACCTGCTGAGAAGGTAGCTTCCCAGGTATACTTTTAATTGAAGTATAAAATATATGCAGAAAAGTGTAGCGTCACATGTATGCAACTCAAAGACTTTCCATAAGTGGTCACTCTGGGGTCCCCAGAGCTCAAATCAAAATGGAATATTAGCAACTCTTCCTGGGGTCCCTCCCACTTTCCACCCCCACCAGAGCCTCCACTCCCCTAGTCACAGACTTGCTCTATTTTTGAGTTGTTTTTTTTTTTTTTTTGGTACTGGGCACTCCACCAGTGAGCCACATCCCCAGCCCTATTTTGCATTTTATTTAGAGACAGGGACTCACTTAGTTGCTTAGGGCCTCGCTAAGTTGCTGAGCTGGCTTTGAACTCGCCATCCTCCTGCCTCAACCTCCCAAGTGCTGGGATTACAGGTGTGCACCACCACTAAAACTTTTTGAGTTTTATATGTATGGAAGCTTACCATATGTTGTCCTTTGGGTCTGGCTTCATGTCCTTATTAGTATGTATGGCTATGGTTTGCTTATTCTCATTATTATACTGAATTAACTTGCATGAGTTTACCTTGATTTGTGTATTGGGCAACTATACTTCATTTGTTCATGCTACTGTTTTGCCTTGCCCAGCATCCCAGTTCAGGACTGAAGGAAAAATTCCCCTGCTCTGTTGACTGAGAAGGGCTAGCTTGCTTAGGGTTACACCTGTGCCCGGCAGTGTGCATCCAGTGCTGGTGATATAAGGGGATGTGAAAGCCTGGTTCCCTCACCCCAACTTGGGACCACTCTGAAGTGGTCCCAGTCTTGGGGCTCCTGTAGGGTTGACTGAGGTGTTGTGTGACTGCACTGCCGTCCAACTTCTCTCCGCCCAATCCTTCTTCCTCCCCTCTAGGTGCAGTCCTGAGGGCTCGCTTAATAAATGCCCTTTACACTAGTGCTGCTTCCTGGGGAGCAGTGGGTTTGGGGTCATTTTTAACTTTTGCAAGTGGTGCACTATGAGCATTCTTATCCAGACATTCTGGTGAGTAAGCATATGCATTTCCATGGGATACAAATGAGAAAGAGGAATTCCTGGGTTTTAGAATCAGCATGCTTTCTTTCGGGTTTAACAGATACTGCCAAACACTCTTCCAAAGTGGTTGTGTCAGCTGATGCTCGCACCAGCAGTTCTGGTTGCTCCACATCCTCAACAACACCTGGTCTTGCTTCTCTTTCACATGTTCGCTACTCTAATAGGGATGTGATGATATTTAAATGGGATTTTAACTCACATTTATATTTCATTTATATTTCAGCTCACACACTTTGGAGGCATCTCTCCTGAGGTATTAGGAAGACACTTTTTTTTTTAAGACTTTGTTTCTTTTAGGGCAACTTTAGGTTCAGAGCGAAACTGAGAGGAAGGTGTAGAGATATTCCCTGTGTGCTCTGCCCCCACACGTGCATATTTTCCTCCATTATCAACATCTCGCACCAGAGCGGCACATTGATGATGACATATTCTTATCACCCAAAGACCATAATCTGAATTAAAGTTTGTTCTGGATGTTGCACACTCTGTGGGTTTTGACATCTGCATCCATCTATGTGTCTACCACGATAGTACCACACGGAGTATTTTCACTGCCCTATAAATCCTCTGTGCTCCATAGATACTCTTCTATTGATCGCTTCCCCCTTTATCCAGGGTGGGCACAAATTTCCATGCATACCATCAAGCTCCCAGTCAGGACTTTCTTCCTGGGGGTAGCAGGCCATCAGCATTTCTCAGCTTGTCCCTGTCTACCTTTGCTGAGGCTGGCTTCCAGGCAAGCAGAGGTGAGGGCTGAGGGCTCCCTTCTGCTCAGCCTGCACTCTGGGACAGGGCAAAGTCGAGCCATATTGGGGTCCATAACCACCCTGCCCTAGCTTGTGAGGTGGTGGCTCCTTGTCAGAAGACACTAACCAAGAAGACCTCAGTCTACTGCCCCGTGCTTCATCAAACACTCAGTTTCTAGAGCAGAGGTGCTTGTCATTACCCTCACCTCACATTTCAGAGCTGTGTCCAGGAGATTTGGCCTGGGAAAGCAGTAGGGCTTCAAATAGACAACTCCCAATCTCTTTCCAAAGCAAATGACTTCATTTGCCAAGGAGTGTGAAGTTCAATCCTATCAACCCTCTCAAGTACAGTGGACGTTGTGGTGGAAGGAAAATTGATTCATGGATTTCCTGATGATACAGCCTACCCTCTTGAGCAGCTAGTCTGCAGAAGGGAACTGGGGAATGAGTAAGACAGCTATTCTGAGTTCTCTGGGGTCAGAATGATCTCTAACATGAACCCCAGCAATTTTTCCTCCCAAGGAATCACAACTGGATTGGCTAAATTATAAAGCAACATATACTTTGGGGAGTCGTTGAAGATAATAGAACAATCAGCAAGCAACTAGTAGAGTTGAACTTCTGGGAGAGGTCAGAGAAAGAATGAGAACTTGTATCATCCTAGGGTAACCATGGGCACATCCAAACCTGCACCTCCCAGAGGACCAACATCAGAATCTTAACACTGGCAGGGGAGGTAGGGAAAGGAGGAATAGATTCACTAAAACCCAGTTGAAGCTGGTGCAGTGGTGCACACCCGTAATCCCAGTGGTTTGGGATGCTGAGGCAGGAGAATCAAGAGTTCAAAGCCAGCCTCAGCAACAGCAAGGCATTAAGCGACTCAGTGAGATCCTGTTTCTAAATAAAATACAAAAAAGGGCTGGGGATGTGGCTCAGTGGTTGAGTGTCCCCTGAGTTCAATTCCTGGTACAACCACCCCCCACCAAAAAACAAAGCAAAACAAAACAAAAAATCCCAAACCCAGGTGATCAAAAAGCAATAAAGAAGCAGATAACAAAAACATGCCATGGAGAGATACTAGTACTCAGATCTACTATAGTATACTATCTAAAACGTCTAGCTTCCAACAAGAGGTACATGAAGAAACAGCAAAATATGACCCATATACTGGAATAAAACAGAAGGCAATAAAAACCACTCGTAAGAGTGAGCACATGTCATATTTAAGAGCAAAAGACTTCAAAATAGACATTGTTTCCAAAGGATCTTGTTTTCTTTTTAAAGACAGGATCTTGCTATGTTGCCCAGGTTGGCTCCAAACTTCTGGATCCAAATAGTCCTCCTGCCTAAGCCCCCAAAGTAGCTGAGAATACATAGATATGTTCACAGAATTAAAGGAAACCATGATGAAGGAAGCAAAAGAAGGCAATGACAATGTACATCGAATAGAGAGTAGTGATAAAGAAATAGAAATTGGAATACAGACTAAACTGGCAATTCTGGGGTTGAAAAGTGCAATAACTGAAATAAAACATTTACCAGAGGGGCTTGATTTGAAATGGCAGAAAAAAAGAATTAGCAAAGGTGATGATAGGTCAATAGAGACTATGTAAGATGAAGAGTAGAGAGAGGAAAAAAGATAAAGCGAAATGAACATAACCTCAGAAAAACATGAGAGATCATCAAGCATGCCAGCATAACAAGAGGAGGAGGAGGGTGATAAGAAGAGGAGAAGGAGGGGAGGAGGACAGGAGAAGAAGGAGGAGGAAGCAGAGGGAGGGAAGGAGAAGGAGAAGGAAAATAAAGGAGTAGAAGAAATATTCATATAAATAATGGCTGAAAAGTGATATAATATTTTGTAACAAGTGAAACAATCTGAAGATGTATAAAGTAAATGCTGATAATCTTTCACCCATGTTCCAGAAAAACCCAGTCCCAGTGTCTGAGAATTATCTGTAAGTTATCATGAAACCAAAGAAAGAGACGGACAAATCCAGAATTGTGCAGAGTGCAATTTGTTGGGGACGTATTGACAGAACCACGGTCAAGCGTGGCAGCAAAACCAGCGAATCTTCATGATTTGGGTCAGAGGGAGGGGCCTATTGAGTGATCAGGAAAAATGTGACCTTCCTAGCCAGAATGTACCTGATTTATTTCAAGCTTAACATTAAGGATTCTGGGCACATTCCTGGCACCCATGGCACTAGGGTGCAGTTGAGAAGCTTATATAGCACTCGGTTGGTTTTGTTTATTCAGAGTATGCTGAGCAACTATGTGGGGGAACAGACCCGTCTTACTTAGGGCAATCATGGTGGTTATGGCCCAAGATGGCTGTGGGCAGGTTAAGCTGGCTCTCTACAACCCACAGCTGTGCTCCCTCCCTGAAGGTAATCAGCCTGACAGTGTAGTATATATTCTTCTATGCTTTTCTCTATGTTTATGCAAAGATAAGCAGACATATTTATGCTTTTATGTATAAAATAGAGGGATAATATTCCATTGTTTGGATGTACCACAATTTATTAGCAATTTTCCTATTTAACCACCTCCCTGATAAAATCCTTAACAACTATGATTCTGTTTATCTGGTAGCAGACTTTACTTTGTAAAATTTATTCCTGACCACACTGAGCCCAACTTCAGAAGTCCCAGGCAAAACCATATTGGAATAGGCTTAGTAAACTTAATGTCATTTGTGGTATATGGACCAGCCCAATTTGGATAACTTAGGCATGGGAGGTCATAAGTGGGAAAAGGGAAAGGATGATAGAAGTTAACTAGTTCAATATCCTGTTTAGTTCAGCACAATTTCTCACATATCAAGTATGAATCTGAAAAAGTTTCAGACTCTGGTAGTACGGCACAGGATAAAAGACTACGGATTTTGGGGTCTGGGTTTGAATTCTGACTTGGTCACTGTTTCAGTTAACCTTGTTCACACTAGCGCCAAGGAACAACCAATCACAAAATTTCAGAGGCACACAATCATGTTTGCAATCTAAACAAGATGGTCTTATGGAATTAGGGAGTACAGAGTGGTTCCCAGAGACCGGGGAGGGGAAGAGAGAGGGGACGAAGAGAGAGGTGTTTAAGGAGCACACAGTCATGGTTAGAAGGGATAAGTTTTGGTGTCACACAGAAGGTTGACAATTGTCAACAAGTATTCATACGTATTTCAAAATAGCTAGAAGAGAGGATTTTAAATATCCTTACCACATGGATGTGCAAAACGTTTGAGATGATAGATGTACTAATTAGCATGATTTCAATGATACAATGAATACATGTATTGAAACATCACACTGTATGCCATATTTAAACAATTATAGGTGTCAATTAAAAATTAAAACGAAGCTTCTCTCCAAATACAATGAGGATCAGTTTTGCTCATGGGATGGGGTGTGTAGCCTGATCTAGACCTGACCCTGCTAGGGTGCTTCTGTTTCACATGTCCTTTTGGGACCAGAGGAGTGGACTGCAGTTGGCAGAGGGACCGGAAAGCAAGTCCCACATTCTAAGCTGCTGTGTACATCTTATCTGCTAATATCCCAATAGCTAAAACCAGTCACCTCACTAAACCCAGGGTCTAAAGGGCACTGCCAATTTACAAGGCAAAGGTTATAGATGTATGATCCTCTCATTGGTGAGGGAATGAAGATTTGAAACTACAGCTTGGTCTCTTGCAGTCAACTGATGGCAAGTTGCTTTGTGTCCTCTTAAACAAGGAGGCAACGCTATCACCTTGCAATTTTGTTGTGGGGACTAATTGTAATATTGTATGTACGTCCCTTGACATCTCATATGTTATCATCGGCAATTAACTTCCCTCCTTAGCAAAAGCTCTCGTGGATAGTGTGGTTCTTTGATGTTCAAAATCTTAAGCAATGTTATTAAATTAATAAAATTAAAAAAGCATGTAATAATTTTAAACAGTCTTTATGCAACATGCTAGTACATAATGGATTTTTCCCCTATGATGCTTATTATGTTCCTATAATATAACAAGGTATCACTTGCACAAAGGCTTTTGCAGAGTTGCATTCAGAGGGTATGGGTCATTCTGAATTTTGCTATCTCAAATTTTCTTACGTCAGAACATTGTCTCATATGTCCACACTGTTTTGTTTTTCATTAATCCCTTCTTGAGTTTGTGTGATAGTTTGTCATCTGGATGGACCATAATGAGGTTTTATAATTTCAGGCTGAGTGTCTGTTACCTGAGCTGACGTCCTGTTGATTTCAGAGCGCTGCTACCTGCTGAGTGATGGTAGGGAGGCTCTTAGGGCAAGGGGGCTCTGAAGCTCCTATAAGTCCTTTCTTCTCTGAGAAGACAAGTGAGCATACTGGAAAGGTAATAAAGTCCTCTTTGTTATATTGGTGTGACTGCTGCCGTGGGAGGAAAAACAAAGGCGCTGTCGGCGTCAATAACACACTGCACCAGGCTCCAGTCCCACTGATCTGGCTTTGTGGTCTAAAATATTTGAGTCACACAGAGGACTGAATCTGTGACTTTGTAAATCTGATGAAGGAGCCATATAAACTCATTTGCTAAACTTAAAAATCTTAAGCAAAGTAGACCTAAAATTGGTTTAAACAATTTTAGACAAGGGCAATGAGCAGCAGGTGGACCCTGCTGCCTGAACAGGTTTAGTCCTTTTGGGAAGGTTTGGGGTCCGTCTTTCAAGAGACTATCTACTGAGACTGGTTTCATAGCTAGAATGCTTTCAAGATGATCCATGTCAAATTAGGAGTTGAGTTTAGGCAGGAAAAGGAAATTATTTTAGGACTATCTAATAAATCTTCCTTTGTTACTTACCCAGGGCCCTCTGCAGATGAGACTGGTCCACTGTGGGTCCTCAACTCTCTACCACATAATAACAAACTGGCCAGAAATAGTTATGTCATGTCTTAGGTTTGCCCAGGAAGAGTCTCGAGGATGATCAGTATTCATCCTATTTTTTGTGAGCATCTTTCTATTTGTCTGTGACATGTCTCTCATGCCCAGGAAGGGGTCCCTGAAGGGATGGACAAATGTGCTATTCAGGGCTCTGGAAGCACACTGCCTGGGCTCAACAAGTTTAGCTGCTCAGATTGTTGTCACCTTGGGAAAGTCACTTGCCACTCTCTGTGTTCCTTTCTTTACCTTGGTTATGGGGATAATAAAGATTCTACCTCATAGAATTGTCTTATGAACTAAGGGATTATGTAAAGTTCTTGGAACAGTTTCAGGCAACATAGTATTATATACGAGTGGCTCTCATTATCTTAAGGCCTTAATGAACATAAATTAAATGAGATTCTCGCATATAGATGACACTGAATTGCAGATATTTTTATCTTTACCACTACTGTTATCTCCTCTTGGACAAGATGCCTAAATGCTAACAGTGGCTTCTTGCAGATAAAGCTCTATCCTGTCTTTCCCACAGCTGAGTTTGGGTTTGCAGAACAAAATATTCTATGGTTGAATATGTTTGGAAAATGTTGCATAGCATAGCAGGTGCTGTGTTGTGTGTGTGTGTGTGTGTGTGTGTGTGTGTGTTTCTGAAACATATTCAGATCATAGAACTATTTTGTCTAAAAACCTGTTTTGGGAGTTTTTCTTTAGCCCACTGAATGAGGGTAGGAATTTCGAAGGGGAAAATTGCTGGAGGAGGTATAATTCTGAACCCTTCTCGAATAATACTAATCAAGAAACCGCCCTTGTCATCTCCAAAGTAAGTGACAGGATTTGTTATAGCTCCTTTGTGCCAGACATTGATCTTGGCACTTCAGATGCATTATATCTAATAAAAATGTATTAATAGCTACAATTTATTGACCACCTGGACATGCCAGGCATTTTGTATAAATTATCTCTAACTTCCATAAGGTTTTTGCAGAGTATATGACTATCCCCAGCTTCAAGATGGTGAAATTGAGGTGCTGTGATGGGTCATAATGTAAGTATGTGGAGTCCAGGTTCAAGTTCAGGTCTGAAGGATTCGGAGCATAACTTTGTGAAACTGTGATGGGGAAATCTGGCTTTCTTATGGAGATTAGGGAAGAAAAGAGGAAAAGAAATAATTGTTAATGGCAGAAGTTCAGTTCATGTTGCAGTTTAGAAAGTGCTTCCCAATGCAACTTCTCATTTGATTCCAAATGTGCACGACCTGGGCCCTCCAATATCTGCTCCTGTGGTTCCTCCCACTCCCTAGGTCTCCTTCTCTGAATTCACTAAACTTTGGCAATTTGCTATTTTTCTTATGCTGCTCCCTTTGCATGGTTGACTTAATGAGTTTTCCAAGTTTCAATTTGTCTTCCCGGAGCAGCTCAGCCCAACTCCTCCTGACAGAATCCATTGCTCCTTCTTCATATGCCACAAAATTTTATTCCAGCTCACTTATTGCAACCATCATGTTGAGTTATAATTGCAAGATTGTATGAGCATAGAGGTGATCTTTCAGGTGTAAATAAATTCTCTCTTGTCTGTTTTTTAAGTGAGAAGAGTAAAGCTAAAGAGATTCAGAGACCTTGTTCATGGTCGTATAAATGGTTAGTGATAGAGCTGGGGTTTCGCCTTAATTTTAGGATCTAGAGACCTAAGAATGCTAAGTTGGAGTTGTGGTGATAATACTGAAACATTCATAGACGCTTTTCATAGCTTCTTCCCTAAAGGATTCATTGGTTAAATAAGAGAACTATCATAGGTTGAGTGAATAGAAAAAATAACTATACGATCACATTTACACGTACTTTAGTTTACAAACCACTTCCTAGTCAACTCTCTTCAACAGTTAAATAAAAAAGGGTCTCATGGTGAACTGATTGAGATAAGCAAAGATATCTTCTGTGGGGAGGTCACTACATTAAACGAAAGCTTCCACTACAAAATACCTCCTCTCCCTCTCCCTCTCTCCATTCTGATGTTTGTTTCACACAGACCACCTCTCTTTCTCTCTCTCTCTCACTCTCTCACTCTTTCCCTCCCCTGCCCCCTCCCTGCCTCACTCTGTGGGAAATTTGGCACTTTCACACACTACAGAGGGCAATTAAAAGAAATCAATTAAAGTGAAACTTGTGAAGGCAGTGATCCAACAAAGGGAGAATAAATGAGCGAGGGATGTTTATCATAATGGAAGCTGAAAGGCTAATACTGCTGAAATAGTCATTTGCAGCCTGTGAGATTGACAGCAAAATCTTGACTTAGGAGGTAAAAGCTTTACCACTTTGCATTTCCTTGAAAGTTACTCTCTGCTACTGGCTTAAGGCTCAGATCTTCAACCAGTTGGGACAGGGAGATAAAGCACATCAGCTGGAGCAGATGGGCTGCCCAGATTTCCCTTCAGAAATTGGAGCCAGATCATTGCCAGCCACAATATCTATCATCTATCTGTCTATCTATCTATCTATCTATCTATCTATCTATCTATCTATCTACCTATCATCTATCTATCTATCTATCATCATCATCATCATCTATCATCTATCTATTTTTGGTACTGGGGATTGTACTCAGGGGCACTCAACCACTGAGCCACATCCACAGCCTATTTTGTATTATTTAGAGACAGGGAGGGTTGTCTCACTGAGTTGCTTAGCACCTCGCTTTTGCTGAGGCTGGCTTTGAACTTGCGATTCTCCTGCCTCAGCCTCCCAAGCTGCAGGGATTACAGGCATGTGCTACCACTGTGCCTGGCCAGCCACAATGTTAAGTATAACCATGACCTGTGTGGCCAACCTTCCTTATGATTTTTGGTAAGTTTTCTTTGGAGATAAAGGGGAAACCATTAAACCAGACTATGGTTTTCCAGTTCCAGGAAATGTCTGTGGGAAGCATCTAACACTGTTGTAGACAATGAAGGAAACAGCACAACGTTGGGCACTTACAGGGATGACACACTGCCACTTTTGGGAGCAGCTCCAAGCTGGGCTCATGGAGCTTCGTCATCCATCACTCTTCTCTCCTGCAGGCTCGTCTTCTTATTGCATCATTCAGATAGTGGGAATGTGTCTTATAATGCCTCTAGATCATTTTCACATGCATCAAAGGCTTTTTTGCTCAAACCCCACCCCCCCTTTAGAGTTCTTCTCTCTCCCTTTCTAGATCAAGGTTGTTCATTACAGTCTGGCTGCTCCAGTATGATGGGACTGGCCTTGAAATTGCAGTATTCATTGAAGGATGAGATCTTTTTTTTTTCTGATGCTGAAACTAGAATCTCGGAGCTGAACTGGTGAATGAGCCTGGTTCTGCCTGGGCTAAAACCATCTCTTTTATTAATTCCTCTTTCTACTGACAGTGGGCTTTATATAAGATTCAGACTTTGATCTCCTGTTTTTTCATGATGTGTTCTTTTGTTTGGAGAATGGACACTCTTGGTTATTATATCTCAAATCTTGTATATACATATACAAATAGTATACATGTCTGTGTTTTGTTACTTGTCATTTTAAAATCTCAGTGCATTAGAGAGTTCTGGGTATAGTTACAATTACCCCTAAATGAATAATGACCTCAGAGTAGTTTCCTTGCATGAATATATCTTTTGGGAAAATTTAGGTGCAAGTGGAAGAAAATAATACTGGCTAAATTAAACAAAAGGGAAACTTATTTTAATAAAACTGGCATGTTCTCATGGAAGCCAAGGATACAAATATGAACAGGTATCAGGACACCTGGGATTAGGAACTTGGATGCTCTCAGAATTAACTATGAATTTCTTTTATCTCCAATTCTCTCTACATTCCAATGACTTTCTTTCTCTTTTTTACATATAATGATTTCCTCCATTTCTAGTCTATAGATAAGACTATAGATAAGACTATAGACTAGAAGATAAGACTAGTGCTTATCTATCCCTTAAGTGCTCCCTATCCCTTAAGTAGTGGATTTCTTTCTTGGTTCTGGATCCAAGAACCCCATGCCAGCACTGTGGTTGACCCATCTTGGGCAGGGACCCAATTCACAGGGCTCACATGGTGTCCGTCCAAACCAAGTGGTCAGACATGGCTGGTGAGTCTCAGGATGCTGGAGTGTTCAGAAGATGATACATAGGCATGAAAACAAGAAACTTGTCAATATATTTAAAAAGCATTCCCTAAGCAAATACTGAATTCATTAGTTCTGCTGAGTTAAGTCAATTCATTTTCCTAAGAAGTGAGTTGTTGTAGACTTATAGTCTATGAGCTATTAGCCTCTATTATTAATTGGATTAGTTACTTAGAGAAATCAATTTCTTTATCAGACAGGCATTCTCTGAAAAACTATCTGTTTACATTGTTCTTTTCTCTAAGCAGTTTACAATAACAGCAAATACAGTTAGGTCTTACTGTATGAAGGCACTCTTCTATGGTGAGTGTGTGTGTGTGTGTGTGGGGGGGGGATGTATTCATTTTAGTCCTCAAAGCTTCCATACGAGAAAAATGAGTTTGAAATTTTGCCCAAGGTCAAGAGATAATTAGTGGTGGAGCTCAGATTCTAACTCATATAATCAAACAGGGGAGAAGAGATGTATTCAGATTTATAGATCATAATAATACAGTGCAGAATGTCATGTAATGACTGCTTTGTAATCTATATTAGAATTTGGAGAAGTTTATGAACCACATGAACTAGTCTCATTCCCTCATGCTTATTTTTTTTTAAACAAAATTGCTATTATTAACATAGTCAATCACTACTGTTCCACAATGCCAGAGAAAATATTTTAAAATTTATCAAGTAACTTTTTACAGTAGCTAACTTAGACATGACTATAAAGAGATGGGGTGGGTAAGAAATTTGTCTTTAACTATTTGAAGGCAGTCAAGTAGAAGAGGGCAAACTTCTTTAGTATTATACCAGAAGGCAAGAACAGCAAAGATGGGCTACCAAAGAGGTCCAGATTAAATTCTGTTAGAAAAACTTGCTCACTATTAAGTCAGCCTACCCTGGGAACAGTATGCCTTTCAGAGCAGTGGACATCCCAAAGTGTGGTCCCTGGACCAGCAGCATCAGCATCGCCCTCTGGGGTGCCTTGTGGAAGAGTGACATCCAGTTATTATAAGTGTGGGACATATTCTGGAAATGGGTACTGAGCTGATGTATCATCATCAAGAACACTACCCTCCTGGTTGCATTGCCTGATAAAATATGGGGAGGGTATGACTGCAGTGCTGCAAGACCTCCTACAGTCCACACAATGTTAAAATCCTTCACTTTACAGATTAAGAAACTAAGATCTAGCTGGGAGAAGTGGAGCACACCTCTAATCCCAGTGGCTCAGGAAGCTGAGGCAGTAGGATCAAGAGTTCAAAGCCAGCCTTGGCAAAAGCAAGATGCTAAGCAACTCAGGGAGACCCTGTCTCTAAATAAAATACCAAATAGGGCTGGGGATGTGGCTTAGTGGTTGAGTGCCCCTGAATTCAATCTTTGGCACACCCCTGTCCCCCCAAAAAGAGAAACTAAGATCTAGAGACCACAAGTTGGAATTAGAACATGGATATCCAGAGACTCAATTCAATTATAGAAGAGTATGCGCTATGTTGGTTGGTGGGGAATGTTCAAGTGAGAGACTTCTAGATCATTTTCACATGCATCCAAGGCTAAATTGCATGAGGTGAGCATCAAATTGGGAAAAGGCCATTTGTATAATCCGGAGAACTTGTGTTAGGTCCAAGCACCTCTACTTACTAGAGTGTGATTTTTTTGTGGCCACATCATAAGAGAATCATCATGGTTTCTTTTGTCTCACAAAAGCCCATGAGTGAACAATGCAAGAAGGTTCAGAGGAGAACTGATTAAATTATGAGAGGTGTAACCTAATCAATGCATTAATCCACAAATGGATTAACTAGGTGGTAACTGCAGGCAGGTAGGGTGTGGCTGGTGGAGGTAGGTCACTGGAGGGGATTTTTGGGGGTTTTTATTTGTCCCTGGTGAGCAAAGCACTCTCTCTGCTTCCTGTTTGCCACATCCTGAGCTGCTTTCCTCCACTATGCCCTTCTGCAATGATATTCTGCCTCACTTCTGGCCCCAGAGCCATGGATTTGGCTGACTGTGGACTGAATCTCAGAAACCATGAGCCAAAATGAACTTTCCCTCCTTTACCTTGTTCTTGTTAGGTCTTTTGGTCATAGTGATGTTGGGCTGACGACAAAGACAAAAATCACAGATACCATCTCATCCAGTTTAACCTGCTCATTTTGCAGATGGGAAAAACAAAGATGAGACCTTGAGAACCAACATGCTCAAGAACACGGCTACATAATGCTGGGCCCTATCTTTCCAGAATAAATTGAAATTTGGCACTTTTTTGTTTCTTCATGTCAATATCTACTTCATGTTTTCTCATTTCCATAATAGGTATAATGGCATTTCTATTCCTAACTTAAAATAGAATGTGCTGAGTATAAAATGCATGCCAATTGAAAAAATTTTTAAATAGATTAAAGTGTTATGGAATGTTCAATGCTATGATCTTATTCATTGATTTTTATCATAAGATCTATCCTTCTGTGTATTAGAACAGTATAGGATTTTAATGCTAGGAGGATCCTTACAGGTTATTTCTTCCAAACCCTCATTTTACAGATGAGGACACTGAGGTCCAGGGAGGCCTATGCAACTTGCACCAAGTCACACGTACTGAAGCAAGTTCCTGAATATTGAACTTCTCTAAGGATAAACATCTCATGGAGTAGCTCCCTCGAAATGCCCACACAAAATCAGGATGAGGCTGTTGTCTACTTCACACGTAATTTCCCCTCTGGTATTTGACATCACCAAATGAAAGTGTGAGGCCAGATGCTTAATTGCTTCTAAATGGGGGCTATTAAATGCTGAGCATCTTTACCCATCTTTTCTGTGGGTCGTGGTGTCTTCTCTAAAGTCATTGCATTTTTGCTGTTTACTAGCTTATTTCTAAACTGGGAATTATGAAAACAAATTTTAAATCATTACAATGACTTACAGAAAAGTATAATATGGCATCGCTAGATTTTTCAGGTTTGGTACTCTACCTTACATTTCATTTGGTATGTAATTAAATGACTATAGCTGGTATATTTCTAGTCAACTTTTAGCAGAACATAAAGTTATAAAAGGAAAGAGAAATACTATTGTTGGGCAAATTATCTTTGTAAATCTGCTTTCTTTCCTTCTTTAATAAGCAGAATTTATTCTTCTCAGGTTGTAAATAATACTTTTGTTCATAGTAGAAAAATTAGGAAATATTTTAAGAAGTAGGATAAAGAAAAATATCCATAACTCTACCAAATCAGAGGAAATTTTTATTATTTCAGCCTACTCTTTTTTCTTTGCAATTCTAGGGCAATAAAAGCATATAAAACAGACCTATGGCTTAACACATAGTGATAAAGCTTAAAGAATATTACTAAACCAAATACATATTTTAACACCAATTTTTTCTTTGTTCATGTCAGGAAATACAGTACTGTAGGAACCCTAGAAAGCACCCATGTGCTCCTTGTGATCTCAATCTCCTTCTTTCCCCTTGGGTAATCATTATTATTATTGTTTAGTTTCTCTGTATAGTATTAAATACCTTTTCACACCTAAACGCATGCACACACACATATTCAGTTTCCCCTGCTAATATCTTAGCATTGTATACTTGTTACAATTGCTGAACTGATACTGATACATTATTATTAACTGAAATCCACAGTTGATTCAGATTTCCTACAGTTTTTACCTCAAATCTCCTTTTTGCTGCAGGATTCCATTCAGGACACCACATTGCATTTAATCATCATGTCTCCATCTCTCTTGGCTGTGACAATTTTTCCAGGTTTACCTTGTTTGTGATGACCTTGACAGTTTTGAGGAGTACTGGTCAGGTATTTTACAGGATATTCTTCTATTGGAATTTGTTTGGTGTTAGTGCCACTTTCTTCTAATTATCTAAAAGATAAATACCATGAACGTGACTTGTGGCTTTTAGTGTTGACCTTGATCACCAGGCTAAGGTAGCATCTGTCAGGTTTATTGATTGTACACTTACTTCTTTCTTTGGGAATATGTTGTACTCTTTGGAAGAAAGGCACTATTTGTGCAGCCCATACTCAAAAGGTGAGGAGTTTTGCTGGGATGTAGCTTGTGGTAGACCACTTGCCTAGCATGCATGAGATCCTGAGTTGGATCTTCAGCACTGCAGGAGAAAACAAAACTGATGATGAGTATGCTACCCCTCCTTTAGGAAAGATAATGTGCAAAATTATTTACAGTTCTTCTCTATGGAAGATTTGTCTCTTCTCCATTTATTAATTGAATTATGGATTTATATCCCTATTGACTCATGGATATTTATTTTACATTTTTGGTTATAATCCAATATTAAATCTATTGCTCAAAATTTTCCACCTCTGTCCACTGGGAGCTCTTTCAATTGACTCTTGTGCCCCTTTGACATACTCTTTTAAGTATGTCAATGGTATGTGTGTTCGTGTGCACACTTTTGAACACTTTCCTGTTTTTTTGCACTACAAAATGCTCTGGATTGATCTTGTAGATTTCTTGCCTCAATCCTAGCATCATCCATTTCTCCAAGGAGCTCTGATTCTTTTACTGGATAATGGTTTTAGAATCCAAGATCTGGGCCCTTGTTGTGTATATCATTTATTTTAGGCCCTCTTATCTGAGAGAAAAAAGACACATATGTTTGTCCTCTGACATGTAGGCACATATATATAAATTTTTGTGCAACATATCTAATTAAGCTTAATGTGAGTTTTTAGTATGTCTCCAACTTCAATCATTACTGTATGGATCATTGTGGCCTCCTATCTTGATTATATCTTGAAATTTTTACTCCAACAAGGAGAAATCTGACTACCACCATCTGCAACCCATTTACTTAATTGCTCAGTTCCTATTTACACATATAACAGTACCATATGTGTACTGTCAATCTAGATAATATATTTTCATTATATTATTTTTCTTGACTTTGTCAGTAGTTATCATAGAAATGAGAACATGCATATCTAACTTGTTAAAAAAATCAAAATTTAATAAAATTCCATAGACTCCTTCTTTAAAAATCTTGTAATACTTCAATTGGGTTATTCCTTTCCCATCTTATTGTTAAATAGTGCTCTGACTCTGTCTATATATACGTGCTCATGTGTTTGCACAAGTGTGTACACATGTGAGTATGTCATTAGACATTATTTAGTTTACTTTTACTATCCTTTTATTATATATTTTTAAATCTAGAAGTTCTATTTGATTTTTTCAAATTTATCATGTCATTTTTTAGTTTCTATTACCATTGGATATCTTCTGCTTTTTATCACTGTAGGCATGGTAATCGAGGTTTTTTTTTTATAGTTTGTAATTCAGCTGTCTATTATTTCTTACTGTTTTCTTTCATGTTGTCTTGCTTCCTTGTACCTCTGGTTACCTTTGATAACTTGAATATCATTGACTTGAAAAATTATTTGTTTTAGATTTCCTGAGAATGAGGATGAGTATATTTCCTTCCAGAGTGCCTTAGAAGTTTGAGGTTTCCTGGCCTATTTTATAGGCTTTGCATGTCTGTGAATTGGAGGATCATAGATTGCTTTTGTCTCTGTCCTTAGGGATCATGCTTACTGAGGGAAAGGATTTATGATAATTCCAATCTGGGGCAGGCTTTGGGCCTAAAGTTTCTTTTGCCCTCTTGTTTTTCAGAGACTCAGAATCAGATTCTAAGCTGGTGGCATTGGCAAATAGCTTCAGAGACAACGCCCCTGTCATTATAGTTTTGATTATGCATTGCATAATATTCTGTATCCCTATATTCTGTTAACATTATAACATAATTGGTTCCCAGTCTGATCAAAAACTATTTCTTTATCTTCACATATTTTCAATCACATTCATAACTTATACACATTATTTTCAACACAATTCTCTACCACCAACAAATTCTGATAACTCTTTTAGATATTTTGTAATGGAGAAATGAAAATATTAAAAATCAAAAGATTTCAACTTAGGAAGGGAGAACCAATTTATTGAATTAGGTTAAATTAAGTTAAATTTAATAAATATATCAGATAAACAACAAAAATAGAATATTCATTACAGGTCAGTTAGTGAAGAAATAAAATTGAGGACAGTATGCTAAGATCTGCTTGTGTCAGTAGCTGGGCTTGATTTCTGGACCACCCATTAAGGTATAATTCCTGCTCCAGTCCTCCTTCACTTCTAGGAGTGTAAATTGGTACAACTGTTCTAAAGATCAGTTCAACAACATTTAGCACAATTAAGTGTGCATATGCTCTGCAATCCAGCAATTTCACTTTTAAATGGTGTTTCCCAGAGAAACTGTTACACAGGCAGATAAAGATATGTACATGGGAATGTTTGTAGAGCAAAAACCTGGAGGCAGCCCAATCGTTCATCCCTAGAAGAATAGATAAGTAAAATATGACATGTGCATATGACAGAATGCCATCTAGCAGCCAGAAGGAGTGAAACAGATCTATGAATAGTAACATCTCAAATCTATAATGCTAGATGGAAAGAGTAAAGAAACAGAATGAGAACCATAGCTTATTATCTATTGCTACAAAAAAATAATTGCCCCAAACTTATTGGCTTATGATAATCGTCTATTATCTCAACATTTTGGTCTGGGCTAAGCAGAGTAATTCTGTTGGTCTCTTCTGTGCTCACCTATGCCCAGAAGTTGATTGACAGTATACCAACTGTTATAGGTTGTCTAAAACGACTTCACCCACTCATCTAGCCATCAGCATTGGCTCCTTACAGCCTCATGCCTGTAGCAATTGGCAGGAGGCTCTCTCAGGTTTTCTCACATTGTGGTGAATAAATTGCCAGTAGCAAGAAAGGGAAAGCCCCAGTGTACATGATATTATTAAGTCTTTCTTGGATCATGTTTGCTAATGTCCTACTGTTTAGAGCAAGTTATGCGCCAAGCTTGGAGACCATGACAGAGGGGAAAGCATGAGATCAGGGTCCAAGGATGTGTGTGGTTTATTGGGTGCCATGACTACAACAATTTACAATAGCTGAATTGTGCTGCCACCTACCCAAATTTATTAGTTGTATTCCTAATCCCCAGTATCTCAGAATATAATTGTATTTAGAGATAAGGACTTTAAAAATTAATTAAGTTAAAATGAGGACTTTAGGGTGGATTAAATATTAAGCTTTAATTCAGCGTGAAAATAGAGAAAACAGGTATACAGAGAGACACCAGGGTTGTGCACACACAGAGGAAAGACCATGAGGATACAGGGAGGAGCCAGAGGAGAGGCGGAGAGGCCTTAGGAGAAATCAATCCTGCCAACATGTTGATCTTGAACTTCAAGCTTCCAGAATGAGAGGAAATAAAAGTATGGTGTTCAGTTATCAAAAGGTGGCATTTAGTTATGACAGTGCTAGACAACTCATACAACACTACTGACAGGAATTTAAGAAGTTCACTCAGAAGACATATGTATTTTCCATGATACAGAAGTAATTGAATAAATGTGTAGATTAGAAATGTGTATACTAAGCCCTGGAGAGAAAGTACTTATGAGGGGAAGAGAATGGCATTGAAGTGAGAAATAAAGTGGACAACAATTTACAAAGAGTGCCATGGATAAATAAATGATCATAGCTTGCTATGTGCTGAGGAAGCTGATCAATTTGAATCTATAGGCCTAAGCGCTAAAGGTAGGATATGGTAAAATAAAAGTTATCTTTTCTGATTGAGAAAGAGTTGTCTTTCTTACCAGTAATAAGACCAATTTTTCAAACCTATTACTAAACACTAGCATGTGATACATTCTCATATTATTTAAGTATTTACATGAAGATACCATTGATCCCATTTATAGGAGAGGAAACCGAATCAAAGGGAATTTAAATAAACTTCCCAAAGGTGAACAGTAAGGAAGGGGCTAGGCAGGTGTTTGAACTCCAATCTGTCTGCTTCCCAGCCTGCATCTTGGCAACTCCAGCCAATCATTCTTTGCTTGGCTGCTTTGTCTCTGCAGTTGCTTAAGCCTGATCCCTGGGCTCTTGGCTGCCAGTCTTGTTTTCACATCATGGCTTTTGTGGCTCTGCCTTGATTTTTCTGTTTCTGGTTCTGATTCACAGCCTGGCTTTTTTAGGTGGTGGCCTGGCACCTTCAACTTGTTCCTCCATCTCTTGATAGGCTCCCAGGTTGCATCCACAAGGCCTGAGAAAGTCAAGAAGGCTGAGAGTGAAAGAACGGAGACAACAATAGGCAAAGAGAGGTGTAGGATCAAGCCTTCAATTCTTCAGTTGTGGGCACACCCATATTGCAAGTATAAAGGCTAGTTAAAGCCGATTGTTAAGTGTAGAAAATTTTTACAAACCATTGTTTTAGCAGCTTGAAATCAGCCGTGGTGGAAGTATTTACACCACAGAAATTGGCAAATGTGACAAATATGAACTTGTTTTTTGAAGAGCTAGTTTATCAGAACACCAATGGATAGACAATCCATGTGCTCTGAAATTCAGTGTGTAAAAGGACAAAACATCATATGATATTGTGGAATCAGAAGAGCTGGGCTCAAGTACAAATCTTCTTAACTTTTTGCTTAGGTGATGGAGGACACAATATTTTATTTTACTTGAACTTTGATTTTCTTAACTTTAAAATAGAAATAATAATATTAACATCACTGAAATGCTGTGAGGAATAAAAAAGAATTCATGAAAGAACTTAGCACTGCATTCAAAATAGATGCCTGAAAAATATTAGTTGAATTTGCCCAAAGAGCATAGTTTAGCTAATCCATCCATAATTCTTTCAGAAAATGCAAATCATCATCACCATCATCATCATCATCATCACAAATGTTCAAAGTATACCAGATGTTATATTTTTCCTTGGTCTCCTATAATAACTTGAGATAGGAACTATTCTGTGTTATCATTTTGAAGATAATTAAAATCGTGGAGCTATTTTTGACAGGGTTTGGGTCTGTTGATTTCAGACCCAGCCTTCTTAACTGTAAAGAGTGGTACACACTAAATGACAATAATGCATGTAATAAACATGACTACATATGGTATGTGTGTCTGCTTCCATCAATTAGCCATGAGATCATCTGGAAAACAGCATCCTTTGTATCAATTAATATGGAATCACAGCTTTGTTGACCCCTTGGGGGCTGCCTGAGATCTTTGCCAAAAAGTGTGCCATAAATTATGGGTTGTATTTTATGCAGAGTGGTTGCTCTCTTCCATCCAGTGGGGATTAGAGTCTTCCTGGAAAAGGTTCTTACAGTCTTTAGCTAAACCAACTCAAAGACCAATTCTCATTCCAAGATTCTATTAACAGACCTTTGATATAACATGGATAACTGACTATCCCTCTGCAATTATTCTCTTTGCCATCTTCCAAGAATGGCCAGTTTCTTTAAAGAATATAAAGTGAAATTATTAATTTCATCTCAGTCTCTGCACTTACTCAATTATGCTGTATCTGGGCCATTAGAAGATCCTATTCACACTGCATCTCAAATAAGGATAAAAATATATTTTTTTCTTCTGGCATTTTCTCTCCTGTTCGGTGTCCTGCAGAGCAAAGGCAATGCAAGAAGCTTCCTTTTTCCCTTTTGTAGAAAAGAAACCTGGAAAATGAATTTTATTTTTTACTATCTCTTACTTTGTTTTTTCACCAGTTACACTTATTACTGTTAGAAGAGAAACATCTCCTTCCCCTGCTTTACTCCCTCTTTCCTTCCTCTTACCTTTATAAAATGACTTAAATAATAGGCCATGTTAAGATAGTGTTTGGTAAGCAAATTTCCTTAATTTCCTCTGTGGTAAGTTAACAAAATAGTATCCTGACTCTACTGAGAATAAAACTGAGACAATCTATTTTTATAGCAGAGTTTATCAGATTTTGAGAGCAAATCTGAAATCTTAGTTCAGAATTTTAGCCTTGAAATATTGTATTATCCTCTAATTACTGAATAGTGTTCCAAATCACCTTTCACAGATATAACCCAGACAATTACTGGAGAGTTTTCTTAGGAGCATCTTGAATGGATGTGTGTGTGTGTGTGTGTGTGTGTGTGTGTGTATGTGTGTTTTGTGAGTTCTACTCTTGGAAGATTCTGAGAATTGATTTAGAATGAATGAAAAGTACTTGAAGAACTGGGAGGTGATTCTCAGTGGAACCACACTGTTTTTTAAAAGAAGAAAGTTTGAAAGAACTAATGGAGAGTGAGGAAAGAAGCTGGTGCACATCATTCTAATTAGAGAGTATTGTGGTTTAGATATGAAGTGCAAAAACTCATGTGCAAGACAATACAAGAAAGTTTATAGGTGAAATGACTGGTCGAGAGCTTTAATCTAATCAATGCCTTAATCCACTGGTAAGGATCAACTGGGTGGTAACTGTAGGCAGTAAGGTGTGGCTGGAGGAAGTGGATACCAGGGGGCATGCCTTTGGGGATCATATTTTGTCCCTGGTGAGCAGAACTCTCTCTGCTTCCTAGTGGCTCTTCCATGAGCTGTTTTCTCCACCACACGCTTCTGCCATGATGTTCTGCCTCACCTTGGGCCCAGAGCTATGGAGTCATCCATGTGTGGATTGAGACCTTTGAAACTCTGAACCCCGACTAAACTTTCCCTTCTCTATGTTGTTCTTGTCAGGTCTTTTTGTCACAATGACAAAATAGCTGACTAAAACAGAGGGAGACAGATCCTGCAACTCCCCAACTCCTTGTAGAAGGATATATGGGTGGAGTGAGCAAGTGACTGGATTGGGGACATGTGATAGTGCTTGACACTCCTCAAAGATGACATCACATCTCCTTTCCTGAAGCCTTCTTTGTCCTTGCCAGGGCTGATTTCACATGAGAATACATGACATGTGGGGAATAGTCCATGATTTGCCTCTTTCCCACTAGAGCAGGAAGCTTTATTATAACAAATGCCAGGTTGAGTCTGGGATTTAGATAGCTGGGATCCTGGCTTATGCCACTTGTTAACTGCAAATTCTTATCCTCACAAGCCTTGGTCTCTGCATCTGGGAAATGAGACTCCTTGTTATCCACCTATGAAGATTAAATGAAATGATGCCTAAAGAGCCCTTTGTAGAAGTAGAAGGCACTAAATAGGGCTCAATAAGTGTAAAAAAAAGTTTTAAATTTTAGTTTTTTTATTTATTCACTTTTCAAAAAATGTTTAAGCCACACTTTTTTTTTCAAGTTCTTTCTCAAGTCTCTTTTCTGAGAGCCTTTTCCTGGCCTCTCAAGGCAGGGGTCAGGGAATAATTCCTTTATGTCTTCATTGAAGCTGAAAACCTGTTGTCTTGCAATTCATCTGTTTTCTTGTCTGTTATTTTTAGTAGACAGAATCCTCTTGACCAAAGGAGATGTTGTGAATATTGTTCACTTTGGTATCTGTTATGGTTTGGATATGAGGTGTCCCCTGAAAAGCTCATGTATTAAGAAAGGCAAGAATGTACATAGATGAGATAATTAGATCATGAGAGCTTATAACCCCATCAGTAGGTTAATCCATTTGATGGATTAATATTTTGAAAGAACTACTGGGTGGTAACTGTAGGCAGGTTTCCTTCATGACTGAAGGAAACAGGTCACAGGGACACCCTTGGGGATTATATTTTGTTTCTGGCTCCTTGCTGGCCCTGTCTCTCTGCTTCCTTAGCTGATCAGTTTTTCTCCACCACACCCTTCTGCCATGATATTCTGCTTGAGGGCCTGGAGCAATGAAGTCAGCCAACCATGGACTGAACCTCTGAAACAGCAAACCCCAGATGAACTTCTTTTCCTCTAAATTCTTCTTGTCAGTTGTTTTGTCACAGCTACAAAAAGCTGATTAACATAGTATCTAATCAATAATTACCTATCTCAGTATCTATACATTACTGCTTCTATTTATTCATCAGATATTTATTGAGTGCCTGAAGTATGCTACATATTGTGCTAAAGATGAAGCATAAACATGCAGTAGTATATAGCCTTTATCTTTAAGAAGTTTACTGTTGAATGAGGGATATGAAAAAATAGTCAACTAAAATAGTGTCACAAAAGTGAGGTTTGGCTTCTATTTTTACACTTAGAAGAGTTGCAAAGAGGCTTCCTGGAGAAGGAATATCTAAAATAATACATGGGTATGTATGAAAATTAAGGATTATTACTTTAAATTTCCTCTAAAATAGAACCTGAATAAAGAACAGGGCATAAGTAATTTATTTGTGGCGTGTTCCCAGGAGGCAGGATTAAGAAAAGAGTGAGGGAGAGAGGAAGAAAATCGAAAAAAGTGTGCATTATTGAACTGGGTATTGCTGGGGGCAAAGGGGATGTAAAACACCCTTTAGATTTCCCCTATGAAGTGCCAGAGACTGGGGCATTTACCTATTGACTGACTCCTCTCTTGTCTCCAGGGCCATTAATTCTCCTGCATTTCTGACTCTGCACAAAGGCCAAGCAAGCTGCATTGGGTTCAGAATCTATGAAAGGAAGAAAGTGGGGAAATGTGTGTGGGAGTTGGGAGGTTGTATTTGGAACTGTCCAGCAGAGTTTTAGCTGAAATCATATCCAGGATGTTAATGTGCAACATAGAAGGCTTTGGTCATTTCCCCATTGGAGTTAAAATAGAAACACAAAAAGCAAAAAACAAAAAACCCTCATGGGTGGACTAACAGACTTCCAGGACTCAAGGCATCTTACGAGCCATGCAAACCACTTCAGAAATACCTGCTGGTTCCCACAACTGCATAATGTCAAGGCTCAATTTGGCTTCTTTCTGTAATTACCCAAAATTGTAGTTGGGAGACAAATATTGGTAAAACAAATAGGTAATATATTCACTGGGAGTGTGCTTGATTTAAAAGTTTCCAGAATAAATTTTAACACTTTTAAAACTAAAATTTGTCCTATAGTTTTTCAAAGTCTGATTCATCTCTTATCCTTATCATGCCTTAGCAAATCATCAACCCCCTGAGGAAGCAGTTGATATTGCTTCCTGAAAAAGTAGCCACTTTTTTCTTAGCAGGAAGAGAAGTAGTGGAAAGAGAAGAATAGGATATATATCAGTTCCACACAGCATGTGCAATATTTAAACAATAATGTGATGACCAGTTTCCTTTTGAAGTTGCAGTGGGGAGAAAGTGTGCTTCTGAAGATCTCTAATGGTTAGATTTTAGAAAAGATTGAGCATAATCTTTAGCTCCCCAAATAATTACCTCTGAAAGAATGACCATAATTCATTACTCTTAAGGTTTATGAACTTCCCCAAAAGGCAACCTTCTCTTCAAATGACTTTATCTTTGAGGATTATGATTATCTTGTGTGGAGGAAAGTGCTTGTGCTTTGTGGGCAGAGAAATCTCCAAATTCTGGCTCTGCCTATTACAAGCTCTATGATCTCAGACCAGACATTTAATCTCTCTGAGTCTCCATTTCCTTATTCTCAAAGGAGGAAATAATACTATTTCACAATTTCATTGCAAGGATTATATGAGATGATATCCATTAAACTCTGGATGTAAGGTCAATGTTTAGAAATGCTAATTCCTTCTCTATTCCCTTAGTCACAGGGGCACAAAGCAGCACTGATTCCCACTCAGGCAGAGACCCTCATTCCTGATGTTATCTCTCATCTATAGTGTAGCTGTCCTTGTTGATTTCCCAAAGCTCTGAGAAGCACACATGAATTAACTTTACTTACCTTCCAGGCTTTAAAAATTACTTTATCTATTAGACTTAATTTATTTTTCTTTATGTCCCAGATTTTTTTTTATTTCAGCTTTCAATGAATGTCATTTTCCTCTAAAATGAATAGGATACAGGTATTATTGGAAGCAGACTCCTTTAATGGTCACTCAGAAGAAAACGGATCAAAGAATACAGATACAACATTGATGGGTGAAAATCAAATAGGTCAAGAAACACAGAAGATGCTCAATCTTACAATAAATATTATGAGATGTCATTTCAACCTATCAACTTGTAAAAACTTGAAAGATAGTACCAAGAGTCAGTGAAGTGGTAGAACAATGGATGCCCTCCTATTGTGCTGGTGGTTGTGCAAATGAAAAAAGCTAAAAGTAAGTTTGCAGTGTGTAGTAAAGTTGGAAGCACACCCACCCGTGGATTAGGCTATTGCAATTCTAGCTACATACTCTGGAGAAGTTCTCCGTGTCCAAGAATACATGAGCACTACTCTTAATAGCACAAAGAAAAGGGAGGGATAATATAAATGTCCTGTAATAACCTTGTTTCAATATATTTTGTTTTTTTCACATGTTAAAATGCTATTCAAGTGTTAAAAGCACAAGTTATAGCAATATGTAATCACATGAAAATTATATAGCCATCCTGTTTTATTAAATAGATGTTATAACCACTTCACATGTGTACAAGGAGACAAGTCCATGGATTTTTGTAGATATTCATTGCAGCAGTATTATAACAGTGCAAAGGAAGAAATGACTCAAATATCCACCAACAGGAGAAGTGATCAATAATTGTGATGGATTCATTAAATAGTGAATTAAATGGCAGCTACATTAAACTAGGCAGTAATATCGTATAGATAAATATCAAATGCAGATGGATATATATACATATATATATGTTTTAGTCAGCTTCTTTGCTGCTGTGACTAAACAGTTTTAGGGGAGGAAAAATTTATTTGGGGGCTCATGGCTTCAGAGGTCTCAGTCCACACACACCCAGTGAGCTCCATTCCTTGGGGTTCAAGGTGAGGCTGAACATCAGGGTGGAAAAAGTGTGGTGGAGGGAAGCAGCTCACACGATTAGGAAGCAGAGAGAGAGATCTCCATTTGCCAGTTATAAATATACACCCCATAGCCATGCCCCAATGACTTACCTCTCCCAGCCACACCCTACCCACCTTCAGTTACCACTCAGTTAGTTCCATCAGGGGGATTAATTCACTGATTGAGTTAAGGCTCTCATAACCCAATCATTTCTCCTCTAAACCTTTTTGCATTGTCTCATACATGAACTTTTGGGGGACATGTCATATCCAAACCATAACAACATAGAGAGAAGAATATATATTTACAAAATTGAAAGCATGTAAAACAATACTAGATATTGTATATATATATATACACATATACAGATATAAAATATATATACACACACATATATACCTAGATAAAGATATAAAATATATATACATACATAAAATATATATGTATATAAAATAATAGAGACAGGTACAAAAAAATTAAACAACAAACTTGGAGTAATTGTCATGGGGCAATATAGGGAGGGAAAGGGATATAATGAGTTGGGATGGGGACACTTCACTCTCTGAAATATTTCATAAGTGGAAAAAGGATCTTAATGGGAGAAATTTACCTTTTCCATTTTTTTTTTTTTTTTTTTTGGTACTGGGGAATGAACCCACAGGCACTCCACCACTGAGCCACATCCCCAGCCCTATTTTGTATTTTATTTAGAGACAGGGTCTCACTGAGTTGCTTAGGGCCTCGCTAAGTTGCTGAGGCTGGCTTCGAACTCGCAATTCCCTTGTCTCAGCCTCCCAAGTGCTGGGATTACAGTGTGCGCCACTGTGCCTGGCTAACCTTTTCCAATTTTGATAATATATGATTTATAAAAGAAAACTAAACAATTTTTTAAAAGTAACTTTGCCCACATTTTCCCTTCCATTAACTACAAAATCTAGGCAGGAAATGGCTAACCTGGTGTAACTTAGTGTTTCTTCACTTGTTCTTTTTCACCATCTCTGTCCTTGATTCAGTTATGCGCAAACTTTAGTGATAAGACCAGGAAATAGGACAAGACTGGATGCTCAAAAAGAGAGAAAGAGAGAGAGAAAAAAAAAATCCCCCACCTCCCCATAAGCCCCTTCACCTCCTTCTGCAACCCCAGGACACCCCTGGCCCCTCCATCTCCACAGTTTCTACTGAGGCCTGGGAAATCAGCAAGTTTTGTCATTATATTCAGCTCTTGGGATAAGAGCTATATGGCACCCAATTCTGAAACTTTCCTGTCATCCTTGTCCCTGTGATGAATGAGCCCTCCCACCATGGGCTTTGTTTTAAACTATAGTGGATCTGAACACTGGTCTCCATGGGTGCGAAAGAAAAGGCACATGCATTTACTTTATGGGTTGTTCACAGACCTTCATAAAACATCCGTTGAAGAAGGATGTTTTCAATGGACAAAGTCTTGCTCACACTGTGCTGAATCTTCACCATTCCTATAATGAGCCCTGATATAGGAACTTTTCCTTTTATCTTCAGGGACTTCTCCCCAGTGGAAAAGTATGCAGAATTCCAGCCAGGTCACTGGTTGGATTTGCAACTTGCTTCCTTGACAATCTAAATTATGATGGTTGCTTTGAGTTCATCCCACGGTGTTGACATCCTGTCCATGGCTAAGCACATGATGAAGCTAAGAGGGGGTGGTTACATAAATGGGTACAGGAGAGTCCAATCCAGGACCTGAATTGCGTTTGCACCTTGATTTTCAGCCATGTTTTTTTTTAGGAATGGGATTTTGTTTGAGCCCCTTTGAGATTTAAAAGTATAGTGTGGCATGTTCATGCTGATGAGTTTTTCCCCTCACCTTAAAGACAGAATGCAGGAGGTCAGATGGGAAAGTTTGTTTTGGATGGGTCTGGACATAGCTATTCAGACTCTTGGTTCTCATAGGTGGGGAGTCTGGGCTTCAAATACTTTTTCTTCCTGCCGGTACAATTTTGTTTGAATATTAAAGCTCAGAGGAAAGCTACTAGGAAGAAGAAAAAACCCTGCTGAGTGTGATTTATCGGTTTGCTTGATGAAGTGGTCCTGCTGTGGAATTAGTTTAACTCCATGAGGTCTGGCCATTCACATGCAGGACCCTGACTTTATAATTCAATCAGCTTCTTAAACATCTAGAATAAAATGGAGATTGGAACAGGAAAAGAACCCAACTCTACTAATAACCTCATAATATGCCTGATGTATTGAATATATCCTTCTACGCACTCTTTGAATAAGCACTGACATTCTGGGCTACAGGAAGTCTGTGTGGTTCTCAGGCAGAGGAATTTAGCCAGGGGAATTGAGGGTAAGGTGATCGAACTTTCAGTCTGAACTTTATAAAAATTTTCTGAAGTCAAGTTTATAAGTAGGAGCATAACTGTTCCTATGCTCCTAGATGGAGATGTCTCATTCTTTTTCACTGCTCTGTGGTTTGCCATTCATGACTGATGTTCAGTCAGTATCAATCATTATGGCCATGCTAGATATTTTACAACCAACTTCTGTTCTCAGTTGTGTCTATTCTGATTTGTTAGTGACAGTTTCATGTAGGTTGTTAAATATCGTTACCTGTCACCCTTAATTCATTGTTCAATGGATATGTCATTATGTGATTGGTCCCACAGAGAGTGACAGTTGTTTTTTTTTTCTCTTCTAGTTGTTTGCTATTATATTGCTTTGGTAAATATCATTGTCCATATAAAACATTTCACACGTGTGCAAAAAAATCTTCACTGGACAAATCTCTGGAATTTGAACTTTTTGACTGAGTACATTTTTGATTTTGAAAAATATTTCTAAATTGCTCTCCACAGAGGTTGCATGAATCAGGAGGTGAAAACGGAAGAGGGTTATGACATGTCACTATGTATAGCAAATCCTTTTGTTGTTGTGGATCACATTCTTGAGGTTCACTTTAGATTTCAGCTATGGCTGTGCTGGACAGTTTTACATCAGCTATTGCATCCAATTTTGCAGGCACTGATAACCTCTTTTCATTTTCTGCTGCAGAATTTCTTTCAGGATGCTGCAGCTGGCTCAACCTGTGCATAGTTAACAGCCTCAAAGTGGAGTTGGGAGCAGCTACTACCCCAGGACAGGGTCCTTTCTTTGAGGGGAGAGGAGCAGTGGATAAATACCCCAGGGCCCAGTAGTGGGTGGATTATGTACACACCTAGATCAACCTATAGAGCCCATCCCTGCTGCTTTCTGCAGCCATTAGGCAAACACAACCTCTAATGGCTTTCTTTTTTCTTATGTCACTTTCTCTATTCCCTCATTTGTATATACTGTCATCACCTTCTGTCAGTCAGCTCTCATCACTGTATCAAAATACACAAGATAATCAACTTATAAAGAGAAAAGGTTTATTTTGGCTCATAGTTTTATAGGTTTCTGTCCATGATAAATTAGCTGCACTGCTTTCAGGTCTGTGGGAGGTAGTACTTCATGGAGGTCATGTGTTGGGGTTCAAAATCACTTATCTCATGGGCCAGGAAGCAAAAAGAGAGAAAGAGGAAGCCCCAGGGTCCCACAATCCCCCTCCAGGGCACACTACTCCCTGCCATGACCTAAAGACCTCCCACTAGGCCCCACCTCCTAAATCTTCCACCACATTCCAGTAGCACCACCCTGGGGGATCAAACCTTTAAATTATGGGCCTTTGGAAGACATCAATAATCCAAGCTACAGCATTTTCCAAGTGTTTCACTCTGGTCTTGTTTTGGGGGAAATCCAAAATAAGACACTAAATAAATGCTAATCACTTGGCGCATGAAAAAAAAATTGAGAGATGTTATTAAATTTAAAATCTCACAATTATGTTGGGTTCATAAATCAAAACAACTGACAAATCCATCCTATTGCTCTATACTTTGATTTCTTGCTTCATTGACCCCTACGACCCCTAATGCCTGTCATTAACTAGCATTCATAATTCATGGAGTAAATATTCACTTAAGGAGGTCCATCCTTTCCTCTCATAAGCTCTCAGTGTGAGGTAGATTAGGGGAGGTGCTTAGAGTGGAGGAGAAAGTCTCCACACACAATAATTTAGAAGACAGACTTAACTGGTTACTTAACTAGGCCTCTTCAGTTAACCCTGCTTTTGGTTTGGATCTGGAATGGCCCCCAAAGGCTTGTGTTGAGGCTGGGTCCATAGTTCAGATGTGGGACCTATGGGAATGATTGGGTAATGAGGGATCTGCTCTCACCCGTGGGTTAATCCACTGACAGATTCATAGCTTGATAAGCTACTGGGAGGAGTTGGAAAATTTAGAGGTGGGGCCTAGTTGGAGGAAGAAGGTCATTAGGGGCATGCCCTTGAAGGGGTCATTTTGTCCCCAGCCCCTTCCTCTATCTGTCATTGCTCCCTGGATTACTTGAGGTAAACAACTTTACTCCACCTCATGTTCCCTAGGAAGTGGGGCCAAGTGCCCATGGACTGATATTTCTGAAACCATGAGCCAAAATAAACCTTTTTCTTCTTGAAGTTAGTTTGTCACAGATATTTTGTTATAGAGATGGAAAGTTAACTAACAAAACTCCTCTCTTCCTTTTTCTCTCAGGAATGTTTCATTATCTGTATGTATTTGAAACTCTGGGGTTGATCTTCAGTTTTCAACATGACCATAAACTAAAAAACAAACAAACAAACAAACAAAAAACAGGACAACATTTCCAAAGCAGTGACAAACTTTGAGAGTTGCCCATTTCCTTTTGGATATTCTGCTATGGGAAGTTGTGGGCCTGGAGGCTGTTCCCTGTGTGACAGAACACTGTAATATGCAATATTAACATATTCCAGACACATTTTTAATTCCTTGGCAAGGAAATGGAGGTTAGCTTGAAAAATAACTTTAAATCAAAATTTATGGCAGCAGAGGAGCATGAGAGGTCTAGTATACTCTTCAAAGAAGTTCCTGCAATAAGAATTTAAGATTCAAAACCCTGTGCCTTGGGTGTTTTACAAAATAGTGGATCTATTTTTCTTAAATTATTATCACCAATTTAGTTTTTCCACGCACACCCACACACAAAAAAAAAATTGAAAAGAACGGAAGGAAAAAGGAGAGGAAATAGGAATGACAAGAGAGAATAAAATTACCAATTGGAAAGAACAGAAACCATGTGCAGAATCAAGTTTCACATTTGCCTTTCTGCTGGGGGAAATAAGACAAATGTTGGAAGGTTCTGGAGAATTCATCCAGAAGTGATGATTCCCATTGCTATGTGAATGTTCCTGTCAATTGACTTTCCAGCCTGCTCCTGAATGTGTCCAGGAGCAGAGAGCTCAATACTCACAGAAGCAGGACCAGTTAGCATGAGGCAAGGGCCAACTGTTTAAGTCCTGCTCCAATTGTGAAAAGGCTTCAGCTTGTTCTTGCTTCTGTTTTTGCTCTGCTGATCAGGCCTTGGTTCTGTGACCCTTGGTGAGGCCCTGCCTCACCTTCTGCTGCCAGCTTTTGTCCTCCAGCTATTAGTAACAGTTGTTGGACCCTCTTTTGATAAGAGGAAGGAGGTAGGTGGGAGTTTCTCATCTTTTTGAGGATGTATATCTTAGATATGCACATGTATGTGCAGAAGTGTGTGCTTGTGTTTGCTCCTGAGATTTTTGAGGGCAGTTCTGTGATCTAAAGGCAGAAAAAAGGTGCCAAGTGGTTGCCTGTGATTTAGGATTACCCTCATGTCAGGTTTCCTCTTTCAGGATGCTGGAAGAGGACATGTTTCACAGCTTCCTACAGACAACTTCTGGTTGGGCCTGGAGGGATGGAGCAACCAGTCAGGGCACAGCCAGACATCAAAGCCCTCTTTGCCAATAGAAAAAGGAAAAAAGGGGAAAATGATTCATGCATCCCTAGCAATCCCCTTCAAATGAGAACAAGGAACTAAAGAATGATGAAGGCTGGATATTTCTCTTAGGGAAGAACAGGGAGCAGTTTCCCTCTAAGAATAATATTCAACATGATCAAGTAATTTTCATAAGTATTATTTTGTTTGTTCAACTCAATGATCCTGAAAAGTAAGTAGCATTAGCCCCATTTTATAGATGAAGACACATGATTAGAAAGTTAATTAGGCTTGCTACCGGGTGCACACAGAAGACAGTATCATGGCACTGGGTTTTGCAAAAAGAGCTTTATTGAAGACACTGGCAAGGAGGTAGAAGGTATACCAAGTCAAATCTGTTTCCCCTAGAATTCACCTAGAATTCCTTCCCCTAGAAGGAATTTAAGTAGCCCAGATTAAGGACAAGTAGATGACTGATTGACTGCTGTTATGATTTTGATGTGGTGTCCCCCCAAAACTCACACATAAGACAATGCAAGAAGGTTTGGAGGAGAAATGATTGGGCTATAGCCTTAACCTAATCAGCAAATTAATCCCTCATGGGATTAACTGAGTGATAACTGGAGACAGGTGGGGTGTGGCTGGAGGAAGTGGTTCATTGGGTGCGTGGCTATGGGGTATATATTTTGTGTCTGGAGCGTGGAGTCTTCTCTCTCTCTGCATCCTGATCATCATGTCAGCTGCCTCTCTCTGCCACTTTCCTCCTCCATGATGTTCAGCCTTACCTTGAGCCCCGAGGAATGGAGTCTGCTATGGATTGAGACCTCTGACACCCTGAACCCCTAAATAAACTTGTCCTGGTTGGGTCCTTTAGTCACAGTGGCAAAAAAGCTAAAACAGCTGTAATCAGGAGTCTCAGTGGAATACTTTGCACCTAGTAGGAGGGTCCAGGTAGAAATGGCAGATTATTCTGGCTCATTTTGCAAGAGTTGATGGCACCCGTTACTTCTAATCTAGGACTGAGAAACACTGCTCTCATTTTGTAGGTTCTGCTTATTGGAGGCTTTTGCTTCCACCAGGGTTTCAAGGTTATTGTAGGTCAGGTCTGGAGTTGGTACCTGCGTCCTTAAAAACAGTTTGAACAGTTTTTGGAGCAGGGAAGTTGCCATTTTATGGTTTGGTTTCAGTTGCTTTTCCCAAGTTGCCAGGGTGCATTGGTGATCTGGGTGTAATTTAGACTTTGTGATAAAGCTGATGGAGGATTTTGGAGGATTTCATCAGATTATCAGCACCTTCCCAAGTGGGTGTGTCCATCACTGGAGGCAGGAGGGACCCTTAAGGAACTATCATTACTTTAAGAATTAGCCTAGGGACTGCAGGTGTAGGTCCATGGTAGAGCACTTGCCTACCTTGGTATTCTCTCCCTGGCACTGAAAAAGGAATTAAAAAAAAAAAAAAGACAAAAGAAAACTCTCCTGAACCTTCATCATGTTTCTCATGAGTATTCTCTTGAATGATTTGTACAACTTAAAAGGACTGGGTGGCAGGGCTTATGTTTTAGGCAATAACAACACAACTTTCCCATCCTCTCCTTCTCTTTTTCATTTTTCCACAGTCCTTTTCAAATTCTGTGCTCTGATTGGTGCTGAATCTCTTGCTTCTACCAAAGAATTCAAACCGATACAAAAAATGTAGGTTCGTACCTTTGCCTCTGTCTTTGGAAACTGACAAGCAATGTCACTCCAGTTCTTGGTCAAATGGGAATTCACAGTTCCATCCTCCATAAGAGAACGGGAGAGATGACTATGTTCGTGCATTTGCAGTTCTCAGCACAACAAAATAATAGCTGGGACAAAATAATAGCTGGTATTAGTCATAACTATTATCGGTGCAATTTTAAACTAGCTATGATTACAAACACATCACCTGGTCTTAAACGTCACAACTAGTTGCCAATGCATCTACACCAATCCCAGATCCAAAGATCATTATTTCTAAAGCATCTGATTTCAAGGTTTTACAATGTGAGGATTACTTATTTCTTTCTCCGAATTTGTCTCTGCTTCTTTTTCCCATGACTGCTGATACATTGAAAATAAACTAATATAAAAATGCAAAGCACTCTTACCTCAAAAGTGCTGTAAGTGTAAAATAATCATGCCAGGCTCATCTCAAAAGCCTCATTGTAGTCTCTTTAAAATCAAATATCTGCTTATTCAGGCCCAGCCCTCTACAGAGAAGCAATGAAAGATAAGCCCTGTGCCCATTTTTGGGTCTTGTTCAGTCTTGGGAGAGAAATTCGTCCCTGGGATTCCTGGGGCAGACAGTGCTTAATTAATTCTAATGAACATGGAACTGTCAGTCCCAGCTCTTCCTGAGATGTGGCCCAGGGGGTTAATCTACCATCTCCTGGTTAATCGGTTTCATTCTCAGGCTGAATTAAGACTCAATTTTCATTTTTGATTGAATCTGTCTTAGCTGACAGGAGTTTTCTGGGTGACCCAGCAAGTCCTCAGCATGAACTAATGTGATGGAAGCTGAAGTAAATCTATAACACCTCTGCCAAAACTGTCTTCCAGAGCCTTTGAGATGCTGGTGTTGAAATGTCACGCAGGAAGTCACTGGACTGGTAGACAACTGGAGCAATAACTGTGAAGGGGGTGCCTGGCCCTGCTCCTCTTAAATTACCTGCTCCTCTTAAGAGGTAACTTAGGTAACTTAGGGAAGAGGAGCCTTTGCCCTGAATTTGCATTCTGCATCACCAACCAGCTCCACTACTCTTGCAATGAAGAGCTTACTAACATATTAGTACCAGTAATAGTCATTATTGTTTATTTTTTTATTTTGTATCAGGGATTGAATCCAGAGGTACTTAACCACTGAGCAACATCCCCAGCCCTTTTTATTTTTCATTTTGAGACAGAGTCTTGCTAAGTTGCTCAGGACCTTGCTAAGTTGCTGAGGCTGGCTTTGAACTTGCAATCCTCCTGCCTTTGCCTCTCAAGCTGCTGGGATTATAGGCATGCTCAGCCACAAATGGTTTTGAGTCTTTTATATCTTCACTACTCTAAATGTGGTCCTTGGGCATCAGCATTTCCTGGAAGCTTGCTAGAAATGCAGAATGTCAGACCATACCCCAGACATAGGAACCAAAATCTTTATTTCATCAAATCCCTCAGTAATTTGTATACTCAGTAAAGTCTGAAAAGAACTTGCAAGGATTTCGTTTCTTCCTCATTATGATACTGCAGGATACTCATTATGTCTATTCCATCTCCTGATTATACTGACAGCTACTCTGATTTATATCAGGGGAAACTGAGGCTCAGAGAGGTCAAACAGTTCACTCAGCAGCAAACAAGCAGAAGTGGGGTTGTTGAAAATAGGTTTTCATAGGAGCAGATGCTCTTAATCACTGTGCAATTGGGAGGCTTAAATAAATTACCAAGTACCGGCCACTCAGCACAGTGCCTGGCCTGCAAGAGATGGACAATAAAGCAGGCCTTCCATAACCACAGACTCTGCATCCTTGGGTTCAATCAATCATGGATCAAATATATTTGGGAAAGAATACTGAGCATGTACACACTTTTCTTGCCATTATTCCCTAAAGGATTCTGTGTAACAAGCACTCACACAGCATTTACTTTTATATTTATTAGGTATTATAAGTCCTCTAGAGATAATTGAACTTACATGAGAGGATTGCGTGGGCTCTGTGGAGCCAATCTCTGTGGACACTGAGGAACTGCTATATGTTCTGCCAATCTTCTTTGTTCCTTTAATTCTCTTTCTCTGTTCTGGTTATTTCCAGATTCTCCCTTTCTATGATATTTATGCCAAATTCCTGACTCTCCTCCCTTGGAGGGAGTGATGTTCACTTTACCCAGGGAAACCTGAAGCCTCATGTGGGGTGCTGCTGGCTCTGCTTCACCCTCATCCCCTCTGCAAAGACGTTGATACAGCCAGGGTGGGGGCCATCCCTATAGGAAAGCATCTTATTCTCTTCTTGACCAGTGTCATATGTTTTCTTAGGGCAGAGATGAGGGGAGTTTAGGATTTTAATCCTTATTTCCTTTTTACAAGGGTATTGCATACATGGATGAGTGTTGGGGAAATCTTTTTCTTTGGAAAAGCAAATCTCCCTCATACAAAAACATTGTAAGTTTTTTTTTTTTAAAAGAATAAGCATGTTTTTAGCTAACAACCAGCTTCTATGGTTTTAGTTTCTCAATAATAAGGATGATAAATCATAGAAGATAAGAGGATGGTAGAAGGGTTTAAAAAAAGAGAGAAACATGGAACCTAGATTAAATAAACAAGAATATTCTTAAATAACATGAACTGGTCATTTCTGGATCCAATTTTTTTTAACCAGATGCATCTCAGATCCTACTAGGTGATCTTTAGAAGACAGATCAGATAGAAATCATGTGGCAGATACACCACCTTGTCAACCTTATCTCAGGCATTAGATATGAATATACTTTGAGGAAATTGCTTGGGGACAAGATAGAAAACTTCTGGGACCACTGGGTGAGGGCCATGCAGAATCAGATTATTAAAGTAACTTCTATCCTTTGATTTATGTCCCTTGAGTATGAGTTTAGGGGGCTGCTGAAAAGTGGATTTATGACTATATAAGGAAAAGAAGATGGAAATTCAGGAGGAGAAAGGAAAATATGCCTACACCTTGGAATACCCTTCTACTTACCAGAATGGAAAGTATATTAATTCTTTGTTGCTACATAGCAATTATCTTAAAGCTAACTGACTTAAACAACAGAAAATGTTTGTTATTGCACATAATCTGTGTCAGGAACTCAGGAGTGATTTAGCTGCGTGGTTCTAACTCTCGGTCTCTTAGGAGGTTATGGTCAAGGCTTTGGCAGAGGCTATCATCATCTGAAGGCTTCATGGGGCTGGAAGATCCCTTTCCATAAAGGCCCACTCACATAGCAGGAGAGTTAGTGCTGCCTCTTGACATAATGTCTCTGTTCCTGACACGTGGGTTCTTGAGTGGCTTCACAATGTGGTGGTGGGCTGTCCTCAGAACGTGTGATCCAGGAAAACAAGACAAAAACCATGATGTCTTTTAAGACTGAGCCTCAGAAGTCACCTATTGTCATGTTCACAGTTTCTCATTGGTGTACAAGCCAACCCTCTTCAGTGTGCAGCAGGTTACACTGGGTCCCATCACCGAGGTTGAATATCACTTGAGATAAAACATAAGTGTCCAGCAACTAAGAGGTGCATTTGAGTTCTGAGTTCTGGTTCTGGCTGGATTCCTACCTTTCTTTTAAATTTCTGTGGTCCTGGGGAGTACACCTAGGGCTTCAAGCATGCCAGGCAAATGCTATAATACAGCCACATCCAGCCCTTACACTTCTTCTTAATTGTACTCTCTTACACAGACCATTTATAATATCTTGGTCTCAGATTCATAGTATCTGAAAGATGTCAGAACAGATCATCTCAAATGTTCTAATGCAATGGGGTCTTTGTATGAAGGAAAGATTAGGAACCTGTACTCTGATGATCTCAGTTCAAAGTCCAATTTCTTCTCAACTTGCTGGAAGGTCTAAGGCAAGTTATTTCCACTTCTGAAGAATGGATGCCAGAATTGCTAAGTGGAGGAAGTCCTGAGGATTAAAAGAGATAGTGGATATAGAAATCTAAGTTTCATGCACTTGTAAAAATGTTATTTTAATTCCCTATAAAGAAATTGAAGCAGAGGAAGCCAGAAGGCAGTATCATTATCATGAAAATAAAATTACCTGCTACTCTTCAATGCACTGTGAGCCCTCAAACAGGTTTTTCTATCCACAAGGACAGGTTGTGATATTTTGAGCTTTGCCAGGTGGTTATTATAATAGAAACTAAAAGCCATATTATTTCACATGTATGCTTTGAAATTTATAAAGAGCTTTACTGACATTATGTTATTTGGGCCTGATCTTTTGCCAGTATAAAATATCTTATTTATGAAAGTGTTTTTAAACAAGTTCTTTTAAGAAATGTGGCTGTATACAATTCATGCTGGTTATTTTAATGATTGCTTATCACTCCGTCCCATGAAGTAAAGTCAGTCAGTTAGATCTCTTCCTTATCTTCTAACACATGGGGAATTTGCATCTCAGAAAAGTTAAATGGTTTAACTCAGGGCGCAGAGCTAACTAAGGATGAATCTGAAAAGGAATGTCTTATGCCAATGGCTACCACTGAGATAAAAGAACAATAAAGCTAATAAAAATCATTATTACCACTCAATGCTATAAACTTACATTATGTTCATTCCTTATGCCAAGTACTGGAATCATTAAGATGAAGAAAGTGTGATTTTTATCTTTGTTCAGTTCACTCACTTGTGGAGGTGGTGGATCAGACTAGACTACAGGTAAACAACTTCAAGGTAGTAAGACGTGTTTCACTGCAGAAGTTTGTAAAAGTATGTGCTTTGGGAGCACTTGATGACTAGGACATAGTTTTCTGACTGAGGTTGTGGGAAAAGGGGAGAGCCCTTGGGTTGGATGTCAGAGGCTTCAGGGAGATGTTAGGAAGGTGGAGGTATAGGCCTTGATGCTGTGTGGGGGCTGGAGAGCAGGATGCTTGCTCCAGAAGTGAGGGGGAGGCAGAGGCTAGATTTGAATGGATGGAACTGGAGAACATTATGCCATGTGAGGTAAGCCAGATTCAGAAAGCCAAGGGCTCTATGTTTACTTTCATATGTGGAAGCAAGACAGAAACAAGGAAAGGAAAGTTGTGAGAAATAGTTCAGTGGTCCATTTTCAGAATACAGTATTTAGCCTTAAATGTAAAATTACTTGGGATGTAAGTAATTTTACTTACAGCTGGAAGGGCAAGCAGAATGAAAAGTTATAAGCAGTTAACACCAGAGTATAAAAATTCACAGCCCCTTGATAAACAGGAGGTGAGAGAGAAAGAGTCTGACCTGACTAACAAAGATAAACTGAGTACCTGCCAAAATGCTCCCATAACCCAAAAATGCCTTCCTGCCACAAGAGAACAAGGGAAGTGGGAACAACTAAAGGTACATTTCTTTCAATAACCCAATAGGAGACAGTAAAACCTAGGCAATATTCAGAAAGACTGTACAGCTCAGAGTACTTAGCCATTGAGGAACCAGGGGAGGGGACTTGCTCACTAGGGAATAAAATGCTGATTGTAACTCCTCTAGGTGTGCCTGCTCACCCAGACACCCCATTTTGCAAGACTGTCATTAAAAGCCTCACTCTCTGTACCTTTTATTTCTAAGTCCATTCTTTGGGTTTGGACAGGTGAGCTTGTTTTTCACAAGGGGACCTCATGAAAATATAAGAGAGACCAGTGCTGTAGAAAAAGGAGATTGGAGAGGGACAAAGGAAAGGGGAGGTACAGGGCAATGGAATAGACCACTTTACAACATGTACAAGCACATCACCATGAATCCCACTATTGTGTATAATTCACCAATACAAATTTTTAAAAATATATTTCATAAGAAACTAGAAAAGAGGAGCTCAAAGCTTCTAAACATAAAGAAATGAGAGAAGGAAATGCTAATTATTCTGATTTGACTACTATACATTGTATACATGTATTGAGATATCTCACTGTACCCTGTAAATATATGCAATTGTTATATGCTAATTAAAAAGAAAAAATAAAAATAAATAAAGTGATTTTTCTGATTATAAAGTTATAAAGTTTTTGAATAGAGGATATAAAGAAAGTCATGAAAAATGTGTTTAAAAAGAAGCAACAAAGAGACTGTGCACTCATAAGAGACTAAGGAGATAGGTCAGGTTGGAATGAATGCAAGGTTAGTGTTGTCCCACCCTGGGGGATAGGGAGTCCTGTAGCCTTTGCACAGTAATGTCAGTAAACATTTTCTGTGAAGAGTCAGGCTGTACCTACCTCAGGCTTTGTGGTTGATATGGTCCCTGGTGCAACGATTCATCTCTGCTGTTGGAGCAGGAAGGCAGTCACAGACAAATGACTATAAATGAATGAGTGGGGCCGTGTTTCAATGAAAGTATAGACACTATATTGGACTTTCATATAAGTTTCAGATGTCATAAAATGTTATCTTTCTTTTGAATTTTTCAAAGCTTTTAAAAGTGGAAATATTTTCCATTCGTGAACCTTTCAAACCCAGGTTGTGGGACAATTTTGATATATGACCACAACTTGCTGATCTCCATGGAGGCTCCATTGTCATATCTAACTTGGCAAATTGCACATCTCTCTGTAGCAAATGGAAACATTGCAGAGGAGCCTCCTATTTCATGGCATTCTTTTCCAGACCATCTCTGGATTAGAAACACACTCATAAGTAGCACAACTTAAGCATTAGCCAGGGGAGGCGGGCATGCCTTCTGACACCATCTGTTTTAGTCAGCTGTTTATTTTGGGCTCATGGTTTCAGAGAGCTCAGTTCGTAGATGGCTGACTCCATTGCTCTGGGTCAAAGGTGACAGAAAATCAAGGCAGAAGAGTGTGATAGAGGAAAGTAGCTCAGGACAGGACCACCAGGAAGCAGAGAGAAAGTAAGCTTAGCTCACAAAACTTGGCATTGCAATAATTGCTTATACCTGCTAGTTTAAGAGAGTCCCACTGACCCACCTTCTCTAGTCATACCCTATCTGCCTACAGTTACCACCCAGTTAATCCCTATTAGGGGATTAATGTACTGATTAGATTAAAACTCTCATAATCCAATCATTTCACCTCTAAGCTTTCTTGCATTGTCTTACATATGGGCTTTTGGGGGACACTTGATATTTAAATCATGATGCCATCTTTTCCCCATCAGGCTGCAGGAGAGTCTGCAGACAGGTGAGGGCCTCTCTAAATTCTTGAGTCAGAGTCTGTTCTTGAGCCCCTGTACTGGCTGCCTAAGACTGGGCTTGTGACTGCAGTCAGGCTAATGACTGGAATAACTTGACTCAGAAGGAAGACAAATGTGCCTGCTTGTTGAGTGGTGATTGAAGAGCCAAATCAAAGGAAAAACATGGGAATCTGGCCTTTGGAGTTGAGCAGTTTGAAATAATATTTTTAAAATTATGCTTCTAGGACTCTTGTCTATGCAGGTTAATGAGTCTCCACAGAAATGTACAGAGTGCTTGCATTATCTTGTTGACAATACTCATAACCTTATTCCATATGTGAGAAGTAGGGAAGCCAAAAGGGGTAGGGTTTCATTTAGAATTGTACAACTAACCAATGGTGAAATTTAAGGGGATTTCACCAGGTCTGTTGACCTCAGATGCCTTTATCTTTCTTCCACTCACCTGGCCTATTATTTGGTGCATTTTGAATGGGAGCATGGGAGGCACAGGGAGGGAAGGTGAATGGAGCCCCTAGAAGATTATCTTCTGTCAAAGGAAGAAAAACATAGATGCATTTATTCAGTCTCCTAAGGAGAGAAATAGGCATCCTTGGTCTGTTTTCACTCCCTGTTCTCCTCTGCCTTCTTCTCTGCCCTCACTTCTCTCTTCCATCTCTCTTAAACTAGCAGGTATAAGCAATTATTGCAATGCCAAGTGACATAAAAGTAAATAATATCTTAGCAAATATGATTTCAAGACACAACAATTCAGTATTTGAACTTCAGCAGGTAGGTGTTAATACAAACTCAGTCTTTTAACTATTATGTTTTTGGCAAACACGGAAGGACAGTTAAGGGGACTTCATGATTTTTCAGTGTGCTCTAAGGAATCCCTGGTTTGTCTGAAATTAGGATGGTAAAAAAATAGAAACAATAAGGAAAATTCTCCAGTTTTCTTCTTGCCTCTTCCTTTCTCAGTTATCCATGTCCCTTCAAGGTTATCAGGGGTGCATCAATATGATCCTCTTTTAGGCTTTGTGGCAGGATGGATGACTGGCTCTTTAAATGAAGGATGTGGGTCCCCACTATAAGTTAGACAGACAAAGAATGGCATCCTGGAAGACAAAGGTATTTGCTACATTTTCTCAGGTTTTATAGAATTTTGTCTGAGCTGATTGTGTCAGAGCTGCCACATCATCTGAGCAAGGTGATTGAGCTAACAGGGGACAGAGAAAGGACCTGAATTTGAGAAGGGAATGTTCTATACACAAAAGAACCCATTGCAGGTGGTATCTGGCCCAAGTAAAGGCTCACACAAGTTTGGAATGAGTGGTGCTAGATTAAATGCTTTCTTTTAGCATAATGAGAGACATTGTGTGAATTTCTTCAAAATCCAAAAGAAACAAAAACACTCATTATTTTGGCCATATTGGTATTTGTGCTAAGAAATATATCCCATGTGTATTAGTAAGGGTTCTCTAGAGGAACAGAATCAATAGGAAGTATGATTTTAAAGGGGATTTTTTTAGATTGGCTTATAGGACCAGAGGCTGTATAGTCCAAAATGGCCGTTTGCAGCTGAAGAGCTGGAAGAACCAGCAGCTGCTCAGTTCAAGAGGCAGAAGCCCCAGAACAAGAAAGATCAACAGTGCTACCCTAGTCCCAGACCAAGGCTTCCGGAAACTCCCTGGAGAATCACTGGCACAGTCCACTTTGGAAGAGTGGAGAAATGAGAGTCCAATATCCTCAGATGATCAACGCACTGATCAAGAACCCATTCAAGAAGAGCCAAGCTTGCATCTGCATCTGCTCCCTTGTTCTTCTAGCTTTTATTCCATCCTACTGGGAAGTGCCATCCACACTTAGGGAGGGTCTCCACTTTAGTTCCTATCCCACATTCCAATCATTCCTAGACAGGCCCTCATTGACACACCCTGGAGCCTCTTAATCGTAGACATCTCTTAATCCCATCAAGTTGACAATTTAAATTAACCATTACACATTGGAATCATGCATGTCAGGGTAGTAGCTTTGTAAAGAGACCAGATTTAGGAGCTGGCAAACCACTTAAGCTTTGTGAGCCTCCATTTTTCCACAGGTATTTTTGCAATTTGGAAGAGTACTTATGTTGAAATAGGGCTCCAAGTGAGGTGGCGTATATGAAGTATTGAAAAGATGGTCTGGCATGTAGAGTCTACTCGACACATCTTTTCTATTAATAACAACCTGATAATAATTAAATTCCATAAAACATTACTCTGAAAATCCAAGTGAGTTTTGATCATGCCTTTCTCTCCACCATTTAGGGGTCCCTGAATTTTAGGGTCTCTGTAGCTTGTGGTTTAGTGTTGCCTGGTAGGGGTTTTGATATGCATCTTATAGAATGGGGAGTCATGACTTGTATTTTGTCATGGGAGCGTATGACTTCTTTGTTTTGTGAGCTTGAGCAATTTACTTTTTCTATGTTAATTTCATTATTTCTCATAATAATGAAAATACCTGCCCTCCCTCCCATCCCTTATAGATGAGGTTCCATTGATACAGCATATGTGATGTTGTTTTATAAACTCCAAAGTATTTCGTGCATGTTGGTCTTGTCTCCTTTCCTTTTTAAGTGGTGTTTTTCTACTCTCTTTTAACCACCCAACACTGCACTTCTGGTTAATAAGTGCATTTGTGCATGAATGTTTAGCTAATGATGGGAACTGCATTTGCAATCGATGTTTTCCCTTGAACGGCAAAGTGAGCCACTGTGAGCTAAACTGTAGCAGTGGCATTTACAATAATAAGTTCATAAGAGCAATTGCTACCTTGCCTACTTTGCTAGTGTTGTGTAATAGAGACTATTTAGGGTGATTACATCAATAACCTGGCAATTTGATAGAGCAGTTGGGGAAGAGAGCAAAAAGAAAGAAAGGCCTGGGATTCTGAATTTGCAGTTTGAGAGCACATGGTACACCAGTCACTTGCTAGGATGCTTTTCTAATGCTTTCAACAACATTGTGAGATAGGTATTATTATCCCCATTTTCAGATGAAGAAAATGAGTCTCAGAGGTTTAGGTCAGCAGTCTGCCCCCCAGACTTGAGTCTGTTTTTCAGCGGTTGGTACCAGCACCAATCAATTACATAAACCCAAATCCTACCAGTTAGCTTTGATATATACCTTTCCCACCACTTCCCATGTCAATGTATCCTTCAGGCTTATTGCTTCTAGCTGTCAAATACCCTCTAGATTCTGTTTGTGCATTGCAGCTGCATGAGCATTATGAATTTTGTACAGATCACCATCCTGGCCTCCTACCTGAACACCTGTATCCACATGATCTCCTAGTTTATTTTCCACACTCTGGTCTGCATATGCCATAGCTTACAACCCCCCTTGGAATGAGGGTAAACTTCCTTGTTGTGGCCATGAACCCATTTCCATTTCTCTGACCTCACCATGTGCTCCTTCTCTCAGCTCCACACTGCACAGACTCAGTCCCTTGAGTCCCTTGGATTGGACATGGTTCCCAGAACTGCATTTTTCCCTGGGGTACTGACTCTTCCTCACTTCACCTACTTATTGTGTACATCATTCTTCTGATCTCAAATACATTTATCCTTTAGGGGAAGCCATTCCTGATCTTTGCACCTTGGGCAAACCCTCCTTCTGGCACAGGATTCCTAACAGGTATGACCTGGGTAATAGAGGTGTTAGAGTCTGGCTCTTCCTCTGAGGAGTGAAATGGAGCCTAGTGTGCTAAGATACCCCTTAACGAATGAATGAATTGGGCAAGGTGTCATGGCTGGTAAGATGGATTTTGGATTTAAACTAATTTCTTTCTGGTTCTAAAAGCTTTGCTCTTGACACCATTCACTTTTGGACAGTGTCATTTTAGCAGTAGGACTGATATGTCCACTTTCTGCTAAGATATTTTGGTTCCATCAGATGAAGCTGAATAAAATTGGGTTATTATGAACAGACTTGATAAGCAGAACTACCTGAACAAGGTTTCTGGATTTTGTATCAAAGAGATATGTAATGAAAATGGATTTACCTGGGCTAATGGGGGAGGGTAGGGTCTGGAGAGTGACAGAGGGGCTCCTTTTATAGGAACCTGGATGTAGCTTCCTTTATCACTCTGGCTACTCAGAGTGAGATCTCTGTTAGACCTGTGTGCCTGTGTGTGTTCTGGCTATGTATGAGTGGGACAGGTTCTGTGAATGAATTAAGCTGTGTAACTAATGAATTTGCAGAAAATTACAAGTGTTCATAGGATGCTTGGTACTCCCCAAGCCACACTTCCTAATTTCGACTCTGCTACAATAGAGTACACTCACTTTGGTTAAACTCCTTAACTTCTCCGAAAAAGAAAATCACCCATCTGACATAATTAGGGTGGTGCCCTGAATTGCTTTCACATCTTGATACTCCTGTTCTCTCTCTCCCTGCTGATGAAACATGGGAAGCCATTGTTCTCTCTTTCTCTCTCTCTCTCTTTTTTTTTTTCCTGGACATTATGGCTTCTGAATTACAAAGGTGCCATCTCCAACCTAAATAACCCTTAGAGGAAATTAAGTCTTTAATCATTTCCACCTGGTAAGTGAAAAGGCAAGCGGAAGAAACCAGTTGTCAATAGCTCTGTGGATGGCGCATTAATTCAGCGGAATGGGATTCATGCAAACACGTGCTTAGCCAGCCATCATCGCCTTTCATTTTCCTTTGCAACTCAGAAAAAAGTGAATAATTTCCGATGAACCTCTCATTTGAACATATTGAAAAACCATGTCATTATCAAAAGGGGCATTCAGTTGCTTGATTACCATATATCTCTGTGTATAAGGAGACGTGATTTTTCAGTTGCGGGTAATTTGCTGAGCAGAAAGCTGGAAATCTTAGGGACCTAAGAATTCTTCTATGCCTTCTTGGTTGTTGAGAAGAAAAGTGGAAGGGAGCGGCTAAGGTGATTAAGTTACCGCTGTATTTCCACTTGTTTGTTACTCAGATATGAATTCTTAAAACTATGGAGGCAAAATTGTGGGTAAGAATGTTTGTTGTGTCTAATTATTCTACCCAAGAAAAGTGCAAAACAGAAAGAGCTAAATAAGGTGCTAACTATAAAATTCTTATCTCATTTGCTTTTCTGCCCTTGAATTCTTGCTACCACTCTGATATTTTCTCACCTTGCCTAAGGCCACCCTCGATTACCATCTGCAAGGGTGACCTTGGTAACTGACTAAACTCTCTTTGCCTTGTTTTCTGCCCTTGTGGCAATAATCCCTGATTTTTCTGCCTGTGTCATTGCTGTTCATACCTCATAAGATAATTGGTTGCATAGATGCTTTATAAAGTGTTATCCAACATACATCAGAGACAACCTCAGCTGTGGGAGTCACAGCATCTGCTTTTTGGGATTTGGCTGTTACTAACGGGTAAAGTGAAGAAGACACAAGTGTAAAATTTCCTTAGATCTTTTTTTTCCCCTCAAGAAAAGGACATTGCTCTTATATTTAAGGACACCTATAGGCCTGGGATTGTGGAAATGGTAACATTAGCAGGGTTTTGCAGAGCTTCAAGGTTGCTAGTACAGGGTCATCATTTTATGATGTAAAGTGGAACAGGAGGCCTGTGGGGTAAGAAGGATGAGTGCTAGGGCACTAACACCATGTGGGGAGCTCAAGTTCTGAAGACCAGGCTTGGTTTAATGCAGAACAAGCAAGCTTACATAGCAAACATTCACTAATTACAATTGCCAACAGCTGTTAACACCCCGGCCACGCTTCTGAGCATGCTCATGCTAGGCTAATGATTGGCTGGCAATCAGACCAATTAAGGGAAGAGAAAGAGCCTGAGCTCTGTACCCTCAGGCACTCCTACAATTTTATGTCACAGATTTTAGTCAAGGGACTGGCCAGGCCTCCCTGATGTGTACGTATCCTGCAGAGGGTGGGTATCAGTAGTCTGGAGTCACATCTTCCATCCTTTAGACTGGACAGTCTCAAGAGAGAAATGTTGAAGATTTAATTGGAGCGTATATCAGAAGTAATAAGGAATCCATCTTCCTAAAGGCTTTCTAGGAGATCTCCTGAAGATTTATAAAAGACCCTGCATTGATTAAATGACTCTGATGGTTCCCTCTCAGTGGATACAATTCAGATCCCTAGGCCACTCACGACCATTATTTCCTCATTTCTCAATAACCTCCACTGCTTTATTTATGGAACTGCTTATGCTATTTATCTTAATACTCTGATCAGCAGAGCCAACATACACAAAATATCAATAAAATTGCAATATCATGAGACTTCATTTAAAACTTATCTGACTAAACTTTGTTTAAAAATACAACTTTTTTGGTAAGTTTATTATTAAGTAAATGAACTTTTAATAGTGCCATAAAATTATTTGAATTTCTTTTCATTTAAGACCTGTGAACTTTTATTTAAGCCACAAATACTTTCACAAATACTTTATTTTCCCAGTACAGAAGGATTGGTGTTTAGATTTCTAAATATCATATATGAAGAAAAAAATCACCCATAAGCTCAACTGCAAAAGCCAATAATTATTAATATCTTGGTCAATTCTATTTCTTTTTGCTTTGTCTATATTTCATGTAGTTTCATCTTACATGATGAAAAATATAGATATCTATCAATTTTTACATAACATTTTATTGCTGTAAATGAAATTTGTTCATTATGGAACAATTAGAACATACAGAAAAATGTGAAAAGGAAAACTAAAGTAATTTAGAATCTTACCTGTTAGAAACACTAAATATTAAAATTTGATGTCTTTTTTCAGAGTATTCTTTCCTATGCTTTTTTTCATAATAATTAACTACATATAGAAAAGACAGAGAATACTATAACACATATGTACCTACCACAGAAAAATTTAAAATGTTGATATTTTTCTACATATTCTTTAGATTTTTAATTTTTCTGTTATTCTTTTTGTCTTTTCTTCCTTCTCCTCCTCTTCCTCCTCCTCCTCCTCCTGCTGCTCCTCCTCCTCCTGCTCCTCCTCCTCCTCTTCCTCCTCCACCTTCATTACTGGGAATTGAACCCATGGGCACTTAATCCCTGAGCCACATCTTCAGCCCTTTTAAATATTTTATTTAGAGATGGGGTCTTGCTAAGTTTCTTAGGGCATTGCTAGGTTGCTGAGGCTGACCTTGAACTCGTGATCTTCCTGCCTCAGCCTCCTGAGCTGCTGGTGTTACGACTGTGCACCACTGCATCTGGCTTTTCTTCTTCTTAATAAAACAAAACATTACAAATGTGGTTGAAGTTACCTAAGCATCTTTTCAATAATCATCCACATCGAAATGTGCATCTCTGGTCTATTTAATTTGCCTGCTGAATAAAATTAATATTGCCATATACCTTCCTGTATGGTATCCCGTCCCATTCAGGGGATACTTTCCAAGACCTCTGTGGAGGGAAACCCTGGGTAGTCACTATGTATACTATGCTTTTTCCAATGCATACAAATCTATAGTAAATCTTTATTTGTAAATTAGGCACAGTAAGAGATAAACAAGAATTAATAATATGACATGATAATTATCTACTGCAATGAAAGTAATTTGAAAGTTATAAAATTGTTTAATTCTGGAATCCTCCATTTCATATTTTTGGACTGCAGTGAACTGAAAACATGGAAGGTGAATCATGAATAAGCAAGGATTGCTGCACAGGTGAAGAATCTATCTTACTATGGCCCTAGAAGCAGGATTCCTAAATTATAGGGTAGGCTTGTCTGCAGTTTTCCTGGGAACTGACAAATTGTTTAAAGTAATAAAATTTGTATTCCCACAAGCAACACTGAAAGACTTGTTTTGTTTTTTAGCATATATGTATATATATGGATGTACATACATATAATATATATATTTATATATATATAATTTTTTTGGTGAACTGTGAAGCTAGGTTTTATATTTTTTGCCAATTTTGTGAGTATAAAACAGCATTTTAAAATTTATATTTTGCATTTATTTATTGGCAATAAATGTAAATTCTATTTCTAATTCCCAGTTACCATGGATTTGCTTTCAGTTCCACTTATTTATTAGGCACTTACAAAATGCAAGGTTTCCTGAGGTTGCCTCCAATTCTAGTGTTTTCCTTTGTCAGCATCTGAAAAGGTTATGGTTGCAGAAATTGGTTGTAGTAGTGAGAAAGATTATTATTTTGTTTTGTGTTTTTTTTGGTGCTGGGGATTGAACCCAGGGCCTTGTGCATGCAAGGCAAGCACTCTACCAACTGAGCTATATCCCCAACCCCTTGAGAAGAATTTTATCAAGGCAACTTTATCCTTTTCTTACCTACCTTCCATGTGTGAATAACACAACGCATAATTGAGAGCAATATTGACATATCCCCCTGCATTATCCTCAGGGGTTACTTTCTAAGACCCCCATGGAGGGAAACTTGGGTAGTAACAAATTCTATGTCTATGATGCTTTTTCCAGTGCATACAAATCTATAGTCAATCTTAATTTGTAAATTAGGCATTGTAACAGATAGGTTTATGAAAATTATCAAGTTATACATACAATGCCAAAGCACATAAGAAGTTCAAGCCCCTCTTCATTCTTCTCCTTCTCCCCTAATACTTAACCATTTGTACATGATCTCTACCTTTTACTTAATACTTGTGTTTATGCAAAAATGCACTGAATATTCTTGAACATGTCTTCTTGGGCTGTGAGCAGAAGTTGCATGTTATTTTTTAACTTTATGTTATCTGTCAATGTCAGCACAGTTTTCTATAATATGGAAGTAACATAACTAATCTAATTTGCCTAATTATGGGCATTTAGGTTACTTGTAATTTTCCATTATGCTCAACAATATTGTGGAAAACATTCTTGTAAATCTCTTTGGACATCCGTGTGAGAATTGTCGTAGGAGTGATTTCCAAAAGTGGTATTTACTTGCTATTTTTTTTAATTCTTCAGGGAGTAGTAAATTATATGGGGGTATAAGACTCAGTACCTCAATTCTCTAAGCTTTAGGTCTGTATAAAATGGGGGAATTAATAATAGCTACCTGATAAGGTGGTGTTGAGAAATAAATGAGATAATGTATATAAAGTCCATAATAGCGTAGAGTTTGGACCATAGTAGAGATTAGAAAATTCCCACACGTTCCCTTGCAGTCAATCCCTGCCCTTATCCTGGAGGATATTTTTCCAGCATAGATTTTAGAATACCACATAAATGGGACCATATTGTAATCACTCTTTATCATCGGGCTTCTCTCAGCACAATGTTTTGAGTATTAAACCATGTTCTTGCCCATATCTACAGTTCTTCAGCTTTTTTCTTCTTATCTCACCTCCTAGAAAGGGAAGCTAGAAAAAGAGGGAAATGAAACAACACTTCTTCTCATATCAGGCTTCTGTGTAGAGCTACACTTGTTATCAAATATCTCTAATTGGTTCCCATGGAGAGAATAATCTAGTCTCTATGCAGAACATAACAGGAAAGATAACAGACAAAAAAAACTTTCCCAATTTTCTTTGCAAAAAGCTATTATGTTGACTGAATTTCTCAAATGGTAAACTGAGGCATAGAAGCAGCTCTTCATCTTTGTTTTCTCAACACCAGCTTCCTATCACTCTTATTTTTCACCTGGGAATAAAATAATGGTTGCAATAATATTGAGAAAAATCAACAAGAACAGTATAAGAAGTTTATTGAGTGTGCTGGATATGATACATAGGGGACAATTAAAAATGGTTTATTTCCTCTCTAAGTTTCTGTGGACTCATTCTTACCCACACATTGGATGAAATCTTTCTCATTCCGTATTTCTCTGAGCCATTTGAATTGTTATGAAATCTTGTCCAGTGTAATTTCAAACTTCAAACGTATCATCCAATTTAAAACTTAATCCTTATTTATATACTTTCATATGTAGGACAATCAATGAGAAATAGTGAAAGAGGTATGTCTAAAAAGTCAATGGGTTAATCAATGGAGCAAGGAATGGATATATGGACAGACATGATAAAGCAAAAATCTATTTGGTGGATACACAGATGTTCACTGTACAAATTTTCAATTTTGCTGTATTTTGAAAATTTTCATAATAAAATATAGACTAGTCCCTGAACTTAAAAAATTTCAGCTTTACCATGATATCTTGTATGCATCCAGCTGAAACCATATTTGATTTTGAATTTTGATCTTTTCCTAGGCTGGCAACATAAGTGTGGTCCTTTCTCAGAGTGCTGGGCAGTGGCAGGAAGTCACAGTTCCCAGTTATGAGAGGCAATGCATACTCAACTGTGTGGCTCAGCTTTGGCATTTGGTAGGTGGGTTTTGTAAATGCAGTTTAGATTTATGGTGTTTTCAACTTTTTGGAACATTACCCCCTTGTACTCAAGGAACATCTATATTAGCAAAACGGTCTCTTCATTTCCCCACTTTGTGAGAGCCTCAGCCTGGAAAACCTGCAGTGGGAAAGGGAGCGGTGGGTGTTGGGTTTGGCTTGTTTATCTTACTCATGTTAGTCATGGTTTCTAGTCCTCCTAGGGCTGGTAGGAGGAGGGCAGGGAAGAGAGATGAGGATGGACATGGTCTTCTTGAATGTGTCAGCCGAAGTTTAGCCTCATGTTTTGGGTGCTGAGTGCTTTGCTGGCTCTTTCTCATGGGGACCATTTGTGGAGTCCTCAGAGATTTCCTTGACAAGGATGTGTAACCACAGTCCACTAGCTCAGGCTGTATGTTTTCTGGATATCCATTTACCACTGTCTCTCATGGCCCAGGGTAGTCTCTCCTGTTGAAGTTGCCTTGCCTGAGGCAGGAAAATTATTAGGGCAGAATCTTTTTCAAGATCCATAGCTGGTTCCCTGCTATGGTGTCCACATTTGGTCCATAGAAAACACACGATCCTTTATCCAGCTTAACTTGAAGTATGGGTCATTCTCAATTTGAATATTTCTATTTTCTCTTGGCCCTCTTATTTCAGTTCAGCCATAGACTGTTGTCTTTGGGGTTTATTCATGTGTGAATAGTGAATGTCAATTCCAGAACTCTTCAGACTTCTAAAACACCTGCTAATTTTTCTAGTGATTGTTGAAGTTCCTCTTCATACAGCTCACTTGCCTTCAGAGAGAGCAGGGGTTGGGACTGTGGATCAGTGGGAGAGTGTTTGCCTAGCATGTGTGAGACCCTGGGTTCCACCCCCAGTATTGCAAGCAAGCAAGCAAACAAAGTAAAAAGGATGAGGGGGCTTGGGGTAGCTCAGTGGAAAAATGCTTACCTCTCATGTGCTGAGCCCTGGGCTTGTTCCCCAGTTTAAAAGAAAACCCACAGAAAACTATGAGGGAGAAGCATTTCCGAACCCATGAGAAGGAGGTAAGGAGAGGGTACATAATCCTTTCAAAGAAGTTCTCAGTGTAAGCCTTCAGTGAAACTTTGTTTTGTTCTCTAAAGTTTGGAGGTAGATAACAGTCTGTCCTGGCAAAATTTGTTTTTGACTCTACCTTTGCAAGTCTTGCAGAGCAGCTCTAGATTCTGACTTTTTCTTGACAGGATTCTTGATAACCGTTGTTTGGCATTTAATGTCTGGCTCCAAATCCAATCGTGGACAAGACAGCATTTCCATTACCCCGCAAAAACACCTAATCTGTGTTTCCTTTTTCTGTCTCTCCTATAGTAGCATATTTATGAGATACAGATGTTTGCAGAGAAGTGTTTTGCAAGTAGCAGTTGGAACCCTACCATAGAAAGGGGCCTTGGAGACTAACTAATCCTACCTCTTCTCTTCACAGAAGAGACTCAGATATGTGATGTGGTTTCTCTGGGGGAACATGAGTAAGTATCAGAAGAGATTAACTAATTTTTGGTTCACTGCTCAGAAATCAGCTTTTTATAACCTTCCCTCTGCCAGAGAGATAAGAATTAAGGCAGCAGTTTTCCTCCCACTTCTCTGCTGTGACTGGGACTATACTTCACTGTACCACATGTTGAACCTGTGAGCTGTGAATGACTGAGAGCAGTGTGCTTTCTCTGAGTAGCCTCATAGGACCCCTGGGCCACCTGAAATGGATTGTGCTGCCTCCTTTTGAGCAACTACCTCTGTAAAAGAGGATGTGGTCTGGAAGGCTTTATTTGGCTTTGTGAGTTAGCTGGAAGGAGAGGAGGTCAATTCTGAATGAGGGTTGCAGAATACAGGGGCCATTTGTCTGATGGCCTGGAGGAGTAGAGACATGGGTTTTCTCAGCTACCAGTTGAGTAACTGCTTGTGACTGATCATGAAGACTGCCTCCATTAAATGTGGGGATGCTTTTATTTCCTATATTTCAGGGAGAGTGCCTTTTCTCCTTGTTCTTCTGAAGGGCAGGACAGACATTGCATGTAGACCCATCCAGGGATGGGTATTGTTGGTAGAGTCAGGCGGCAGTGAGTGACCCAAAGACAGTTGCCATTAGCAAAGACTCCATTCATGTGAAATGAACCTTGTGTTTGTCCTGTTGACCAGGGCTGTGGTGGTCTTTGAGTCTGTCATGTGTTTTTCATGACAGAGAAGGAACTAGGTTATTTATTCAATTCCCCTATGGGTATGGAGTTCAGACTAGGATCTTTATGTTCATTATTTCATTCAGGTTCATGGTAGCCTTCTGATACTTTCTATTTCACAGATGAGAGAGTGGTGAGCAACTTGCCCAGCATTACACAAGTCAGATAGAGGAGCTAAGTTCTTAAAGCAATCTATGAGAAGACCTCTCCCCACTAACCTACTGGTAAAGTGAATAGTGTTGACTTTGTGGTGAAACTAATCAAACTGGTGTTTAATGAAAAGCAATAGTTACCTCCTATAGCTCCAGGAAGAGCCACTTGACTGTAGCTAATCAGTGATACAAATGCTTCTATCAAAGGAATATGTGATTGGTTTCACGTGCAGCAGTGGAACACAGGAATGTGGGAAAGAGGAGAGAGCTCCTGGGATGTTGGAGGGGCCTCTTCCTCCCAGCACACCCATCCTTGTTAAATATGAATGCAAACCTAGGAAGGTCCTCACATCTTGTGCTTTCAGATTTTTATATAGTCATCAGGGTCAAAACCTTTAATTAAGGACAGAACTGAAGTCAGATTGTCTTCTTGTAACAGATTTGCTGAGGTATGGGGGAGGGAGTTTTGGAGTGAGAAGGCTTGGGCTGTGAAAGAGTGCTGGGGTACAGTTGAAATGGCCCCAAATAGACTTTCCTGTGGCCACACCCTCCTCCCAGACAAAGGCCTATGAGAAGGAAATCCTGCCTTTCCAAGACTACCCTTCACCAACTGTGGATATTGGGTGAGAGGGACAGAGTGGGGACAACTGACTCATGGATGGCAGTCAATCATTTCCAGTTTCCAGGGTTAGTAGCCATTCCCCTGTCAATCATGTCATCTACTAATTGGCCATGTCACCTTTGTGGTGTGAATTGCACAAGAGTTGAACGTCCTCTCTCCCTCTTCCTTCACAGTGATCTTCAGTATCAGGCCTGCTCCTTCCTATACAGAGCATTAGTCAAGTAAGCAGGTGAACACCCAGTGAAATGAAACTTGGAATAGAAATGACTGGGAAACACTATTCTAATGTCAGGGGGTGCGGGTGGGAGGGACAATCCACACAGAAGCTACTCACTGTCCTAGGCAATGATAGGAGTATAAGATTGATTCTTTGACATTTCCTTCTCATTTGTGAGGCCAACCTGTCTTCTTTCCCCAAAACCTTCTTATTCCTAGCTAATTCTTCCACTTTCCTCATGTCTCTCTACCTTTGCTTTATTTGTCTTTGTATGTGTCATGTGTTTGTGATGTGGTGGTTTTGAAATATTGACTTTTAAGGAGTCTCAAAATTCCACATAAAGCTTATTTCCTATCTCTAGTGCCCCTATTTCTCTGCCCTTCAGAGGCAATTACTTTCAATGCTTCTTTGGACAGTTCCCTTCATATCTCTAAATAATGTGCTTATCCAGTTGCCTCTCCATGTGGAAGGATGTGAGTGTTCTCTGATTTCTCCTTTCAGCACTTTCCTGTGCAGACTCCTCTCTATCTCCAGGCTCTTGCAAAAGCTGGATCATTTTGATCAATCAATAGTCAGCATTTGTATTTTTATGACTATGTAAAATGCTATTGATAGCAGAGCCAAATATGTACATGATGATATATCTTCCTTTTTGGCACAGTACTTCCTTTCTCTAGAATTAGTAATTATTTTCTGAGTTGTTTTCATTTTCTATGTAGTTATCATTTGGGGGAGGTACTAGAGATTAAGCCCAGGGTGCTCTACTACTAAGCTACAACCCAAGTCTTTTTAATTTTTTATTTCCAGACATGATTTTGCTAAGTTGCCCAGTCTGGCCTCAAACTTGTGATCCTCCTACCTCAGACTCCCAAGTCATTGGGATTATAGGCATGCACCATGGTGCTCAGCCTCTATATAGTTATTCTTACTTTTGTTCAACCTCTTCCTGTTGGTGTTCCTCTAATGTTAAGGCATGACAAATATTCTATGAGTTCTATATGTGTAGTAATCTCTCTTCGAGGGCTTTTTTCCTTGCTCCAATATGAAGTGATGTTCCCTAGACAGCTGCACTCTTGTCATACTGGGGTCTCCTTTGACTGTCAGCTTGGACATTACTTTGCCTCTTTCTGTTTATTAGATCTTATGTGTTTTAGTTTCTTCTTTTATTCTCTCATTTTGCTGGAGTATATCCTCTAGTAACTTCCTAAAGAAAAAATTGTAACAAAATTTTCTGAGAAATGACTTTATTCTTTCTTACTCTTAAATGACTGACTGGTTATGAAATTTTAGGTGGGAAATAATTTCCCTGTCAAAATTTGAGAGTATTACCTCATTATTTTTTAGCTCTGGTGCTGCTGTTGAGAACCTTGAAAACATTATAATTCTTGATTCTTTGTTAAGAATACTTTATTTTTGGTTTCTAGAAACTTTTGTGATATTCCCTTTGTTCTATCTTCCAGATTTTTTAAAGATGGTATACAAAGATGTAACAAAAAATTCCACCATTATGTACAACTATAATCTACCAATAAAAAGTTTAAAAAAACACACAAAGTATGCTCTTCAATTTTGGAAACCATTTTCTTTTGTCTATTCTTCGTCCCTCTCTGTCACTCTCAATTCTAATCATTTAAATGTCGAACTTCTTTTAATTTTATTATCATTTTCTTCTGTGTTTGAACCTTTTTCTTTCAGCTTTATTTCTAGAGGAAATAAGGCACTTCTACTCAACTTTGCCTCCCAACCCTCCTAATAAGAATATTCTCTAAAAATCTGCTGTCATATTTTCAATTTTCAAGAGCTTTCTTGTTTTTTTGAATTGGGTTCTTGTTTCATGGAATGGAGATCTACCTTTGCCTCTTTGAGGACACACAGGATCGGGTTTTGAAGGCTTTATCTCCTAGCACAGTCCTGTTCCAGGCAGGTTGTTTTCGTCTGTTTGCTCTGGCCTGTGCCATTTTTGTTAGAAGATTTGCTCAGATGTCTGGTGACCTTTAGCTGTGTGTTTCTGTTTTAAAAAATGGAGCACTGAAAAGCTAAATTTTTTTTTCCTATCTCTGGATTTATTTATACAAACAGCACAGGACACCAGTCCCGGTAAATAGGGGCTCGGGGGTCACACCAGTCCTTCTGTCTTCACATTCACAGAGGTTTTTACTATGGAAACTTTGCAGGGGCCTGGACACCCTTGAAGGCCTGGGCACCTTTGGAAGTGGGAGCAGGAGCTGGAGCTGGAGCTGATACTGGAGCTGGAGTTGCAGCCTGGGTCTTGGCTTGGGCTTGGGCTTTGGCCTTTGGTCGGCAGAGCTTGTGCTCCCTGGCCATGTGGCACGAGCACATTTCCCATCCTTGGGATGGGCAAGCAAGGCAAGGTGATCGAGCCTGTGGGTGGCACCCTTTGGCATCCTGGGCTTAACCTCCTTAGGCTTTACCAGGGCCTTGACAGCCTCAGCACGGGCACTCATGGCTTTGGTGTGGTTTGCCTGCATCTTTTTCGGGCCCTTCTTGTTGTGCTTCTTGGCAAAATGCATATTTCTCAGGAACTTGGGGTCTACCCCCTTAAGAGATTTGTAATTTTGTGATCAGGGTTTCTTGATGCCATTTCTGTGCCATTCTCAGGATTGGTTGTGTGTGGTTGAGCAAAAGTTAAAACAGGTGAAAGTGCTGCTTGTTGTCTTCTTCAAAAGATGATCTGGCTGGGTCAATTTTTGGAAACCTGCACAAACAACATCTTCAGACCTTTTCACTCGGACTGATGGGATTCTCTCTAGAGGAGAGCGTTAGTCAAATTTCTGTCATTGTGACCAAAATAACTGAGAAGAACAACTTTGGGGAGAAAATGTATATTTTGGCTCACAGGTTCAACTCATGATCAACCAGCTCTGAGGCAGGAACATCATGGTGGAAGGGCATGATTGAGAAAAAACTGCTTAGCTTGTGGGATTCAGGAAGGAGAGGGAAAAAGAAAGGGCAGGAGGACAGGGACAGATAGAGTCTAGGCCATGCCCCCAGTGACCTATCTTCTTCAGCCTCCAGTTACCACCCAGTATTCCATTCAGATTATCAGTCCATTAAATGGATTAATCCACTGATGAAGTTATACCCCTAATCACTGTCTAAAAGCCCCACTTCTTAACCTTGCTATTTTGGGGATCATCAGCTTTTGGGAGGACATTGCTACATCCAAACCATAGCAGAAGACTTCTCTTACCTCCTGCCTGTGTGTTTACTACCCTCTTTGTAACCTAGTGGAAGGAATGCTGGAGGGGTTCAGTAATCAGCATGTAAATATTTGCTTGCTTACTGCTTTCAGCACTCTGTGTATGGAGAGCGCCAGCCCAGAGATGCCACATTTTACTCTGCAAAGAGAAAACCTCCAGGCTGCTGTCACCATTTGGGTGGTACAGTCACCTGGTACAGGGAAAGGATCTGGGATCCACCTGCTGTTTAGAATACAACCCTGTTTTCATTCTTACTTTTGCCTCTGACTCCAGAGGTAAATTATGCTGCCACCTCCTGAGTTTTCAGGGATCCTTATTGCATTTCCATTGCTGGTTAGGATTCAGCATTCCTGGGTCCATTATGTCAGGTACCATGCATACCTTCTACTTTCCACCCCCCTAATTGCTACAGGTATTGATTTTTATCTCTTCTTACCCTTATGAGTTTATTTATTTTTTTAAAAAGTTCTCTTGTTACTTTAAATTAGTTTAATGAAAGAGTGGCATATATGCATTTATTCAATCACTCTTTTAAGCTGAAGTCTATATATTTCTCCTTGAGGAAGATCTTAATCATTCAATGCTTTAATTAATCAGAAATTTATAAATTTATTCTGCTTTGGAGAGTGGGAGAGTGGGGGGGGGGGAAATGATAACATGATAAATTAATCCACTAGTCTATGTGTTTGGAAGTCAGGAGCAATTCAAACCCATTTTCTGTTTAAAAATAAGTAATGTTCAGAAAATGATTCTAAGTCAGTCTAAGAATCCTTGGGACAGTGGGGCAAATTCAGTTGTGTTCAGTTTTTAGTCCTTTGGTTGAAAGGGAGAATATTGTATTCACCTTTGGTGAAGTCAGCATTCTTTAAGATTTTCTGTGTCATTCATATCCTTTCTCTTCAGCTTAAAACAAAGAGAAAATGAGGAAGGCAGTATAGTTGAAACAAAAGGAATAGATTCCTCCCTCTCCTTCCCACCCAAAGGCAATCATTTTAATGGCTTGCTGCATTCTCTTTCTGTACTTTATTATAGGCATTTTTTTGTCAAAGATATTCTTGACGACAAATTGTCTTAGTAAATAAGATGTCAGAGACTACCACCCACTCTCCTCTCTTCATACTTCAGTTTCTGCAGCTTGAAGGTAGTTGACTTGGGAATCCCATATCTTAACTTTGAAGTGTCAATATTACGTCTTTTTTCTGGCTATTTTGTGGTATTCTCTCCAGATCTCTCTCTCCCTTATTCCCTCTATCCCTGTTCCACAGTCCCATAGTGATGCATGCACACACAGACACAATGGGGCAGAGCAGGTCATGTGGAAAAATAGTGCTATCACTCTCCAAAAGGAGGGCAGCCACACTTTTGCAATGTATACAATGATCTCTATTTATAAAAAGGATTTTCTCTTAGGCTTGGCAAGAAGCAGATAGGTTTTTTTTTCCCTCTGTCCAATTGGGTTGTGCATGTGTGTGTATGTGTGTGTGTGTGTGTGTGTGTGTGTGAGAGAGAGAGAGAGAGAGAGAGAGAGAGAGAGAGAGAGAGACGAGACAGAGAAATTAAAGAACAAATGCATTGTGGGAAGCTCATCCTGGCTGAACTGGGAGCAGGCAGCTGCAGGGCTGTGATAGGAGCTTGGAATGCTTCATGGTGCCAAGTCTGTCAGAAACTGCTCCTGGGGTCTGAAAGACGACAGCAGGATTCAGCGTTCCTCTGACAACCACTCAGAAAATAGAGTGTGAAGAAATAGGAAGAAGGGAAGTTGTGTGGGCAAGCCATCAACATGTGCCCTGCTTCTCCATGGATGCCTAGGCAATGCTGGCCACGTAAAGGGCACAGGTGAGGGGATTTGGACAGGTGGTAACAGTGTTGCTGCCAAGACGTGTGACCTGCTCTTCCAACAGAGTGAATTTTCTTAGCTTAAGTAATTGGGAAGATTGCTCCCTCATCTGTGTAGGCCGTGCTCATCCTGGATCCATATTTCTGTTTTCTTGAGTCATCACTTGCTGGAGTGCCTGGATCATGGGTCAGCTACCATTTTCCTGTGAAGGTCTAGATGGTAAATACTTTTGGCTTGGTGGCACATGTGGTCTCTGTCGCAACCACTCCACTCTGCTGTTGGAGTGTGAAAGCAGCCTGGAAATACATATTAAGTGAATGTGGCTAAATTCCAATGTAACTTTAGTATGGACACTAAAAATTGACTTTAAGAAAATTTCTGCATGTCAAGAAATATTATTTTGAATTTTCCCAACCTTTTCAAAATGTAGAAACCATTCTTAGATCATGGGTTGTACAGAGACAGACCACAGGAAGGATTTGGGCCAGGGGCCACACTTGCCAAACCCTGATCTATGTTCAAATCATAGGACTGTAGAGGGAGAAGACATTCCTGGCCCCTCCTTTCGTCCTTCCTCTTTCCTTCTCTTCTGCCTTCCATTGTGCTTATTTGAAAATCAGAAATCAAAGTAGGGACGTTAATCCATTAACGGCATATCAGGAAAAAATCCAGATCTCAAAGAACAGTCTTTGTAGCCCAGTCCAACTGGTCTGCTTGTGTTAGTCCACTGGGCAGCCCAACTATGGCACACTATCTCCTTGGGCTTCAACTGCATCTGAAACTTACTTCTTCATTATCTTCTATGATTATTATGGTTATTATGATTATGTTTTATGATTCTTTAACATGTAATCTGTTCATTTGTACCAGTTACTGTGCTCAACAGAACTGGGGTATGGAGATAAATGAGGTTCACCTCTGCTCTCCAGAAGCTTACTTCTTCAGGGCACCATCTTGAAAAATCCAAACTTTTATAAGGATGATTGCAATTAAGTTCAGAGGAATTCTGTTTTTGAAATAAGAAAAAAAAGGGAATAGAAAGAAGGTAACTGAAGCAACTGTGCTTTAGATGTAGACATAATTGGACTATTATATTCAAAGAGTACACAAGAGATTTTGATTCTGAATGAATATGATTCCTGACAAGTGATACTTTGATTCCTCTGGCTTCAGACATTTCTGGAAGTCTATTCGTTACCTGTGATGCTTTCTTCTGTGAAGCTCTGTAGGTTAAGTATTTATCTGCTGTGGAAGGATGTTTTGCTTTTGGAAATAACAACCTTTCTTATACAGACATAATTTGTAAACTAGATGAGGTATCCTGCTGGATGATAATGTTTTAGTCAAAAACTTTGTGAAAAGCACATTGTGCACAGGTGAGTTGTTAGGGCAAAGACCCCAACTGTTGGGTTGAGACAGAATTGGAATGAACACAGACTTAGGAGTAAGGTGGTCATAAATTTAGATCCCACCTCTGTCATGCATTGAATATGTAATGTTGGAGAAGATGCTTTTCTCTTTTGAGCCCCAGTTTTCCTATCTGCAAAGTGGGCTGTGAATACTTTCCTTGTACCATGGTGTGAGGATCAGAGATGATGTGTGTAACATGCTCGGAGCATGCAAGGTATTCAACATTCACTAGCTACTCTTATCTGGCTAGTTCATTGCAAGGAACAGTTTATATCAGTCAAAACTTTTTTTCTTCAAAGTAGGCCATTTATTTAACTCTGGGAGCAATGTTAAATAAATGAATTGAGATATTTTACATTTCTCTTTTCTAAGTATATGACTTCTTAGGTTTGGGAAATGTTGAAATTTTCCACAGAAAAATTTGGCACTTTACTTCTGAATCATACTAAGAAACACCATGTTTCAACACTAGTTACTGTTTTTTTTTTTTTTTAAAAAGTGGTATTTGTCCAAGTTCCCTTGAAAGATCAGCTAAATGTCACATTATCCCTGCTTCTGCTAATCTTCCAAAATTCTCACCACAGTCATAACAATTTTTTCATGCCCAAGTTTATTTAGGAAGTGTTCTAAATACACTATTATTGAATTTTTATTGAAAAAAATTGTTTTTTCCCCCACATGAAATGTAGATTTATGATGAAACATAATGGAAAACAAGTGGAAAAAACAGAAAGGGAGGTCTAAAAAAGTAGGGTACATGTAAATAGCCACAGTTAAATCACTGCTCCCATTTTGGTATACTTCATTCTCATGCTTTTGCCATTTTTCACTACCCCTCCCTGCACCTATACTGTGATGACATGATAGATATTTGAATGTCTAGATATACATGCCTGTAATACATAAAGATGTCTCCGTGTTTATGGTTGGTCATAATGATAGATGTGCTCATCAAGAACAGTTGGAAAATACTTAAAGCTGTATAGGAGTCCTGAAAAATACTCTATGATTTCATCATGCCCAAGTAATTTTCCTAACATTCTTTTTCAAAAAAATTATTGGTGCATTATAATTTTATGTAACAGTGGTATTCATTGTGATATATTCATATATGCACATAACAATTTCTATTGTATTTTTAGAGCACTGAGTTCCTACTGCATATTCTGATATTTGGGTATTGTTATCACAGGTACACCCACCAGAAAAAGTGATTTGGGAAAGAACTGGCAATAGATATTTTCTGCCAGGGAGTACTGGTATGTTGGCCTTTTCCATTGAGAAAGAGATCACTGCCAATGACACAGATGATTTCATAGGGGGTTGAAAGACAAATTCCTGGCATGAAAGTAGACATTGTGTTTCTGCCAGTAGCTTAGTTTTTAAAAAGATTTTATTTTTCAGAGCAGTTTTAGATTGATAGCAAACTAGAGCAGAAAATATAGAGTTCCCATATGCCCCACTCCCTCAAATGCATAGCCTTATCACTATCAACATCTCCAACAAGAATGGGTACATTTATTACAACGAATGAACCAACACTAATACTAGCTTGTCATTATCACCCAAGGGCCATAGTTCACTTCAGGGCCCATTCTTAGCATTGTACATTTGTGGGTTTTGACTAATGGTAATGATGGGTGCCCACCATTATGGTATCACACAGAAAATTTTAATAGCCCTAAAAGTCCTCTGTGCTCTGTTTTTTCATCCACCATCTCCCCATCCCAGACCTGGCAAATACCAATCTCTTTATTGGCTCCACAGTGGGGCCTTTCCCAGAATGTCAGAGTATGTTCTTTTTTTTTTATGAGATTGATTTCTTCCATTTAATAATACACATTTAATTCTTCTCTGTGTCTTTTCTTGGCTTGATAGCTTATTTATTTTTATTGATGAATATTGCATTGTATGAGTATATCAGTTTATTTATCCATTCACCTACTATGAACGTCTTGGTTGCTTCCCATTTTTGAACAGCTATGAATAAAGCCTCTGTAGAGATGTATATCTGTGGGTTTGTGTATGACATAAGTTTTCAACTCCTTTGGGTAAATACCAAGGAGTCGATTGCTGGGTCACAAGGTAGAAGTATGTTTAATTTTGTAGAATATTGCCAAACTGTCTTCCAAAGAGACTGTCAGTGTTGCATTCCTACCAGCAATGAATGAGAGTTCCTCCCACCCCGCTGCCCCGGTTTTTGCCAGGCTTTGGTGCTGTCAAGGTCTTGGATTTTTGCTAATCTAATGATGTATTGGTTTCATTGTGTTTTAATTTGTACTTCCTTAGTGACTTATGTGAAGCATTTTTTCATGTTTATTTGCCCCTGGATCTTCTTCTTTTTTTCTTCTTTAAAGTTCAATTGTTTTACTCTTCATTCCTTAAATTGTTTTCCCTACAAAACCTAGAGTATGCCTAGTGTGTATATTGTCATGAAAAGCCTGTATGAGCATATCATAGTTAGACTATATGTAGGTAGAGGTTTTCCCTGAAATGAGGATAGTTCCACAACTTGCTCAGGGAGCAAGTTACAGCATGCTACACACAGGGAAGGGCATGATTTAAGTAGGATTATAAATTTAAAGCTATTAATTTAACTATGTGTAACAAACAAGCTAGAGGATATGATATCCGCTCCATTTTCTGCAGTGCTGCGGACTGAACCCTGGGCCTCATGCATACTGGGCAAGCACTACAGTCCAGCCTTGTTCTCTTATTTAGTAAGAGACCTGGAATATCAACCTAAAGCTTCCCTACCTACAACTGCCTTTCCATGATTTTGTGATACATCATTTAATCTGATTTCACAATGTTCTCCAATAGAAAAATAACACATTTATAGAATCTGTTTCTGGCAGGTTAAAGTCTGGAACCAAACCTCATAACCTGGCACATTTTTAAGGCATTCCTATGCCTCTCACTCAATTTTCATACCTGTATTCGAGGATCTCCAAGAGCCAAAACTGCAGCAAAGCTGATCCCAAAGGACCAAGAATGATGATGATTAAGCATGTTTTCAGTTTAACTGGGCTGACACATTCTCACTAACTGCTTAGACATCGAGCTGAAGAAGCAACTGAGGGAATAGAGGGAGTACCACTTTTAGGTGTAGACATGAAAAAAAACAGTATCCCCTTTTTTCAGGATTAATATCCCCAGAAGCCATGTTGTTGATCTACTCATTATCAGAAAGATGAAGGATAAAGTCCAGAATAAGAAAAAAGTAAACAAACAAACAAACAAACAACCCAACCAAGTTGCTTGCCTGGGTCCTAAAAAGTCAAATAGTGCTAATTTCATCAATGCCAAAACAAGAAAATGGCTCTTCTTCATAATCTGGATTTTAAGGAGAAGACTGATCAGGGAAAGGTGGAAATTTCATCCTGAATTCCAGGGGGAAAATGGTTAGCAATGTAGTTATAGATGGTGCAGAAAGTGAACAATCTGTCACTATTTTTTGGCACCGAGGATTAAACTCAGGAATGCTTTACCACTGAGCTACATCTTCCCACACAGTTTTTTAAAATTCTGAGACAGGGTCTTGCTAAATTGCTGAGGCTGGCCTCAAATTTGCAATCCTCCTGCCTCAACCTCCTGAACTGTTGAGATTACAGGTGTGTGCCACCACACCTGGCCTGTCATTTTGTTCTTAATAGAAACACAGCTGGCTGGGTAAACTTTGGTTTTCTACAGTGCATGGAACCTGAAGACTAGCAAGATCAGGGCCTGGGTGACCAAATGCTAATAAGAACAGGACTTCCTCAGAGAAGATGTATAGGTCCTTGAAAGAGGAATGGTCTATGAACACCCTGAAATTCCAAGCAAAATTTTGAGTATGTGTGTTCAGGGTGAAGTGTTCTTCCTCTCTCAAACTCTGAGCTAGTGAAAGGAATTTAAGATTTTTGCAGGCTAGGATAGAAAGCCCCCCAGATACAGAGCCAAGGCAAGCCTGAGAGTTCACAAAGCTGTTGTTCAAAAGGTGGAACATGGACTAACAACAGAGACAAATGAGTACTTTGTTTTCGTGCTTTTCTTCCTAAGTATTTCAAGTCTTTTCAAAACAAGGCTCTCAGGACCTCTAGATTTCACGTATGCTCCTGGACTTGATCAACTGTTACAAGAGTCTTAGGAAGCCTTGTATATGTGCTTGGGTTATTCATTCACCAACATTAAACCCCAGGACAGAAGATGAGATAAAGCAGGGCTCCTTTCTCCATGGCATGTGTTGATTTCGGAGGTGCAGCAGTGGTTAATGCAGAAAGCAATGGAATTTTCCTTGGGTCTGGGCTCTGATGACAGGTGCCTGCCATGATCATAAGTACTGTTTCTTCCCCAAACCCTTCCTTCCAGTTTCTTAAGACAGAAAACAATCTTCTCTGAAGATACTTGGTAACAGTTCCATCAAACAAACACAAGGTTCCAACACACTGCATTCAGATATTCTGGGTTTAGTTCAGCTGGCAGATGAGCTGATTGATGCATTCACCCTGATAGCCAGGTAAGCCCATGTCCTTGAGGAAGCCCACTCTATTTTTGGTAGCCTCAGGGACCACAGAGAGGTGGAGAGGGCGCAAGAACCCAGGGGTCTCCCAGAAATACTTCCCCGGGAAGGCAATTTCATGAAGGAGATCTTCCAGACAAATGACATCAAACCTCCCCAGGTGATCCCCAATCACTGTGTTGTCTGTCAGGGGGATGGTCTTATTCTTGAACTTTGCTTGTCCTCGTTTCAAGACTAGTTCCCGGCCAGACTTCAGATTTGGAAATCCCCAAGTCACATAAGGTTCTACTATCCGTAGCATTTTTAGGCTCTGTGAGGTGTCTTTAACAAAGACACCAGTCAATATTTTCTTCAGACAAAGTCTTGCAATGGTCCTCTGCACTAGTAAACTCACCCCATAATTCCTTTGGATGCCTACAACAAAGGCCAAGGAATGTTTATCAGGCATTTCCATTTCCAAAGCATGAGGTTTTACTTCTAGTCGTCTGATGCTCACTTGGTCACATTTCTTCCGCCAGGAATCATGCAGGAATGATTCCAGTCGCTTAAATCTGAACTCTTTCTCTTTTCTCTCCTTCTTTGCCAAAAGTGCTTGCTTTGCCTGGGCAGCTTTGAAGGCCTGATAAGCTTTCCTCTTTTCAGGAGATTTTCTGCAACCAGAGGGATCTTTTCTCTTTGTTCTTCCTCCGCCATCTTCCCAGTGCTGCCATGACTGCTTGTGTGCCCCTGGATCTTTGATGAAGTGCCTGTTCTGGTCTTTTGCTCTTTTTTTTTTTTTTTTTTTGTGGTGCTGGGGATTAGAACTCAGGGCCTTGTGCTTACATGGCAAGCACTCTACCAACTAAGCTATATCCCCAGCCCCTCTTTTGCTCATTTTTAAGTTGGACTGTTCTTTCTCTTATTGTTGAATTTTAAGTGCTATTGCTACATTTTGGATATGTCTTTTGAAAGTATTCCTTTTTTTTAGTCTGTAACTTGTCTTCTGATTTCCTTGACAGTGTCTTTCATAGAGCCAAGGGTTTGTTTTTAATTTTAATGAGGCACAGTTTATCAATCATTTCTCTCATGGATTATGCATTTTGTATTGTATTTAAAAAGACATCACCATCCACATGGCTACCCACATTTGTTCCATCTTATCTTTTAAGATTTTCATGGTTTGATGTTTTATGTTTAGGTCATGATCTATTTTGAGTTAATATTTGTGGAGGATGTACTTTTTTGCATGTGTATGCCCAGTTGTTCCATCACCATTTGCTGAAAAGACTATCTTTTCTTCTTTGAATTGCCTTTAGTCTGTTGTCAAAGATCAGTTAATCAGATTTGTGTGGAATACATTTCTGTTGTCCTGTACCATTGATGTAATTGTCTATTCTTTTACCAATACCACATTGTTTATTGTTGATTTATAGTAAGTCTTGAAATTGTGTGGTGTCAATCCTCCAACTTTGTTCTTCTTTTTCTGTATTGGGTTGACCGGGTCTTTTGCCCATCCCTTTGAAATTTAGAATCAGTGTGTTAGTATAAAAATACTTGCTGTGATTTTGATTGAGATGGCATTGAATCTAGGCATCAAATTGAGAAGTTTTCCTTTGATTTCTTTCCTTGGGGTTTTGTAGTTTTATACCCACATATTTTAATTTTGGCAAGGATGTTAAAATAAAATATACTCTTTTTAAATTTCAAATTATACGTGCTCGTTACAGATATATAGGAAAAGCAACCAAATACCCTTCAACCTTGCTGTAATTCCTTCTTAGTTACAGGAGTGGTTTTGGTGTATGTGTCCATTCTTTTGTAATTTCTACATAGACAATTATATTATCTGTGAACATAAACATCTTCATTTCTTTCTTTCCATTGTCCAAACCCTTTGTTTCCTTTGTCTTATTGTATTAACTAACACAGCATAATATTGAAAACAAGTGCTAGGAGGTTAAATTTTTTGCTTTGTTCCTGATCTTAATAGGAAATTTTTGAGTTTCTCACCACTAATTGTATTATTAGCTGTAGATATTTCTGTAGATGTCTGTTTCCAAGTTTAGGAAGTATCACTCTAATCTTAATTTACTGAGAGTTTTTTTTTTTAAATTTTAGTCTGGAATGGGTGTTGGGCTTTATAAATGCTTTTTCTGCATTACCATGGTTTGGATGTAGTTCATCTCTGCAATGTTCATGTGTTGGAAGCTTGGTCCCCAGTGTGGAAAAGTTAAGAGATGGTGGGGGAAAGTGCCAAGGAATGATATTGGCCAAATTATATTGTTATATTGTGTGCATATATGAATATGTAGCAACAATCCCCACCATTATGTACAATTACAATGTGCCAATAAAAATGTGGAAAAAAAGAGGTGATGAGCCCTTTAAGAGGTGGGTTCCAGTGGGAAGTCCCTACATCATTGGGGGCAAATCCCTTGGGAGGGAGTAAGCTAGTTCTCATGGGAACCTGTGTTAATTATTGTAAAAGGATTGTTATGAGAGTGAGTCTGGCCTCACCCTTCACTCTTGATTTCTGTTTCGCCCTGTCCTTTCTTGCATGTGCTCCCTGTACGTTTCCATTAGGTCCTCACCAGAGACTGTGTCAATGGGGCAACCCCGTCTTGGACTTTCTGCCTCCAAAACTGTGAGCTAAATAAAGCTCTTTTTTTCAGAAGCAGAACCCAGGTTCTAGCATTAGTTATAGTAATGGCAAATGGACCAACACATGCATCTGTTAATATGATTATATGATTCTTTTTACTTTGTTGAGGTGATGGAATACATTTGTTTGTGTGATAAGTTATGTTACTGATTTTAATTTATAAAAAGAATTTTAAACTACAATCAAGTTTGATGTCCTCCTGGGATAAATTCCACTTGGTGGTAGTGTAAAACTGTGTATTGTATTTGGTTCACTAATATTTTGTTGAAAGGTTTTGTATCTATTGTTCATGAGACATACTAGTTTGTAACTTTCTTTTTCTGAAACTTCTTTGTCTGGTTTTCGTATTAGGATAATGGTATCCTATTAGGATGAGTTTGAAATATTTCCTCTGCTTCTGTTTTCTGGGACAGCTTATAGAGAATTGATGTAATTTCTTCCTTACATGTTTGGCAGAATTGACCCATGTGAGTAATAGCTCAACTTTGGTAGTAGACAAACAAAAGAGATGTTTGGAATAGTAATTCTTTCAGCAACCTCATGATTGGTTCTTTTATTTTTAGTAGGTATGTGTAAAAGAAAAAAAACATTATTTATTTAAGTAGTTTTTTAAAAGATAATTTTTTAAAGTGTTGTTTAGGATTAACAGTTAGATTGAGAGAAAAATACAGACATTTCCCATATGCTCTCTTCCCCTTCACATGAATAATCTCCCCCACTGTCAACATCCCCTAAAAGAGTGGTGCATTTGTTTCAACTAAACAGCCTGCATGACAATCACCCCAGTCTGACATTTACACTGGGATTCACTCTTGGTGTTATATATTCTATGGCTTTTGTCAGTTTAATGACACGTGTCCCCCACTCTAGTATTATATGGAGCCTTTTCACTGCCCTAACAATTCTGTGCACTCCTGTTCGTTCCTTCTCCCCACTCCAAGACCTGGCAACACCTATTTGCTTACTGTTTCCATAGTTTTGCCTTTTCCAGAATATCATATAGTTGGTATTATATAGTATGTAGCCTTTTTAGATTGACCTCTTTTATTCAGTATCATGTGGTTAAAGGTTTTCCATGTCTTCTCATAGCTTGACAGCTCATTTCCTTTTAGCACTGAAGAACCACTTATTTTTAATGAAGTCATCAGAAATTGCAAGAGATTCCGTCTGAAAGTAGGATAAAGGGTATGGCTGAAGAAAAAGAATTCCCGATAGTGAGAAATGAGAAGTCACAAAAGAGAAATTGCATTTGGAAGCTCTGTAGGACTAAGCTTTGAAGAACCCTCTTACCACCTGACCCATCTGAATTCCCAAGTTCTAAAAGTCTTTTCCAGTGAATAACCCATTTTGGAGACATAACTCATGATCACTTATCAGTCAGTGTGTTTCTTCAATTTTTCTCAAGGAGGCTTTACTTATGGAGTGCTTTCTGAAACCTCATATATGAAGATGGACTTCTTTTGTTGCTTTTCACACATTAAAGAAGAAGGCACAGTTATTTCTATTCAAGTTTATATATTTTCTTTATTACTAATTAGCCTATAGTATTAGACAGTTATGCCTTTTCTTTATTATTAGTGAGCCATTAGTGTTCAATAACATTTCTGAGAACAATTACTTTTTTGGGTCTTAGGTTGCTCATGAGATTATTTTTTCTTCATTTTCAAAACAAGTGGAAATAATGAGACAAATGTTTCTTTCTACTTCTTTTGTCTGGAAGACAATGAATTCTCTTAATGTACATGCTTTAAAAAATAGGAAAATTTCCTTCCATTCCGACTACTTTTGTCTCTATTCCAGTTCTGCTGATTATTACTTGAGTTGTTCTTTATTCTCAGGTTATAAAATTGTTTCACTCAAATTAATCAGTTTGAACAATTTAAAATTTCTCCATGTTTTAGGACAGTTTCTGAAGCTTGTCCTTCAAAACCAAATTTAATTTTCATACCATGACATCAATCTATCTTTATTATTATCATCACACTGTGGAACTCTACTGTTGAAAATTTTTTCTTCAATATTATCCATTTATTTTCTCATCACTTTTTTTGGTCTCCTTGTGGCTCTTTGTTACTGTTTCATGGAAATTCTACTTTTGCATTGTATTCATTTTCTACATCTTGCTTTCTAACGCCCTTCCCTCCATACTGGAATTACTAGTATAATAGGATTGAAAATTAAATTTCAGGCATTTTCCAGCATGCAAAAAGTTATTGCTTATTTGTTTTCTGGAGCAGATTTAGTCCCTGTCATGGAGTACTACCTCATTGGGTAAAAGGCATGGGGTAGAGGATGTATAGTAAACACAGATGCTGTTGATGAACATTTCAACCAGTTTAGCAAAGCTTTTTTGGATGGCTCACTCTCTTTGGGGAAATGCTCAGTCTTTTAGATTCTTTTTATGCCCTACCTAGCATGTTTTTGAGACTTTGGGCAACAGGGGACTTTGGATCCATAAGACATACTCTGAATCTTCACTGGTCTCTATTGTACATGGGTGGATAAGTCTGATCCGGTTCAACCTGGACTGGTGGCTAGCCCTAATGATAGGCCTTCCCTGGCCCTATTGGGCATGGTGTGCTGGTATCTATATGTGAAGTTCTGGTCATCTGTCCCTAGGTTTAATGTCCCTCTTTGTGCTGACTGAACATCTCTGCTGATCCACTAGCCCTGTTGGCAATTCTCTCTTTTCTCCCTAAGTCACATGGAAACTTTTGTATGCTTTGAACTATTCTTGGGGAATATGGCCTTGGATTCATATCTCTAGCCATCTTTCTTGATAGGTCTAATCTATCATGTTGCTTTGATGACTAACTGAATGCCAGATTTTCAAATGAAGTCTTAAAATCTTCCAGTTTGTGTCAAAGAATGTGAGGAGGAAGGTCTCACTCTTCTGGAGTCTCCCAACTTGGTTGTGATCAGCATAGCCTCCTCTAGGATTCTGTCCTGTTCAGGGGACCAGATCTTCGTATCTGCTCCTGTGCTTACCCTTCTCTTCTCAGAAGCATCATTCTTTTGTTCTAGAACTTCTTCACTTCTTCTGTAGGCAACTTGAGCTTCTCTTTATCACACGCAGAGTACCCTGCTTCTTATGGAAAAACTATTAGTTTGATCTTAAAACTTACATGAATTCAGATCTCATTTATATGTTGCATTTGATTAGTAATTCATTTTTCTTTTTAATTTAATTTCAATTTTTTGTTTTGCTCTTGACAAAGAATGACTTTTAATCAAAGTCTAGTTTTTCCTAAATAATTTATGGCTATCCTTTCCCAAGACAGAAAATGCTATGGGTGAGAAGCCATGTGCCAACAATATTTGTGGCATTTAAAAATGTACCTGAAATTATTTATAAAATATTCTCTTTTTTGTGGTCCATTCCTAAGTATGGCTGTGGGCCATTTGATATCTTGAGAGATGCCAGTGTTCTGTGGAAAACAATTTTAAAATGATAATTTTCCTAAAGGTTGAGAGTTTTGGTTGTGAACCAGTGGAGAAGGGTTGATGGCTCCGAGGGGAGATGGGTGGAATCCCTGGGGCTGGTGAGATTCACACATTGTAAAATTTCAATGTAATTTAGGATCTTAAATTAGACCATTTACAGGTTATTTTCTTTTCCTCAATACTTTCCCATAGTACTTTTCACTCCAGTGGCTCACGTGTCTGGGGAGTAAATAGCCAGAACACAAAAGGGTCTTAAGGAGCAAGGAGCACAAATCCCCCTAACTTCTAGAATTCCTTGAAGACTGAGGTTTACTAGTGAGGCTTTGTCTTGATTTCTCAGATTTAACAATCATAAAGTTAGTTATTATTTCTACAGCTCGGTTGTTTCATCTCAGCCGGAAGGCAGGTGAGAGTGAAAGGTGATGCTCAGCTGCTTAGGCTGTAACAGACAATTTCTCTGAAATGGACCTGGTCTTGATTTAATTCAGGCACTGTGTTTAATGCATCTTCTCTAACTGGTATTTGTATCTTAATGGTCAGATGTTTGCGTCCACCTCCCAGCCTCTCTCCTACCCTCCAAGTTTCTCCTAGTGATGATTTCACCATCTGTTTAGTATAGACTATTGAGATGATCAGACTTGATTGCATGTTAATCCCCTACTCTGAGAGTTTGATTCTCAAAATCTATACCCTTAGTCGGTTCCAGAGCCCCAAGGAGGGCCTACCAATTCCAGAATTCTGTTCTCTCTTCCTGAGCTCTGTGGAATGATTGGTTCGACTAAAGTTAACATATAAATATGACATGACAATGGACCTGAACAAATTTTTGTTAACATTTACAAATTGCACATTAATGGGGTTCAGGGTGATATTCCCATACACACATATGGCAGACAATGATCAAGTCTAATCATCCTTCCATACTGTACCCTTCCCAACACCTAATAATCACCATTCTACCTTCAAAAGTTTGACATTTTTAGCTTCTGCCTATGTTTCTCTCGACATAATCATTTCTATTCATTTTGCTGAAAATGACAGAATTTCAGTCTCCTTAATGTCTGAATAATATTCTATTGTGTATATATGGTACATTTTTTGAATCAATCCGTCCGTCAGTAGGCACCTAGGCTGATTTCACATCTTAGCTATTGAAAATAGTGCCACAATAAACATGAGCATTCATGTATTTCATTGCCAGGCTGAGTTCATTTCCCAGAAGCGGGATAACTGAATCATATGGTAGATATACTTTTAGTTTTTTGGGGAAACTCCATACTGTTCTCCACAGTGGTTGTACTAATTCACATTCTCACCACTAGTGTGTGAGAGTTCCTTTTTCTCCATATCCTTATCTACATTTTTAATTAATTTTTTATAATAGCCATTCTAACTAGGGGTAAAATGTTATCTCACTGTGGTTTGATTTGCATTACCCTGATTATGAATGAGTCTTTTTCATATTTTTGGCCATTTGTATTTCTTCTTTTGAGAAATGTGTAATAGTGAACTGACCCTGTATGGATAATATGTTTTTTGGGGATGCAAACCTAGTCTGGCATTAAGTGGTCCATATGAATAACAGTTACGTCCCCAAAGTCCTCCAAGACCCAGACTCATCTAGGCTTCCATTCTATCCTTCCTAAATGTGACCTGCATTTTTTGGTCTTCAACAATTTATTTATTCCAGATTTCAGTAAGAATGGATGAAGGAATAACAAGGGGGCGTCCAGGGCATTCGTGGCTGTCCCTTCAAAGATGGGTCCCAGAGGCTGCCACAGGACTTGCACGCTGACATCTTGTTGGCCAGAATATAGTCACATGGCCATTCCAAGCTACAAGTCATGTGCCCAGACAAAAATTCATTTATGGAAGAGAGGAGAACGATTTGGGGGTCGTATCCATTTTGGGGTGACTGAAAGCAAGAAATTAATTTTTTGTGTGCCTTATAATCTACTCTAAAACTAGATCCACACATATTTTTTTTAATAAAGGCAGCACCCCTGAGGCATATTTCTGACTTACCTGGTTTTGAAAGATATTTCTTCTGTGGATGTGAGTTTTAATTGTTCTTAAAAGCCATATTAGTATTATTAGTTATGTTAACATTACTATTTTAGTTATGCTCTCTTCTGAATTGTTTTATTTTTTCACTTGACATGTGACAGTATTCTGTTTTCAAAAAAGAAAAATTCTGAATTTTGCAAACCTTTTACAGAACAACAGTAATAACACTCCCATGGAAAATGGACTCCTAAAATATTTAGGTCTGAATTATCTTGGAGTGAGCCAGAGCAAGGAATGGTTGACCTAGAGGGATTCAGGGCACAAGTGTTTCGGTTGGTGGCTATTGCTGGTCTCCCTCACAGCTCTGCTAAGAAGCTCTGTCACATGCAGGGCCATCTTGAATGGGCACTAGAGCTAAGCAACCTAAAATGGGACTCTTCCCCCAATGATTTTATTGCTTCTAAACTAAGAGTAGGACAAAATTTTCCCAAGGAAAAAATTTACTATCTAACTGGCTCCATTTGCAAGCCCACTAAGAACTCAGGTCTATCAGGAATGAAGCTTTGCATTACCCAAAAGAAATTGAACCTACTTGTATATATATATCTCTCTCTCTCCTTTTCCCTCTCTCTCTCTCCCTGTCCCTGTCCCTATCCTTCCCTCTCTCCCCAACTCACTCACAGAAATATTTATTATTTCTTTTTCTTCTTTTCCTTTTCTATTACTGTTTTTATAAGAAATGTTGGTGCTCCACTTTGCAATTCAGTGTTTAGGCGGCAGAATATCAGATGACAGAAGTAAAAGAGGAAGTAACTCTGCCAGTGTTCCAGGACAGCAGCCTGCTGCAGAGGGGAGGAAGCTGCAGAGGCCCTCCCTTCACAGGTCTTGCAATCACACCAGAAACACTGCAGACATGTCACTCAGAGTAGCAGCCATGAGTTTATTAGAAGGGCTAGGAAAAGGGAAAAGGGGACACTCAATTAAGAGAGTGGGTCCTCTCAGAGAGAACTGGACAGTGTGTGCCTTCTGCTTTCCAGTGTTATTGGGGTCCCAGGGAAGTTTCCAGAGTCCCTCCCAGACCTACCTGACAGCAGAATCCACATTGTGCATGACAGCTTTACAGTCACCGTGGCCCATGCTGGCTGGGCACAGTGGTGCCCACCTGTAATCCCAGTGGCTTGGGAAGTTGAGGCAGGAGGATCACAAGTTCAAAGCCAGCTTCAGTTACTGGCTGACCAGTAACTTGTGTTTGTATTCACAATTCTCCTGCAGACAGCAGGTTGTTTGCTGGGTAATGCAACATGTCTTGTTAACTTAAGCTAGGCAGAGCTGCAAGTAAATTGCTTTTTAAAAGAAAGTTTGTGGGGGTCAGTCCAGTGGGCCCAGAGAGAGTGAGAAGCAAGGGTAACTTCATCTAAGAACTGCAGGCAGCTCCTTGCAGAGAGCATAGTGTGGTGCTCAGAGTTGGAGTTTCTAAGGAAATTAAGTCCTCTTGTTTTTGCCTCAATTTCCTGTCCCCTAAATTTGTTTATTACCCTTTGCATATCCCTCAGCAGGCTTTCTTTGTGAGGGTCTGGATGTTTTGATTGGCAGGGTGATGGGGGTCTGTGACACAGTCTCAATGATATGGAGGGCCCAGGCCCCCTGCTAGGCTGTGACCTGACCTTGAAACAATAATTTTTCTTAAGGGGATGTAATTAGTTCTGTCTGGGGGAGGTTTTAACACAACAGTGTCCCACCTTCCACATGCTCCTCTTTTGGACTAGGCTCCCGTGGTCTTCAGTCACCTGTCCTTCATTGTCATTGTCCTGCTTACCCACTCAAGGTTGACTCACTGCTTAAAGACTGGAGATGGGGATTTGTGGCTCCCCTTTTTGGAATGGTAAGGTAACGAGGGAGTCTTGGTTGCTGTTTGTTTTAGGATTCAGTTCCTGTCCTTCTCCAGCCTCTGCTCATTGTTGTTAGCAGATGTAAATGTAAATGCTGTAAATGCTGTTTCCCAGGCTTGTCTGTCACCTGAACTTTGGTCAGATTTGGCCAGGGGACCCAGTGGTGATGACTGGAGGGCAGTAGAAAAGAAGGAAACACGCTATTTCTCTAGCCTCTCCCATTTTGAGTGGAGAATCCTGTTGCTTCCTGCTTCCTGCAGGGAGACTGGCTCCTAGGCTCTGGCAGGACCACTTCCCTTTCAGTTTCCCACCATAGGCATGGTTGTGGTTTACTGCAGATGCGAACATTTGCTTTGCCTCTCCTATCCTGTTTTCTCATTCAGCTCTTCCAACAACTTTGAAACTGATCCCACACTTTAAATCCCTCCGTTGTACTATCTGGCATGACCTTGAATTTTCTCAGTCTAAAGGGGAGATCCGGACAGACAGACAATTGCAAAGCAGTGTGATAATTGATAGGAACATAAATTGTTTAAGGGGGGTGCAATGGAAAGATGCCTAATCTCTTCTTAGGCATTAAGCAAATGAAATTCAAGAAAGGAGGCTTCCTGGAGGTGGTGGCATCTGAGGTAATTTATAAAGGGCTAATAAATTATTCGGGTAAGGGGAGTTCTAGTGTGTTTTTTGGGGCACAGGTCTGGGAGGAATACAGTGAGATTCAGAGAAGTGACTGAGACTGCAAGCTTTGCCTTTCACCTTGGTATTACATATGATTCTCTTTGCTTTGCATAAAACTTAGAAATAATATTCATGGTTTAAAGCTGCTTGGTTTGTATTTGGTCAGCAGAAAAACACAGATTGGAGTCAAATTCAGCAAATATCTTTTTTCCTCTTCACTTTCTCCCCTTCTGAGGGGAGGTATAATTAACAAACAAAGAGTGTGTATGTTAAGGTGTATTTTATGTTTTGACGTACACAACATTGGGAAAATATTACCACTATTGAGCTAATTAAAATGCCTCATAGAATTACCTTTTTTTGTATGTGGTGATGACGTATCTATTCTCTTAGCAAACTTTGAGTATCCAATACAGTACTATTAACTTTATCATGGTGTTCACTGGGTCTCCAGAACTATTCATTCCATGTAACTGAATCTTTGTACCATTTGACAAAAATCTGCCCACCGCCTTCCTCTTCCAGCCCTAGAAAACACTATTCTACTCTGCTTCTATGAGTTTGACGTTAGATTCTATGTCTAAATGAGACTGGGTAGTATTTGTCTTCCTGCCTATCTTATTTCATGTAACACAATGTCCTCCAAATTCACCCACATTGTTGTGATGACAGGAATTCCTTCTTTTTTAAGGCTGAATAATATTACGTTGTGGATACATACCACAGTTTCTTATCCATTCACCCATTCATGGACACTTAGCCTGTTTCTTGACTATTTTAATTGATGCTGGCATGAATACGGACTACAGATATCTCATAGAGATGCTGATTTTGTTTCATTGGATATATTCCCAGAGAGGGATTGCTGGATCATATGGTAGCTCTATTTTTAACTTTTGGAGAAACCTCCATACTGTTTTCCATAATTGTTGTGCTATTTTACTTTCCCAACCAATAGTGTACAGTTATCATTTTCTGCTCTGTCTTTGCCGACACTTATCATCTTTGTTTTTTTGATAACAGCCATCTAATAGGTATGAAATGAAATCTTATTGTTGCTTTTATTTGCATTTCCATGATGATTCATAATGTATAGAATTTTTTCCACGTACCTATTCGAATTTTTTTGAGAACCACAGTTGCCTTTATTTTTTTATTTATTTTAAAAAATTTTTTGATAAATGTATACTCAAGTCCTTTGCCTGTATTTTATGGGGTTGTTTTCTACATTGAGTTATTTATATATTTTGGATATTAAATGTTTATCCCATGTATGTTTTGCAAATGTTTTCTCTCATTCTGTAGTGAAGGTTGTCTTCTCACTCTGTTGATTTTTTTTTTCTTTTTTGCTGTACAGAAGCTTTTGTTTGATACAATCCCATTTGTCTGTTTTTGCTTTTGTTGCCTAGGTGTTTGGGATCATCCAAAGAAATCACTGCTTCAAGCAATACTTTCCTAGACAGTTTTTGTCTGTTTTCTTCTTATACTTTTGCACTTGAAGGTCTTATATTTAAGACTTTAGTCCATTTTGAGTTGATTTTTGTATATTGTGTAAGGTAAGGGTTCATTTTCATTCATCTGCATGTGAATGTTCAGTTTTCCTACCACCATTTATTTATGAGACTGTTCTTTACTTATTGGGTCTTGGTATGTTTCTTGAGGATCAATTGAGCATTGTATTGGACTGGTTTTCATTACTGTAATGAAATGTTCAAGGCTGGGTAACCTTATAAAGAAAAGTGGTTTATTTAACTTATAGTTCTGCAGGTTTAGGACTTCGCGTCTTGCTGGCAGAATCTGGAGCTGGCTGCGGATCACATAACAAGTGTATTTCTTCACATATGTGTTTCTTCTGGTCTCTCCCCTTTTCTAGTAAAGCCATCAGGATTTCATCATGAAGGTGTCACTGTAATGACCTTATCTAATCCTAATTCCCTCCATAAAATCCCATCTCTAAACACATAGTCAGATGAAGTGTCATCCCTCTTCCATGTCTCACACTAGGGTTAAATTTTAATTCATAAACAGTTGGGGGCACACGCAAACTATATCCAAACTGTAGTATTTCTCCCCAAAGTTCCCAAAGTTCATGCCCTTTAAATAACACAAAATGTAATCCTAAAACTCTAACCTATAATAGTCCCGAAGTTTAAACTTGTTTTAGCATGAATTCAACAGTCCAAAGCCCCAGGTCTCCTCCAAGACTCAAGACAAACTCTTAATTGTGAGCTGATCTATCAAAATGCATTCTACTGTCATGTACAACTAATTAGAACAAATAAAATAAAAAAATTAAAAAGAATTACATACTTCTAAGATAAAGTGGTAGTACAGGCACAAAATTGACACTCCTTTTTCAAAGGGGAGAAATAGGTAGGTAGAAAGGAATAATTGATTCAAAGCAAGACTGAAACCCGGCAGGGCAGACATGAAGTCCTAAAGCTCCAAGTGTGGTCCCTTGTGCACAGTGTGGCAAGAATAGGGCCCCCAGGACTCAGACCATCCTGCCCACGTGGCTTGCTGGTTGCAGGCTGTGCTGCACCACCCGGGCTTAGGAATGGTGATCAGGTAATAAAAAAGTGTCCTACCTACCCTCTTCGATGCACCTTTTCTTATTTCTATGCTCTGCCAAGATGCCATAATCTCTTCCCTGGATTCTTTAGCTATTGTGAAGGTATTTTCACCCATGGATGATGTTCGAATTGATGTTTATGTGAGGAGACAAGTGACAGAATCTCCCATTCTGCTATTTTCATAAGTTCACTCTCTGCTTTTGACCTAATTTTTTTTTTTGCTGCATTTTCTTGAATAATATATTGTTGAAAATTATCAGACTCTTAGCTTGGCTGTAGAAGTTCTGCTTTACAGATAATTGTAATAGTTTCATGGAAATAATATTTTGTATGTAGAATTGAAGGACATATATTGTGATTAACACCCTCCTGCCCCACAAAAGGCACACACACACACACACACACACACAGACACACAAACACACAAGTCCTTAGTGGGCAATATCCAGAAGATCTGTCATGGAAGGGAAAGGTATCAAGGTAATTTAGGAGATATAAAATGAGTTGAGAAAATTTAGGGGAAAGTATACAGTTTATGAGTTCTTATGGAGAAAGAGAAAATAAGGAGAAGGAAATAGTAGAATGTTTACATTTTTGGAATGACAAGAGTGATGGAAGATAAAGGAGCACATTTGGTGTTGAAGCAACCAAGAAGTTCCAGCTGAGACTAAAGCTGAGAATGTTCCATCCTGATTACCTGAAAATGATCCTGTCTTCTACTCATGACACTCCAGTGAGACGAATCTGTCAAAAAGAGCCAGAAGAGGCAGGGTTGCGCATGGTGCGGTGTGGTCCATCTTGGTGAAGGTCTGAGGCAGGGCTTGGGAGGAACTGTGCTGCTGGCAGTGGATAAGACAATGGTGGGACATTTTCTGCTGTGTATCAAAGGACCTGGAACCCATGGTTATGAATTTCTGGATATTTTGGCATGCTATATTCCTGCTCAATTTTATCCTTGTTTGTGTGAGAATAAACTTTGATTATTAGGGTTATCACTTGCTGGGTATCTATTATTTTCCAGAAATTAAAAGTGGAAATTTTAAATACAACATTAAATTACATATTTCCAAGATTCATATGAATTAGGCATTATGATAATCATTTTATAGATGAATAAAATTAGACTGAGAACAATTAATAAATTGCCCAGGGTCAGATACTTGTTCTTAACTTGACTCCTCTTTATATCATTAACAGTTCTTGGCTGTAACTAAAAAAAAAAATAGAATAGCTTAAGCCCACAGGGAATTTTTTCTTCTCATGGAACAAGAAATACAGAGGTAGATCTCAGGTGGCAGCTCATGGATACTGTTGAAGCACAAGCTCTTTCTGTCTTTCTGCACCACCATCCTGAGCATGTGACTTTCATCTTCATGGTCACCAAACAGCTCTCGGTTCTCTGAGCATCAAACCAGCTTGGCAGACATGAGGATGGTTAAAGGGAAGTGGTGGCACCAATAGCTTTTAACTTCTATCTCAAGGACTATTCTCCATCATATAGCTACTTTTACCTATAAAGCTGGCTAGAAAATTATTTTTTAAGTAGAAAATTAAGGAAGATGCTGGAATGGAGCTTAATGAACCAACTATATCTTCCATAGCTTTCCAGAACAGTCAATCCTAATGAATTCTCTTAGGTATGATAATATTTAGAAATAAAAATCAAAGTAGGTTTAGAAAATTTGCAGTTTTCTGGTTTCCTGGACAGAAATTCAATCTCATGCTGAAATTGGGCCTCACTCACAAATGTTTTCAATAGACCTTTGTAAATCTGTGTCACTAATCCACTCAGTAATTCAGTTTTGTGTGTTTTCATATGCATCTGTGTGTGCGTGTGTGTAAATCCATTTTAAAATAAGTAGCATGCTAAATATGGAAAAGAATTAGCATATGCAAAAGTTTTCCTCCTGTCCTGTCCCCTACCTATTCCTTGCTTCATCTGGATGTCATCAAGTTTTATTAACTTACCAAGAATCTTTCCAGAGAAAGTTTGTAGATTTATATGGATTGTAAAATCCTTACTTAAACCTCTGGCTCCATCTTTTCACATTTTGCAAGCAGGTGACCATGCCAAGGTCTTTACTAAAAGAAGAAGAATGGCAAGTTCACCTTCACTCAGCTGTTATGGGCCAGCAAGACACACTTCATTAACTCCTCACACTGCCTCTGAGGCAGTTCTAATCTGCATGCTCAGGTTGGAAATCCAAGGCTCCGGGTAGTTAGATGTCTTATATTAGGCCAAAGAACTGGTACAGGCTTGAAGTTCGAATTCAAATCCTGGTGTGCTGATCTGACTGTCTTTGAAGCATTTATTTCTCAGTTGCTTTAGCCATGTGTATCTGAGCCCTTGATCCAGGACATTTCTGCTGGACTCTTGGGTCTCTGCCACAATTGCCTATATAGGTCTTCCTTCTTTCTCTCCTGCCTTCACTTCTGGCTGATTCTTTAATGACGTGTACTCAAGTTATGAACACTTGGCCTCTTTCCTTGAACCGCCTAGAGTGCTGATTTGCATTGAGTTTGCAGTCAATAAATGTCTATTAATTAAATTACCAGGCACTTTCTCTGATCTCAACCTACAGCCCTTGCAATTGCTTTCTCTGCTTCTAGCTCCTACAGCATTACCCAGTTTTTTCTTCCTTCCTAGGAGGAAGATTTCTAGTCTTCCTAGACCCTTGCTACTTGAACTGTGATAGTGGACCCGCAACACCAGCATCGCTAGGAGCTTAACAGAGATGCAGGTTTCCAGGTCCCACCCTAGACCTACTGAACCAGAATCTACATGTTCATAATAGCCTTTGATGGTTTCCATGAGTATTAAAGCTTGAAAGGCACTGGTCTAGATACACCCACGTGTCAAATCTGGTCAGGTGCTTGTGGTCACTTTGGAAATGGTTATATAAACACCTAAATCATATACACAATTTCTCCTTCAGGTCTGAATAGCCAATAATAATTTCTTAGAGTAATTATCTGTACTCTAAGAAAAAGTTTGCTGACCTCTGCTCTAAGCACACATGCCTCATTGCATTTGAATTCTAGGTGATTGTAATTTTTTTCTATCTTGCTTTTACCCATTTTCCATGGGAATGGAGGTGAGCACAAGTTCTGCCGTTTCTTCATCTCTGTGCACTTCCAATGTTCCCTACTGGAGCATTCATGATCTTTATGATTGATATTTTGTGGGCTTGTGTATGGGTATGGTTCTCTACGAGGCAAAAAGCTGAAGACAGAATAAGGTCAGTCTCCCTTAGGCGTAGCTGAAATAGAGATATTGTTGAGTGGCTAATTGAAGGGGTGCTCCAAGTAGGACTTGTAAGGAAGAGAGGGAAGCAAATGGGAAGAAGCTAAGCAGAGATGAGCTACTTTGGCCCTGTCCTCACCCTGATTCCCTGTGAAGCTCTGGAATGTGCATAGTGCCACAGAATTATCCCACCTTGAGGTGAGGGACTGGGGTTTTTGTACCCACATATCAGTCATTCTCTGGCTGCCCTGTGAGGAGATATACTTCTCAGGCTTGCCTGGAGGAGGTGACTCCTTTTGGCCAAAGTCAACAGTGAACCCTTGGCAGCCACTACTTGGGCAGCTGGTAAAGGAGGCCAGTCAGTTCCATGGTAGCCTCTTATTTTCATTTCTGTATTCTTGGTTTCTAGTATGCAGCACTCGGTAAGCAAGAAATAAATCTTTGTTACATGGATGAGTATCTTCCTAATATAAGACTGACTTGTTAATTAAAATACAGTTCCCGTTATCTTTGTTTATGTTCATCCAATTAATAACGCAAATGGTCTTCTAACTAGTGAGTTTAACAAGACTAAACGAGATATCCAGATGAAGATGCCTAGAAGACTGCTGGATCATTAATAGGCAACAATAAATGTTAGTTTATTTCCCCCCAAGATTAAGTAGGCTGTGTACATTTTATTAGGGAGAGTGTCAACTCTTTATGGGAGAGTGTCTTCCCGTTTATGGCTTGCAACAGATTCAAATGGATCAAGAGAGAGATTTCAGCTATTACTATCTGTGTGGTCTCCACTTAAGTCTAAAATCATCACCCTCAGCTGTGAGGAGGTATATGCGCAGATGCACAATCTGAGACATCATAGTGACATTGGAAAGTGCAGGAAGTATCCGTCAAGAGATGGCTAGATGTTGAAATCATCTACAATGCAGATTATAACAGCTGCCACATATTTAGTGCCTATCAGAGGACAGGCAGTGGGCTATGTACTTTACATAATTAATTGCCAATCCCCAAAACAAACCTAGAAGGCAGGTATTGTAAGTGGTAGACAGAAAATAGGTGGACAATATATGTAATTAAGGTGGCAGCAAATCAGGGGCCAATATGTACATTTTATAATAGCATTTAAGTAATCATTATGTTAAAAATCAGAATTTAAAATTTTTTTACTTAAAATTTATTATTTTTAACAATTTGAATTATATGTGGAATAGCCATTGCCTTTTTATTGAACAGTATTTTTGAAAGTCCTAATATTAGTAGCTCAAGTTTAGAAATGAGGAAACCACAACTCAGAAAAGGTACATAGCCACTGAATCCATCAGGAGTTGGGACAATGGTAATGAAGGAGTTAAAGGGCTGGAGGAGCAGAAACAGAGAAAAAGTGATACTCAGAGGGGAGGTTGCGTCAGCCCCTTTAATGGAGCCCACAGCCTATCATAGAATTGATCAGGAAGTTAGAAGACAGGGGAGACGGAAAAGTGAAGTGTGTATAGAGACCCAGCCAGGGAAGCAGAATATGGGAGGGTAGGGATGAGTCAGAGAGATGATGTGCAAACAACCAGGACTTCTGCTTTAGTTAGTTGGGTTTTTCATTGCAGTGACCAAAAGACAAAAATAACTTACAGGAGGAAAGTTTATTTTGGCTTATAGTTTCAAAGGTTCAGGTCAACCGACTCCATAGCTCTGGGCCTAAGGTGAGGCTGAACGTCATGGCAGAAGAAGGACATCTTTGCTAGGAAGTGGAGGGAGAGAGCTCTGATCACCAGTGACAAAATATAAACCCCAAAGTCATGCCCCTAGTGATCCACATCCTCCAGCCATACTCCACCTGCTCATCTGCTGACATACCACCCAGTTAATACATATTGGTGGATTAATCCACTGATGAGATTACAACTCTCATAACCCAGTCATTTCAGCCCTGAACATTTCTGCATTATCTCACACATGAGCTTTTGGGGGATACCTCATATGAACCATAATAATACCTATATAGTTGGAAAGTGGTACAGTCAGGTGACACCATGCTTTCCTCTAAAGAATGCCTAAGTTTAATTGCAAAACTATACTAGAGAGATAATCTTATTTGCTTCACTTGAAAATTCATGTTTGAGTTCATATAGTTCCCTTTATTTGAAAATTCACATTTCTTAGGACCAAAATGTTTTAATTTGTCCTATGATTCTGTCTCTTTATTAAACTTTGAATATGATCTTTCAAAAGAAAAGAGAGATTTTTCTCATATGGGTGATTTTAGGAACACTGGCACTGGTCTTGAAATCTTAGCATTTTGGAACCCTGCTGGGATTCTTTGTTGCTACTCATTATGGCATTTTTTTCATGCCCCAGAAAGAGAATGTTTGAAACTGAAATAGCAATTTATATTCCTATTTACAATGTCTCAGTTATTTCACAGCAATTTTTAAAATGTGTTTATAGCCAAGTGGCATTGGATTTTTCCATTGCTGATGCCCTTTCAATGATGATCACTTATCAAAATTGAATTAGGAGATATTAGAATAGATAAAATAAAATTCCCATTAAAGGGGAGCTCATACCCTAAATTACACCTGAAGTGGAATAATTTCTTTGATTCCTCTAGCAAACACTTTTCCTGAGAGAAAAATTTAAACTTAGGTTAATACAGTTCTTTTCTTTTTGAGGATTCCAGTTCTGTATTTAACCCAAAGACTTGATGACAAAGGAAAGACTTGAAGAAGGGAAAAATTTCTATCAGAGTATTTTCCTGGGATGATCACCAAGTTAGCCAAACATTGTTCCTAATTTCTAACATGGGTCCTCTTTTTCTTTGCTATAACAATAATCCTGGGAGGTGACTTGGCCATGAGAATACCTGCTATCTGACAAAGAGGGACAGACAAGAATACTCTGGCCTGGCTTCATTTTGCCATTGCTGCCACACAAGGGTTGTAGATATAGCAACAGAAAATAGGACGGGAGAGAGATTCTATACCTGAGGAATATCAGAATATTCTCCAGCGGGAGAGTATTGGACAGGACTAACTATGAGGCACTTTCTCTATTTTCATATTATTACAAATACTACAAAATTACCTACTAAATTAACCAAGAATTCATGGCACAGTATTTAAGGCCATTAAATAACTGATCATGTATTTCCTTTCCAATCCTGTGAACATTTACAACTCTATCTGCTAGAGCTTCAAGTTATTTGTTAAGTAAAGCAATCCTTTTATTTTTTTAAATTGTTTTTATTTTTACAGACTACATTTTGATTCATTATACACAAATGAGGTACAACTTTTCATTGCTATGGTTGTACACAGTGTAGATTCACACCATTCATGTAATCATACATGTACATAAGATAATGATGTTTGTCTCATTGCACTATCTTTCCTCCCCCCTCCCCCTCAATTCCCTCTACACAATCCAAAGTTCCTCCATTCTTCTCTTATCCCCATCCCCCACCTGTTAGGTATCATCATCCACTTATCAGAGAAAACATACAGCCTTTGGTTTTTCAGGATTTGGAGAATATCATGCTAAATGAAATAAGCCAATCCCAAAGCAATCCTTTTTAATTAAACAAAATATTAAACAGAGCTGCAAAATAAAATACAGGTAGAGCAGAATTTTTTTAGTTAAAATAATGGTGCATTCAGAACCCTTTGTATTTTGTGCATCTCTTCCAAATCTTAGACTGTTCTGGTCAATCTAAATGTTTTATCTTTCTCTATTGCTCTGATTATTAATTGACATGTTAGATTTTTCTTTTCTTATGGGACTCCATCTCCAGCCTAAATCTTATGTCTTCCAGGAAGCTCTTTATAATTTGCTGCATGTGAAAACAACCTAGACCACCTGTGTTTCTGGAGGCTATATTCAGGGAAGGTCCCTGTGCTGGATCATTAACTGTCTTGTGTCCTGTCATCTTGTACATATCAAGTACTCAGTGATTAGATTATTTTAGAAAAAGGAGGACATTTACCCTCACATAGGTTCTCTCTCTTTATACAGATTAAGATTTTTTTTGAACTTGTTTCCCTATCCTACCACATGGTATTATTTTTCCTTCTCATCAGGGTTCTGTTCAGATGTTATACCATAAATAAAACCTTTCCTGAATCTTTCCAGATGGAAGCAATATCAAGTTCCTCTGAATGCCCAAGAGCACACTTTCTGTCCCTCTCTGAAGACACTGGGTCTTCTGTCTTGTGACAAAACCACATAGATATCTTATCCTCTACACAGTATTTTAAGTTACTTACAAAAAGGTCTATGTTAAACATGATTATGAAATCTGCAGAGAACACAAACATGGTCCCAAACCGTGCCTGACACTGAGCAGAGGACTTGACTTCTTTGCATTTCAGTTTTTTCATTGTACAATGAAATTAATAATGTCTCCTTCAGAGACTATTTGTTGAAGACCAAATTCGATATAAGATTAAAGTAGCTTACAAATACTGGGCTTTCAAAATGATACTTGCCTTCTCCCAGATTCATTTTTGACAGTCACTTGTTTGAAGTACATCGTCAACTAGTGTTTATTTGGTGGCTGAACTGAATTAGGTCAGTGGATTTATTATCCCAGTGGATGTTAATGAGGGTTATGTAGGGAGAAATTTGGGAAACATTGCGTTGTATCTGAGTAATTATTTTAAAACAGGATGTAAAAATTTTCCCTAACCCTGCTCATCTGTGGTTTTGCTTTCTGAGATTTCAGTTACCTGCAGTAAACTGGCATCTACAGGGATTGAAGATTTTTCCTTCTGATGTGTCATCAGACATGTATCATCAGAAGGAAAATAGCAGCCTAATGCTATGTCACAATGCCACACCATTCACCTCACTTCATCTCATCATGTAGGCACTGTGGCATTTCACACCACCACCAGAAAAAGGCTGAGAATAGTGCAATAACATATTTTGAGACAGGCCACATTCTCGTAACTTTATTCCAATATGTTCTAATTGTTCTTTTTATTATTAGGTATTATTATTCTCTCACTGTGCCTAATCGATAAATTCAATTTTATCCTAGGTACGTAGGTGCAGGAAAAACACTTTCTACATAGGGTTTAGTGCCATTAGCTGCTCCAGTCATCCACTGGGGTCTTGGGATGTATTCCCCATGGATGAGGATAATAGCATATCCTAGAGTATATTATTTGACTACATATCTCTTTCTGCACAGAGAATTTCTCAGCAGTACTTTTCTTTGCAGCAGAGATTTAGAAAATACAGAAATAGGCTGCTGACCCTACAGGGAGTGGAAGGAAAGCCTGTCTTCCCTCAGTGAGTCTTTTTCACCTAAGGCAGTCTGACAGCAATTCTTAAAATGTGCCTAGAGCCAAATGCCTTTGAATTTTTCCATTGCTAGTGCCCTTTTTAATCATAATCATGTATTTAAGAACACTAAATTAAATACCAGGGTACTAGAATAGATGATAAAATTGCTGGACATTGGGAGCTTAGCCCCTAATATTTGATCCAAATGGAGTTGGTTACCATCAGTCCCCTAGCAAGCACTTTTCCACAAGTGACCCTGAAGGTTTGCATCACCTGTGTTGATTTACTGTGGCCCACAGTCTGCTCTAGTAAGCTCTTAAAGGTAGCTTGTCATCCCAATGATGTGGGCCATCCCTCATGGACTGACTCACACAAACCAAGTTTAGAGATTCATGAATAAACAAACATTAAGGTGAATTGGTTAATTTACAACCAGTGTAGTTATTTCAGGTGGAACACATCATCTGAATTGGCCTGATTACATAGATTCTTCTCCCCATAGGCTCATCTACAGAGAAAGTCAAATTATAATTCAAAGGCTTTTTGAAGAGCCTGAATCAGAAAAAGTAGATGATGATCACTTTATTGATGTTAAACAGGGTCCCTCAGCTAAGTCCTCCATCCTTTCTTCTCTTCTCTCTTCCTCTTCTATCCACCCAACAAATACTTCTTGAAAATCAACTCTTTGAGGCAGTACAGCAGAGAGCTCTGGGGCAAGATGTCCTACTTTTCGAATCAGACTTTCTATTTGCCAGCCACGTGACTGTGGGCAAGTTACTTAACTTTTAAGTGCTGCAAAGCCCTCCTGGGTAATAGCCCCTAACTCCACCAGATTAAAGAAGTGGCTGCATGGAGATGGTTTCATAGAATGTCTGGCATTGATGATTTGCATACCTCTTTAATAGACCTATTTTTTTTCTCATCCATGAGGTTAGGCAGGTTGTGAATTTTCTTTCTTTCTCTTGCACATAGGGAAATTGAGTTTCAAAGTGATTAATTGTTTTGCCCTTGGTCTCACACAGTTAGTAAGTGGCAGAATTTGGTTAGGACCAAAGAATAAAATCTATTATTTATTTTAGAAAATTACAATTTTTTTTTGCACCCCAGGAGGGAGAAATAAAGCATAATAGTTATGTGTGCTCTCATTTCCCTCAAAAAAAAAAATCCAGGTCTTTAGCAATGAAGGGTTGACTATGTAGTTGCTTTGTTTATTATCAACTTTTGATTGATTTTGTCGTTTTCCATATTTATCTCCTGTAATTTGGACCTTCCTGAAATGATGCCCTAACAAATGAGATCAATTTTCCTCTGAAATGTGTTTTTAAAAGAAATTACAGCCATTCCAGACTCATGTTCTTAGGGAGGAAACAGTACATTTGGCAATTTCCATTGCTTCTGGTTGTGATCAGATTGGATTTCAGGCAGTCATCTTCAAGCTATGCCCTAATTAAGACGAACAGATATTGTTAGCTGGCCTGTTTAATCAGTTTCCCATCTGGCATAATCATGTTTATGAACAGGATCTGCTTTTGCTTGGCTTTGGCTGTAGCTAAAATCAACAGAACAAGGCAATCACATCTCCCAAGAACCAGGGCCATGCTTCATCTCTAATCCTAGCTGGACAATCACATTTTCAAAACCTGTAGAATAAGCATACAGGATGCGTGTCCTGCTGGAGCCCCCTTGGGCTCATGGCATCCATCCATCTAGTCATGCTTCCTTTTATTCATTCCATTCCACTGAACACCCCCTGAGCGCCTCATTTGTGCTGGGCTCTCTCTGACCCAGGGCATGCTGTTATGACAAAGAGACTATCCTTGTTCTAGAGAAGGTCTTGATGCAAGGAAAAATGTCTCCAAAGGATATGTATCTAAAAAACAAAGTCTAATGCTGCTTAGTGTGGAGTATGAGAAATTGGGGACTTGGAAAAATCATCTATTCAGTTTTGTATTCTGTCTCTCAGAATGGTGATTGTGCCAGAGGTAGGTGTGCAACTGCCTTTTTATTACACCATTTCCTCCAAGGAATGTGACATTGATAAACTATTTGCATCTCTATGATGGATGGTACTTTATGGATCTCCTGATTAAACAAAGGGCAGCCAATACTGGCAGAAAGATTTCAGGTTAACACAGGTGTGAGTGAACTGAAACATCACTACTTTCTATTAGGAGAATAATTTGGGTGTCAGAAAAAAATATCTTTGGGAATAGTGCCACTTGACCAGTACATCCCATTTAGAGCTCAGCCAGTGTGGTGACTCCCGCAATGTAAAAGGCATAGGGAAGATGCCAAAATGTTCCTCAGCTCAATGATGCTCATATTATGTTCACACTGGGGATTAGCCAAGGTCATGTTGATAGGAGATTTAGGAGACTAGACTCTTTTGTTGTAGGAAAAAGATAAATTTTTGCTAAGACTAAGTGTATATTCCCTGAGGAAATTTTGTTGGACGCAGGTCACAACCCTTATTGGAGGGACAATGAGGTGCGACAGGAGGACCCTCCTTCCTTGCTCTTTTCTGAGCTTGTCAAGCAAAAGGGCAAAGAGAAGCCTCCATCAGCACATGGAGAAAGCCTGAGTCTTCAGAGAGGAGGATTCCTTTCTTCAGTAAAGAGAGGTGGGATTTCACACAGGAAGCAGTGAATGGTGACATTCAGGGGGAAGAGGTGTGGCTGTAGGAGGAAGACATAGAACCAGGAAGAACAAGAGGGTGGCTGATAAGAAAGAAAATGAGGAACCAAGGGTGGCCCAGTTGTAAGCCCTTCATCATTTCTCTGAAAGGTGTGAGTTATTGTTAAGTTCCTGTCTCTCTTACTTTGGTGGTTGCCTGAATCATCAGTAAAAGATCAACTTACACTTTTGGGTCAGTTTCTTCTAGGGAAGAGAGGTGTGGGATTTTTCACAAATGAAGCAGTTCCAGATAGGATGTGGGGCTACCTGGTGATATTCTGGGGGAGACATGGTAGTTAGAAGATCGCAGATCACCAGTTATCTTCCCTGTGTACTGTGGTCAGTAGGCAGAATCCTGGACTCCCCTAGAGCTTCCTCTTTACTTGAGGACAGATAGGGGACTTGTCATACTCTGGTTATATAAAATAGCATATCAAAGTGTTCCAACTTGTTTAAATGGGAGGTGGACCCTGGAGGCAGGAAGTGAGTTCCTGCGGGAAGTGTTTTGACATGTGCTGATCAATGAAAGAATTGGAAGGGTTATTTGAGGTGGAATTGAAACATTGTTCAGGTAACCAGAGATTCCCAAGCTTTATTGCATATCAAGATCAACTATTGAGTTTTTAAAAACACACATATTTGGGCCCCATCTTCAATTGGCCATATTAGAATATATTGAAAAGACTCTATATAGTATTTTACACAATGACTCTAAAACACAGTCGTGTTTCAGAGCCAGCAGTTCAGATGATCTTTCAGATAGAAAGCCAATTCTAAGATTTTATGTCTCACATTAATAGCAACTGGAATCCCAGGAGTTTGATAAATTTTGATGCCACCCTATATGTTGGATTGGTTTATAAGCTCTGGTTTTACCAAATTATATACAAATTGGATCATTTTTTACCATTGCTAAAAGAGTGTCATGGTAAGGGTGGTTACATTTCAGTTGCTACCTGCTGGGACTGGCAGGTAGAGCTGTGGATGACCTGGTGTGTGGGATCCCAGAGACTGGCAAATAAGCTGACAGAGGATTATGGAACCCTTCCTGGGACAGTGAGAATCATGTATCTAACAACACCATCTGGTACCCATGTTCTTCCTTCCTCGTGTAGGCTGAGGTCAACAGTGAGAGGAACATAATGATGAAAGCAAAGGTATGCAAGGCAAGTGCGGTGTGATACAAGCATGTTCACCACCTAGTTTCCCAGATAGGTGCCAGGTAAGCAGGGGTCATCATGCATGTTCCTTGGCCATTTTTATTATAAAGGGCTCTGGCAAAAACTCTTTTCACTGAGACTCAGTTTTGTACTCATTGCCGGATAACCAAGGAAAGGGTATTAAAGATAGGCTCAATACTGAGCCTGTAGTGATGGAACTTGACGCTGGGAAGTCAGCTGCTGCGTTAATACCTGAGCCTGAGGGCTTGTTTTTGGATTCTTCTGTCCTCCTATATTATGAACCCTAGTGACCTGGTTACAGCTACACTTGCTTGTCATACTCTTGTTCCATGGAACCTTCTCTCCAAGCTAGCCTCCACTTACCTGCTACGCCCACTTCTTCCTTCCTAAAATCCTTCAATGACTCTCCACTGATAACAGGACACATGAAGCGTGGCACATGAAGGTGCCTTAGCATGGAACACAAACTCTCCCCACCTCCATCTGTCTCTCCACCTTGACCTTTGGCCACTCCACATTTTAATGCCCTATCCTTGAGCTATAACTACTTATCTTCCCTTGAACAAATTTTGTTGCACTTTGCCTTCTTGCTTTTGCCCTTTGTGCCATTGACACTACCCACATCTCTTGATCACCTCAGGGTCCTTCAGACTACAGTTGAAGCGTCTTCATGATTCCCCCCACAATTACTCACCACCAGAAGCCAATCTCCATTCTCAGGGCCACCGCTATGCCTAGAACACAAATTTTTATAGCACTTATTATAGTCTTACATTTAATGCTTTGTAAGTTTGGTTTGTCTCTTCTAATAGACTACAGTGTGTTGAGTGAAGGCATGGTTTATTATCTTGTTCAAAGCTATGTCCCCATTTCTCAGTATGTGGCATATACTAGGTACTGTGGTGTTTGTGTGTGTGTGTGTGTGTGTGTGTGATGAATATTTGACAACTAGAACCAATATTTAGGAGATCTTTGAGACACAGTGAGTTCTAGGAACTTTGGGATACAGTCATGTATCAGGAACATTGCTTTCTCCACCTGTGATTGCTGTGTTCACCCTAAGATTCAGATAAACTTGGGTATGTCTTTAACAACAGATAAATAGAATACTAGGTATTCCTAGAAAACAATTTATGTCATTGGAAGAATTGCAAGTTTATCCTAAGGAAATTGGGCAAGTCAGAGAGGAAGAATGATTTTAAATACAGTGCAGTACCTAGTATTCCAAGAATTGTCTGAGCTAGTCCTCATGCATTGACTTTTGAGACCTGGGAGTAAAGGCTACAAAAATTACAGAGCAAATAATAACAGACTGGAATGTATGTGAGATCATAGGCATTTTCTAGCAAAGAGAAGCCCTAGTAGAGGTGGAAAAATATTTTTTTCAGTTGAGACGACATTGTTGAAACACATATTGATATAAAGTAGACACACAAGCCTACCAGGAAGCAAGACAAGGCTAAAACTGGGGTTGGGAGGAGCACCATATAGAGAGGAGACACATGATGGGCACATTGTGACTAAGCCCATAACAATATCCTCCAGGAGTCTCTGAATTATTTTGTTCTTCAAAATGGGGGGAAAGACAGAAGCAGAGAAATTCTACTTTTTAGTGACAATGTCCCTATAGTTGGTGTGACCTTGCAAAAAGGAGGATGTAATTTCTGCCAACTGGTTAGATTAGGACATGCATGAAAAAGTAACCATGCAGAAGAAGCATGTTAGGAATTATAAAACTAAAGTTTCTTCTTCTTTCTAGCTTGAACTTTCTGGTGAATAACTTTTAGGATTTAATATTGCCAAAGATTGGAACTATCATTTATCTGAAGAAAAATCTCAGGATGAGGAAAAATTAGTTCTTTCCTACCAAGCTTCACTTTGCATCAGTATATACTGTTGTTGGCATCTTTAAAAATGAGGTAATTTAATTTTGAGTCCCTTGAAAAGTTCGTGTGAATGAGAAATAATCCAGCAGTTGTTATAAATATGTGGGCCAAAGGACAGCTCTTAGTGACACAGAAATAAAGACTCTGCTTACACTGTCAATGTGAGAGAATGTCATAAGAGTTCTATTTGGGAGCTATTTTGCCTAATATGGACAAAACAATGACTTTGGCCTCAGCATTTTAACTGAAATGACAAAGTAGGGATTAAACTGAAAGATTCTCTTTGGTTTAATCACTCTGGCCACAGCACTGTGTGCTCAGCTCGAAGGTGAAAAGAATCTAGTTGCATTACCTGGCATCTTCACTTAGAGCACATAAAAAGAAAAGTCAAGCAATTTAGTTAGCATTAATTTTAAGGAACCAAGCAACAACCACCCGACCACCACCACCATCATCAGTAAGACCCGAAGCAGGCACCTGAACTGCAGACCCTATCTGAAGGGTCAGGAAGTCACAGCATCATGATATCATGAGAAGGGAGAGCTGCCAACCCCATCTGATCCAGTGGCCTCATCTTATAAATGGTAGGTCCAGAAAATGGATAGGTCATTGACTGAAAAAATTAAACAGGATATTTTCTAATTCTTGGTTTGAACATAGTACAGCTGCCAGGAAAATGGATTTAAGACTTGGTTTAGAGCTGGATGGGAAAATTTGTGCAGGAATGTCATTGGTTTCCCCAGAATACAAAGCATTTATTTAGAACGGTAATACTATACTCAACTTTTATTAGTTGCAAATGTTCTCAGATGATTCAGCTCATTCATGTTTCTTTCTAATTTTTATTTACTTACCCATGTGAGATAAATTAACTCTGCAAAAATTTGAACAACACCTATTCTCCTTGTAGTGAACATTTGTTATTTTGTCTGACTCGAACCTAAATCTGTTTTACACTTGAGGAACTCGTTCTTTTCTCTAACATGGAGGTTCTGGAGAGGGCTGTGAATTAGAGTGATGGCAGAGCATCAGTTGATCTAAGCAGGTCAATCCTAATATTCTTTTGCTGTGAATTCAGCTCATTGATGGGCATAGGACCCAGTCCTGGCCAATTATGGAAATCGTTGAAGATTTTTCTTCCTGGAACTAGAGGGGAAGGACTATAATTTTTTTCCTGGTCACAGTCTTGGTTCTGCTTTTGTTGATTGTGCAGAATTGAGACACAGATCACTGAAGCAAGATAAAGAAAAAAGAGACAAAAAATAAGAGAATCTTGTGAGTGTTGAAGTTCCATTTTGTATACCCTAACTGTTCCCATCCTCTCCTTTTTGGAGGCTTGCTTATGTGTGCCCACAAATTCCCTTCTCTGGCTTAAGCCAAGATGACTTTCTGTTACTATCAGCTGAACGTGTCCTGATACTTTCCAATCTTCTCTGTCCTTGATTCTCCCCAATCTTTGATAACAGTGCTAGGTAAGTAGTGAGTGTTAAGTCTATCAATATGGTGAATTGGGAGATGTGAGGACCTGGAACAAATATGAGTAGTGAGATAGGTAGCTGGGAAAGTCAAGTTCATTTGGCAATATGTGGACCTGGGGCCAGTGAGGATGTACACAGGAGGAAATAATCTGGGCAAGCATTCAGCATTGGGGAGGTTCCATAAAGTAAAAGAAGTATGTGCTAGAAATCAGGGATGTGGAGTACAAAGTCAAATCTGGAAGAGCTACTCTCTACATTGTGTGAGTACTGCATAAATAGGGAAGTCAGCAAGATGGTATAACCTTCTACTCAGGTTTTAAGGTAATGATTCAGCAATATAGGCAGCAATATAGGAGTGCAATTACAGGACTCCTAAATTCGAAGTGAAAGGGATGAGTCTTGTGTGGTTAGGGAGGAAGACTAACAATTAGAGCTGCAAGGTTAGTCCAGAATGAAGGTGGAGAAAGGCAGCCATGTACACTGAGTTCTATGAGGTCCATGGCTTCTTAAATTCTATTGCTAACAGCATTCGCTCCAAAACCTTGAAAGCAAAGGAGAGTGTGGGAACAGGAGGGGAGGTTGAGCTCACACATGCAGATCATCTGCTTCCAATTTGGGGGCGAGAAGGGAGGTCAGTAAAAGACAGGTCCTTTGATATAAACAACATCCATCTTTCTTAAGACTAAACAAGAACAAAGCATTGGAATCATACATTCCAAAAGGGCAGCAACTCTAAATTGTAGAACGTCAGTCTTGAGTTAGACTAGAGACCATACATGCATATATGGTCTTCTTTTGAGCTAGCGTTTCTCAATAATTGTTTCCTGGACCACTAACTTTAGCTTCATTACAATGGAAATCAGTAGTCTCTAATCCAGTGTCCTAAGTCAGACTCTGGGGATAGGGGAGAGAGCTAAAAAGTTTTATTTAAACCACCTCTGGGTGATTAGGCATCCCAGGTGTCTATTGCTCTTAACCTGACTGCCTATTTTAATCACCCAGGGTTGATGTTCCAACTGTAGAGCAAATGAGGTGGGGTTTCTGGGGGAGTCACTAGCATCCTAATGAGCACCTATGAGGAGAGATGCTGGTGTAGAAGGTGGTAAATTGACTTTCTCAGGGAGAGTCAATGGAAGAGTGGCAGAGCTAGAGCCGGAATTTAGTGGTTGCTGAAAAGAAAGAAAAAAGTCAGTCTGGTTTACAAAAGGAAGTGGGCAAGCAATGGAATCAGAGGAACGGATGCAGTAATTTGAGAGAAAGGGTAATAGGTCCAGTGAAAGAAGTAGAAAAGAACAAAGGAATATGTTAACTCTTCCATGAGTAACCATAAGCACCACTATACTGGACTAAACTCCTAAGCCATATCTGCAGCTATTTAGGTCTTTTCTGTAGAGGGGCAGCATCTTGGAATGCAGCATGCTTGGAATGCCTATTGGTTGCGTCTGTGTACCAGCCATCACCTGCTGTGTGATGGCTGAATTGCATTTAATCATGGATGTACTGACAGAAATGCAATGAAATTGCTGCAAGAAAAACCCACAGCTTAAACATCATTCAATGAGTAGCCGATGCATTAACTGTCTTGCTATCCACTAATCTCATATCCCCAGGCAACTGTCCAAATCGATGAGCAGGGACATAGAAAGCTGGCTGTGGAGCTGAGGTGGAGAACTGAAAAGAATAGGACTCCACTGATGCCAGAGGAGAGATAAGGAATTAAATCATGTGCTACGTCCTCCTCCTTTTCTGAGTGTGTGATTTTGTATTAGGAAGGCAGGTCTGCCTCAAACCTTCACTAATCTCTCAGTGCTTTGGCTCCAGACACAAATTAAATTTCTAGGCTGAAAGAGTTGAAGAATTTAATCTGCTGCACATTCTGGGGGTGATGTACTGCCTTCTGGATTCCTTTTTTTTTTTCTGTGAAGTGATCCTGATTCCAGGTCAGTGCACCTGAAGTAGTGAAGATCCCTCTCTGAGGGGGGCTGCTCCAGCCTTCACTTCCATTCCTGGGTTAGCTGTGAGCATTCCAAGATGCTGCCCCTCTACAGATAAGACCTAAACAGCTGCAGGTATGGCTTAGGAATTTAGTCCAATACAGTGGTGTTTGTGGTAGGGTGACTCATGGGAAGAATTAACATGTTCCTTTGTTCTTTTCTGCCAGATGGTTCTCTGAAGGAAATCACTTAGGATACAGGATGGTGTCGCTTCCCTGGAGGAGGTGGGCTGGGAAGGATGCAGAATCTTCTTAAGGTGGACCATTGTCATTGTGGTGACCGAATTCTGAGTTGTTCCAGAAACAAGTGCTCAGCAGCCTCATTGTAAGAAGATCCATGTGCTTCCGGTCAGGGGCAAAGGCAGAGCAGTGACTTGAGTGAGGTGAGCGAGGGACCCATTGAATGCCAAGTAAGTGGTTCAGTAATCAATGTAAGTAATATCTTTTTAAAAAATATTTTGTAGGGGGTTTAATTTTCGGTTTGCCACATTGTATTATAGAAAATATTTGTTTTTGACAGAAAATAATGAGACACACAGAGAGAAAACCAAAAGAATGGTCCATAGGCAGCAAAAAAGAGCCATTAATTGAAACTGTTGCTGAGGAAGTTCAGTAAACAAAAACATTAAATCTTCCAATACAAATACATTCAAAGAACTAAAGGAAAATATACCTAAAGAATATTTTAAAAAATTTTTACAGACTTCATTTTGATTCATTGTACATATATGGGGTACAAATTTTCATTTTTATGATTGTGCATGATATACATTCATATCATTCTTATTAATCATACATATACATAGGGTAATGATGTCTGTCTCATTCCATCATTTTCCATACTCCCACCCCCTCCCCCTCTCATTTCTCTCTACGTAATCTAAAGATCCTCCATTCGTCTCTCACCCCCCAACCCCCCAACTAGATTCTATATTATCATCCACTTATCAGGGTAAACATTCAGCCTTTGTTTTTTGGGGATTGGCTTATTTCACCTAGCATGATAATCTCTAACTCCATCCATTTATCTGCAAATGCCATAATATTATTATTCTTAATGGCTGAGTAGTATTCCATTGTGTATATATACCACATCTTCTTTATCCATTCATCTGTTGAAGGGCATCTAGGTTGGTACCACAGTTTAGCTATTGTGAATTGAGCTGCTATAAACATTGATGTGGCTGTGTTACTGTAGTATGCTAATTTTAAGTCTTCTGGGTATAAACCAAAGAGTGGGATAACTGGGTCAAAAGATGGGTCCATTCCAAGTGTTCTGAGGAATCTCCACATTGCTTTCCAGAGTGGCTGTACCAATTTGCAACTGGCAACAGCAATGTAAAAGTGTGCCTTTTTTCCCACAGCCATGCCAACATGTATTATTGTTTGTGTCTGAATCTTCATCATGTTGACTTAGGATCAGACTTCCTTAAGAAGACTTCCAAAGCACAAGAAATCAAAGCAAGAATCAATAAAATGGATGGACGCAAACTAAAAAGCTTTTTCTCAGCAAAGGATACAATCAATAATGTGAAAAGAGAGCCTACAGAGTGGGAGAAAATCTTTACCACACGCACTTCAGATAGAGCACCAATCTCCAAAATTTATAAAGAACATACAAAACTTTACACCAAAAAAACTAAGAACCCAATCAATAAATGGACCAAGGAACTGGATAGACAGAAGAGGATGAATAGGCGATCAATAAATATATGAAAAAGTAATATCTTAATGCAATATTTAAAAATCAAACTTCATACAAAAATATACACTGATCAAAAGAGCAAAAATTTGAATAAGAGAAAGATGAATAATAGTTATGTTGAGCTGTACTGAAGCCTGACACAAAAATAAAAATAAAAAATAATGGTTTTAAATAATATGGAATACAGCAAATAACAACTAGTAACAAGGAGGATAGTGAATCAGTTACAGATGAATTACAGATCTAAACATGAATAGTAAACAATAAAGACTCTGGAGGGAAAGAAAACATCCTAATAAACAGCAAATAGTTTTTTTGAGTAGGACTCAAAAACACTAAACATACAGGAAAAATAACAAGAAATTGAATTATAGTATGATTAGGTATTTCTGTTGTTCAAAAGTCACCATTAGAAGAATGAAGAGGCCCTTCAGAATGGAGAAGATATTTTCAATGCAAATAATCTGACATAACAATCAATCTTCAGGCTGTTAAGAATGCCTTCAAATGAAAATAAAAAGACAACCCCATGTAAACATTTGCAATAGACTGGAACAAGCTACATCCCTAGCCCCTTTTACTTTTTAATTTCTAGATAAGGTCTTGTTAAGTTATCCCAGAATCTCGTTAAGGCTGGTCTTGAACTTGTGATCCTCCTGCCTCAGCTTGCCAAGTAGCTGGGATTCCAGATGTGTTCCACCACACAAAACCAGAGAAAATATATATTTAAAACATCAAAGGTGTTGGAAGACACTGGAGAGAATTCAAAGGAAGCAGAAACTTGAGGGAATTAGATGCTTGACAGAAGGAACAAAATGAAGGGAAGAAAACCTCCATTTACACAACTTTTCCCATGAAGGCGTTCATGAGTCCCACGGCAAGGGGCAGCTCGAACTCAAGCAGAAAGCTGCCGTTTTATTGGCTTGATGATTCAGATAAAAGAATTTAGGGATGTTGGGACAGTTATAAATTAAGGGGAGAAAGTTCTGAAAAGGAGGGACCTCTGGAGATCACAGTCCCAAAATATGTATAGAAACTCTCAAATCTCTGAGTGTGCATGCATGGGGGGCAGGGTCTCAAGTAACAAAGCAAGAACCAAAAGCTGGAAGTTTGGAAAAGCAGAACAGAGATTTTAACTGCAGCCCATTACAGGGGAGACAGTTTGAAGTCTGAATCCATACGAGTCAAAGGGTTTGGTAAATACCTTAGACTTTCTATTGATATCCCAGAAGGGAAATGCCTGAAGAATGAAGCTATTTTCCAGGACAAAGTATTCTTTCTAAAACTAAGGGAAAATCCCAGTCCCTCCAGCAGCATGTAATACCAGCTATCACAAGTTCAGGGTTTTCATCTAAGTAGTTTTACTGTTGGCTTGATAGATCGATGTTCCACAATATGCAGTACACAACAACAATAATAAACTTTATATACAAAGAAACTGAAAATCGGGGCCATAATCAAGAGATAAAACAGTCAAAAAGAACAGAAATTAAGATGACCAATGTATTGGAATTAGAGAAAGAGGGTTCTTTAGAAGTTGTTGTTGTAAATATATTTAAGGATTACACTATCATAATAAGTGAACAGGTGGGAAATTTCAGCAGAAAAACTAATTAAAAACAAAGAATCAACTAGTACTGAAGAACTGAAAAGTATAATATAGAAAACTAAGTTTTTCAGATGAGTCTGAGCCCTCCAGCCCCCAGAGAGAAGCACAGCCCTGTGGACACAGGAATGTTAGGCCAGTGACAGTCCTTCCAGGATTCTGATTTAGAGAACTAGAAAGTAATAAATTTGTGGTGTTTTAAGCTATTAATTTTGTGATAGTGTGTTAAAACTAATTCATAGGTTATTCATGTGGAAGGAATTCATAAGAGACAGAAACTCGGATCTGTGAGAAAAAATTAAGAGCACAGGAAATGTTAAATTAATGAGTAAATATAAATGAGTATCCTTTTATCCCTCTATTAATTTCTATGAGATGTGAAATAGACTATTGAATGCAAAAATCACAATCTCCTTTTATAATAAGATTCTAACATCCAAATGTAAACTAAATGACACTGGAGTGTCACAGAGGGAACGGCACTGATGCAGGCATTTCCCTTTTATTTGATGTGGTACAATATGAACTCTGTAAGACTGTGATGATACACACACAGAACCCGACAAACCAATAAGTAAACCACTAAAAATAAGGGGCAGCTCAAAGAGAGATTTGCTAGAATTAAAATGAAATGCTTCAAAAAAATCCATTTAACTCAAAACAAGACAGGGAGAAATGAATAAACCAGAAAGAAATTTTTTTTTCAAAAGAGGGAAAAACACAACAAATACCAAACAGGTAAACTTAAAGCAAAATATATGCAAAATTGCCATAACTATAAATGGACTGTGCATTCCAATGAAAAGGCATCCATTATCAAGCTGGATGAAAAAGCAGAATTTAAGTACATGCTGAGTTTTAATAAACTAACTAAAAGAGTTGCATTTTAATCCAAAAGAGGTTGTCAGTAAATGAATTGAAAAAAGATATGCCATGCTAACACTAAACATAAGACAACTATGTTAATATCAGAAAAAGTGGGCATAAGTATGAGGAGTGTCACCAACAATAAAAAGGGTCAATGAAGAAAAGACCATTTCATCAAGGAAGACAGAACAGTTACAACTATGTGCGAAAATAATCACCAGATTTCAACACACATCATGCTCAAACTGACAGACTTTCAAGGAGAAATAGACACTTCTATAATTATGCTGAGAATTTTTAACACAATTCTCAATAATTAATGAAGTAAGCAGAGAAAAAAGCAGTAAGGATATAGAATATTTGAACAATACTCTCAGCTACAGCAAATGGATTGTCATTTATAGAACAAATACCCACCCAAAGGAGAATGTGCCTTTTATTTTTGAGGACACATGAAACAGATCCCATAACAGATCATATGCTGGAAGTTAAATGTCTCAATAAAATTCAAAATATTAAAATCACAGAGAGTATGTTCTCTGATCACAAGAAAAAAATAATTTAGAAACCAGTCATAATAAGATATCTGGGAAACTCCAATATTTGGAAATTAAACAATACACTTCTAAATTACCTATAAAGAAGAAGGAACACTAGAAGCTATTTTGAATTGCATGAAAATGAAAATAAAATATGTATAATCATGGGATTCAGATAAAATAGCACTTACCATAAAGAAGTTTATAGCTTTAAAGGCTTAAAAGTTTTAAAATCAATGACCTCAATTTCCATTTAGGGAACTTCAAAAAGATTAGCAAATCAAATCCAAAGAAAGTAAGAGAAAGAAAAATAAATAAATAAAATAGAAGACAAAACAGTAGAAATAAAACCTAATAAAGACACAGTTAATTCTTTGAAAAGATTAATCAAATTGATAAAATTCTACTGAACAAAATAGAGGGAACACAAAATACCAATATCAAGAACAATGGTAGGATATTGAGGAGGCTGTTGAGAAGGCTTTTGGTGCTGTTTTTATGCCAGTGGATTAAAATTAGGTGAATCAACAAATACCTTGCAAAATTAATATTACCCAGACTGACATAAGAGTTAATAGAAAATCTGAAAACCTTCATAACTATTTCAGGAATTGAATTTTTGATCAAAAACCTCACAAAGAAGAATCCAAGTCAGATGGCTCATTGGTGCATGGTGGCAAGGTTAAGAAAGAAGAAAATAAATAAATAAAAAGAAATAATAGGTATAAAAAATGGAAAGGAACTGTCTTTATAGATGTCATGATCAAAGTCTCAGGAATATCCAGAAAAGTTACTAGAAGCAATAACTGTTTTTAGCAGAGTAATTAGACATAAGTTCAATACATAAAAATAATTTTATTTTTATGCATTAGCAACAAAAATATTGGAAAATAAAATAAATAAGGAATTTCTATTTAAATAAGATAAAAATAAAATTATTAGAAATAAATTTTCATTATATTTGTAAGACTTCTGAAAAACTACAAAATGTTCCTTAAAAAGAAGGTGAACAATAAGAATATGCAAACAAAGGGTAATTGCAGGAATACATATTAAGATAATATTCTTTTCTAAATTTATTTATAAATTAAAATAATCTGATTCAAAATACCAATAGGCATTTTTTAAAATTTTTGTATTTATTTGAAGAAACTTCCAAAATTCATATATTTTAAGGGCTATAAGAACATTCTTTTTCAAATTAAAATGTTAAACAAAACATTTTTATGTAGAAATATTTTAAATATTTTCACAAGATGTTTTTAACTTAATTTATTTTGATTCATCGTACATGAGAGGAGTACATTTGTTTCTCTGGTTGTACATAAAGTAGAGTCACACCATTTGCATAGTCATACATGTACATAGGGTAACGATATTTGTCTCATTCTGTTAATTTTCTCGCTCCCCCATCCCATCCCCACCCCTCCCTTCCCTCTATGCAATCCATCCTTCCTCCATTCTTGCCTCCCTCCCACCCCGCATTATGCATCATCATCCTCTTATCAGAAAGATCATTCGGCCTTTGGTTTTCTGGGATTAACTTATCTCACTTAACATGAACTCCAACTGCATCCATTTACCTGCAAATGCCATAATTTTATTCTTCTTTATGGCGGGTAATATTCCATTGTGTATATATACCACAGTTTCTTTATCCATTCATCTATTGAAGAGCATCTATGTTGGTTCCACAATCTAGCTATTGTGAATTGAGCAGTTATTGTGAATTGAGAAACATAGATGTGGCTGCATCACTGTAGTATGCTGATTTTAAGCCCTTTGGGTATAAACTGAGGAGTGGGATAGCTGGGTCAAATGGTGGGTCCATTCCGTTTTCTACAGAATCTCCACATCGCTTTCCAGAGTGGCTGCACTAATTTGCAATCCCACCAGCAATGTATGAGTGTACCTTTTCCCCCATATCTTCGCTAACACAAGTTGTTGCTTGTATTCTTGATAATAGACATTCTAATTGGGGTGAGATGAAATCTTAGAGTAGTTTTGATTGGCATTTCTCTTATTACTAGGGATGTTGAACATTTTTTTCATATATCTGTCAATTGCTTGTAGATCTTCTTCTGTGAAGTGTCTGCTCATTTTCTTAGCTCATTATTGATTGGGTTATTTATATTCTTGGGGTAGTTTTTTGAGTTCTTTATAGATTCTGGAGATTAGTGCTCTATCCGAAGTGTGTGTGGCAAAGATTTTTTCCCACTCTGTTGGCTCTCTCTTCACATTGCTGATTGTTTCCTTTGCTGAGAAAAAGCTTTTTAGTTTGACTCTATCCCAATTATTGATTCCTGGTTTTATTTCTTGTGCTTTGGGAGTCATGTTAAGGAAATCTGGTCCTAGGCCCACATGATGAAGATTTGGACCTACTTTTTCTTCTATTAGGTGCAGGGTCTCTGGTCTAATTCCTAGGTCCTTGATCCATTTTGAGTTGAGTTTTGTGCAGGATGAGAGATAGGGGTTTAGTTTCATTTTGCTGCATATGATTTCCAGTTTTCCCAGCACCATTTGTTGAAGAGGCTGTCTTTTCTCCATTGCATGTTTTTGGCACCTTTGTCTAGTATGAGAAAACTGAACTTATGTGGATTTCCTTCTGTGTCCTCTATTCTGTACCATTGATCTACCTGTCTATTTTGGTGCCAATACCATAGGCATCTTTATATTTTGTAGGCTTGACAATTTAAGTCCAGAATTTACATGGAATTGAAAACAATGCAGAATGTCCAAGAACATTTTGGAAGAAAAAAATGGTGGAAGACTTAACATTCCCTGGTCTCGAGACTTCCTTGATGGTTAGCACATACATTAATGATGACTCCTTTTCTTTTTCACAGTGAGACTGTGGGGTGCAATTTCAAAGACTTTGATGATTTTCATCTCTCCATGTAAAAGGAGGCTTGAAAGTAAACTGCATCATGGATAAATCATGCAACAATTGGCAATACTTGCCATTTTTAGCTTATCTTTCAGGGAAACATTGTATCCTTTGCAACATGATTGCCTATCTCTTTATCATACCTGAAGCTATCACTATACAAAGTGAAGAGACCTCCTGCAAAAATAAATTCAATGCATCTTCTTGCTATTCATTCTACTGTCATGCTATTCAAGGTATTTGTTAAGCACCTACAATAATGTCAGTCACTATTTTGGGTATAGGAAATACAGAAATGAATGTCTCAGTCCATTTCAAAAAAATTGACAAAATTTACAGATGTAATAGAGTTCTATTATAAGTTCTATTATAGAGTCATATTAGTTATGAAGGTAAGGATATGCTGCAATAATGAATAGCTCCAGTATTTCAGTGACTAAACAAAGAAAAGGTTTATTTCTCACTCACACAAAATCCTTGAGCCATTTTGCCCTGGTTTTTCATATAATACTTTGGCAAACGAGGGCACTGGAACTTTTGCTATTCCAGTACTTTATTATCTGGAAAATATGACCTTAGCTGATGTGAAAGGCAAAGAGAAGCGTGGAAAATTACCTACATTCCTTTAATGCTTTGGACTGGAAGTGATACAAATTATTTCCACTCACATGTCAGTGACCAAAGTCACATAGCCATGCTTAATTTCAAAGGAGTGGAAAAGTACGGTCTTTCTGTGACCAGAAGAAGAGGTGAATTGGATAAAATGTTGATTATTAGTGATGTCTATCTTACAGATACAGTATTCTGTTGAAGCACATAGAAGAAGGCACCTAAGAGAGTGTGTGATTGAGTGGTGTGTGTTGGCTTCTGGAAGGAAGACATGTTTAAAAATGAAGAGGAATTATCTTTTGACATAATGGCTAAGAGGGAATCACATGTGCCAAGGTTTGAATATACTGGGAAAATTGTCAGTTTCTTGGGATCTGTGGAAAGAAGGGGTAGAGAAAGGAATTGTCTCCAGATGCAGCCAGGATGAAAGTATTCCTTGAACTAACACAATGGCAGCTGGGTTTTCGGTAGTGTCCATTACAAGAATATAAAGGGTCTTGACACAATATTCTTACTTAATATGAGAGCAGTAATTCAAAGTGTTCTTGAAGTAAATTAGGACCAGAGAAATAGCTTCCCAACATGTAAAAACTTGCCAGAAGTTAAAGGAGCATTTGGAAGAAAGCACTTATCCATAATGTAATTCTCAGACCTCACATTACACACTTCACTTGGAAAGAAATCATTCTTGCTCTATTCCAGGGAAAAATAGATTTCATATTCTTTCTCTTGTCATTACAGGATGAGTAGGATGATCCCAGCTTCATATCCAACTTTTTTTTCCTTGTAAAAATTTCCTAGCAATGGCAGCAGGCATCTCTGGTTCTGGGTGGCCCCTGCAGGACTTCACTCCCCCACTGATTGACGGGACGTGTGACGTGACTGGAGGGCAGGTTGTGCACTGTGGCACATCAGCATGCTGTAAGCACTCATTAAGCATTCCACACAAGCCATATCCAAAGGCTTCCCCATCACGCCATTGGTAAAAATCTTGTGGATCAATTGGGGGATTTCAAGGAGCATTTGCCTGAATGTTTTTGGAAGACAAAAAATATGCATGCAATTCAATAGCCATGTATTTAACCCAAAGGGGAAATGTATTTGGTTCCACTGAAATTATTATATGGATTATTATATGGATTATTATAAGGAAGAAGGTGAACAGTAAGAAGCACAAATAAATTACCTTAGAAAACTTTGTTCATCTTATCTGAATATTATTTTACAAATGAGAACAATGACTTATTCAAAGTCACTGGTTATACTAACACTACAACTAAGGTTTGTTAACTCCACATTCAGTGATCTTTCTTATATTACAGTGAAACTTAATTTTTATTGATACCTCATCCAAAGCCAAATTAGTCACATCTTATTGTTATCTTGTTATTCCCATTTTTTGGTTATAACTTATTTTTGCCTATCATTCCTAAATTCTCAGTTTAATTCCTTCAAAACCAAGCATATCCTTCAGTTAGAGCTCTGTCAAGGAGGATCTACTAATTGTAAACCTTTCTGAAAATTTTTTCATCTTACTTTACTTACTGAAAGATTTTTTGATTGAATATAGAATTTCAGAATAAAAATTTTAGGTGAGTATAGAAGATAGTACTCTCAACATTAAAATAATATTTTATTGCCCTATGGTCTCATTGCTGTCATTCTACTTATAGGTCTTTTGAATGAAAATATCTTTTCTCCTCAGTTATTTTTAAAATATCTTCTTTATCTTGGGATTCTGAAATTTCTCTATTATATGTCCTGTTAAAAATGTTTTTTCTTGGTTCTGCTTGAGATTCAATGTATTTTATTTTAAAAAATGAATATTCATTCTTTCACCAATTCTGCAAAATGTCCGAGATATTATCTTCAAAAGAAAGTGTTTTTAATCCTACCTACTCTTGCTTTCTGTTACTCATTTTAGATATGTGTTGAAATTTTTCTTTCTATCTTCCATGTCTCTCTAAATTTCCATGTTATGTTTCTTCCTTTTCAGTTTCAGTTTCCAGTTCAGTAATTTTCTCTTTAGTTGCATTTAGCATGCTGTTTCATTTCTCTACTGAGCCTAATCTCAATGTTTTTCATTTATAGAAATTCCATTTATTTCATTTTCCAATTGACTTAATCATTTCTCATATCTTGGTCTTCCACTGTGATTTGTTCTTCCTTTTTCTCTTGATACTTATAAACATACATATGTCATCATTATTGTTAATTTAGCATCTTATTGTTCTATAAATTTGGATTCTTGAAGCACAAATCTTGTCTGATAATGTACCTACAATCTTCCCGGTGGATTTTTTTTTTCCTTATGTAACTTGTAACTTTTTCTTATAAGCTCACTTTCAGTGGGGATTATTAACTCTGTGGAATGTGCACATAATCATTTCAGGAAATGTTGCCAAAGAGAGGTTTCACATTTATGTGTGCCATATACTCCGGGAGTTTTCCTATCTACATGACCTGTTTTTATGTTGAGCTATCAATACTGGTATTCCTCCATCAAGGAGATTAGAAAAATTTCATGAAGCTCTGTTCTATAAAAGGACTGAAGCTGAAGAGGGAGGGTAGATGGGTCTCTTGGAAAGATGTGTAGATCCACCAGATGCCATTTCTAGTGCTTTTACATGGAGAGCTGAGCCCATTAGTATTTGGCATGTTAAATTCTCAAGAATTTGGAAGGAAGACAATCTCATCTTTGCCAAAACGAATCTTCATTCCAACACAGACAACAAGTAGCAGCTTGCATTCCAAAGGACACAGAGCTGGGAAATCCACATTCTGTACCTAACACCCCCCAAAATGTTCAAGTTGCTTTGCCCATCATTGAAAACTGAGTGCACAAGAGATTCTTAAATATGGCTAGCATCTTAAAATTCTGAGTTCTGACTTCCTGCTACAACACATGTTGTCCTCCTGCAGGTACACATGGCTTCCTGGCAATACTTCTCAGTATTTTCTCAGATCCAGACATATTGTGGCTCTCACAGTCAGGGACTGATTTAAAAGTTTAGGCTAGGTTCAACTGATACATTAAGGATGATAACAATGACTAATATCAAGACCTTATATGGACCAGGCAGCACGTAAATGCTGTATATTAATTATGTCATTTAGTCATTTCCAACTTCCTAGCTCTCTGTTTTACAGATCAGGAACATATGACTTGGAGAATTTAGTAACTTACCTATGGCTATGGAAATATGGGATTTCGATTTGAATTTTGGTGATATGATCTCCATGTCTTACTCTTAAACTCAATGTATAGTGCTGCAACTGTCATTGGTATTTCTTCTTCTAGCAAATAATGGAGATAAATATTTTTTTAAAAAAAGCAATAGATATCTACTTTCAGAGTCTCATCAGCATTGTAAGTACAATTGTAGAGGAGACCTACCCACAGAACTGAAGTGACCTTGGGTGTTCTCAGTGACTGGCTCTTGTGATCCTGAAGGAAGGATTTCAACTGAGCCACACACAGTAACAAGCAGGAGTTTATTAGAGAAACTGCGATGAGCACGGACACTGCACAGTATGTCTCCAGAGTGAGCGGCATAGCTCGGAGTCTGCACTTTTTAAGGGCTTTGAGTCCCCTTTGTTCTTGTCTTAGCTTCTCATAACCCCTGAAGTGATTTATTGCCCCTTTGATAGCCCTGAGCAAAGTTTCTTTGTGAGAGTCATGATGATCTGGTGGCAAGGGGTGAACATAACATGGTTTAGATGGCCTGGTCACAGGGGTGGGTTGTGACAACCTGGTTGCAAGAGATAAGGCCTTGAAACAATACTTCCCTTTAAGGGGTTATATAATTAATTGGCTGGGGGAGTTTTGAAATAACCTATTCCCATTTTCCAGATGTTTGTTTGCTTTGACAAAATTCCCTGTGATTCCCAGTCCTGTGATCTATGGACTGTCTTTGATGCACATGTCTGATGTCCTCTCTGGACTTATCGCCCTTCTTTGTCCTTCACCCATCAGCTGGCTGCCTATCTACCTAACACGATGATCTAGCACATTAGTGTCCTGACCATTTCAATATTAACTCTTGCCCTAGTTCTCCACAAACTATCTAAATGTTCTCTAAATATCACTAATTTGGCAAATCTGTATTTATATTATAATTTGGAATATCTCACATGCATATGAACTCATGGGTATATGTGTATTTTATATATATACATATGTATATATATATAAAACTTTCTCCTAGACACAGCTCAGAAAGTCCCTTTTTTGGGTTGTGTCCTGAATCTTTCACTTTGAAAAGAATGTTTCCATAATCCTTTTCAGGTATTATACAACTTTTAAAGAAGACTTGAAAGAGATTGGCAAGTTATACTCCATGTATGTTTAATATGTCAAAATATACTTTACTGTCATGTATCTCTAAAAAGGACAAATAAATTAAAAAAAAAAAGATTTTTAAGAAAGAGAGAGAGATTTGCATTATGTTAGCAGTTGTTGGTGTCCCTATTGCTTGCTGGGGCACAGTGACAAAATGATAATTAGCTTCTTTTATTCATTCCCCCAGTCTCATCGCGACCTCCCCTCCCATTCCACCGTGCTTCCTTCATCTGCTCCACCTTGTGCCTTGGCCTGGGTGATGGAAAGCCATGTGCCAGGGAGAACAGCTGGGGCAATTCTTAAGAGGAAAATAATGTGCTTTTCAGAGAAAGAGAAAGAAAACAAAGGAAGTCACCTCTTTTTTTTTAAAGGAAGTTTTCTCCACGGTTAAAGCACATGATCACTCAAGCAAATTGGGAACATACATTCACAGTTCTCCAGCCAAGACAATCACTGTTAATAGATCTGCTTATCTCCTTGTCTTTTATTGATGCAGTTTTGTGCTTTTTGTTTTTGATAGTTACGATCATACAGTGGAATCAAATCCGTTTAGGGTTTTGTTTTGCCTAATTCTATAGCAAGTGGTTCTCCAAATACTGTTTATATGGACATGCACACACTCCCTTCTGGGCACAGGGTTGCATTCTACCTGAACGTTCTGGTGCTGTGAACATTCAGTGCTGTCTGAGGTCATTAAACAATGGATCACAGCAGAGGCACGATTCCCAGCAGCTGATGTGATGCTGGCAACCACCCTTCCCTTCCCTTCACACCCCTTCCTGGAGTCTTAAGATGCTTCCTGCCAAAGTTTCTTCCGGTTGCTCTTTATTGAAGTTTTGATTAATCCAGACAACAGTGGTGATGTATAATATTGGCCTTTATAATGGCAAAGGACTCTCACCAACCTTTAATTGCCTACTAATCTTTTGTAAACCAGTTCTTTGAAGGCATCTTGAGTTACTGTAAAATGAATATTTTTTTGCATCCTGTGTGACATGCTTCCTTTTTTTTTCACCCCCACCACCTTCCCAGCCTCAGCACTAGTACTTAATCACATTTCACCAGGCATAATGGATTAAACTCTCTACAAAAGCCCAAATTAAATGTCGAAAAGAGAGGCCACTGCAGAATAAGCCGACTGCCTTCGGCAATCACTCAAACCCAGGAGAGGACAATCATTGGTAAGGATCTCATCTGCTTGGATTGGTTTATTAGTGATTAAACCATAAGGGGATTGTACATTAACAGTGCATGAGAGAGAGACAGAGAGAGAGGTTTAAGAAAAATATTTCAGAAACTTCATGCCTGTTGATTAATAACCTCCAATTTCTCCATCCATTCAGTCCCTTGTGATCACCATTGCCGTTTTTAATTTTATGAAATTGATGATTTTAGATGCCTCAATAAGTGAAATCAGGTGATATTTGTCTTTCTGTGGCTGACTTATTTCACTTAGCACAATATCCTCCAGATTCATTTGTGCTGTTGAATATTACCAAATTTTCTGCTTTTTAAGACTGGGTATCATTCTGTTGTGTGCGTGTACCGTGTTTTCTCTATCCATGTCTGTCAGTGGACATTCCTCTTGTGTCCGTATCCTGACTCCTCTGAATTTCTCATTCACCCCAAGGAAACATGTGATGGCTAACATCTCTTCAGGATCCTGATTTCCATTCTTTTGGATAGATGCTCCAAAGTGAGGCTGCACAATCTCACGGTAGTTTTGGTTTTAATGTTTGAGCGGCCTCTATGTTGTTTTCCATAGAGGTGCACATAGAGTATTTCACATTACTATCAATAGTGCGTGAGTGTGCGAGTGTTCCAATTTCTCCCCATTTTTGCCAAATCTTTTTTTTTTTTTTTGCTGGGGATTGAACCCAGGTGAGCTTTACCACTGAGCTATATCCTCAGACCTTTTTATTTTTTGTTTTGAGACAGATTCTTATTAACTTGCTGAGGCTGGCCTTGAACTCATGATCCTGCTACTTCAGCCTCCTGAGCCACTGGGAGTGCACGTGTGTGAATTTCAGGCCTGGCCACTGTTTTTTTTTTGTTGTTGTTGTTGTTGTTACCATTAGTTTTTAATTTTTTAAATTAAAATTATATATATTTATGATATACAATGTGATGTTTCAATGTATTGGATACACTGAAATGGCTAAATTGAGGTAATTAAAATACCTATTTACCTCACATAAGTATCATTTTTGGGGGAGTAAGAATACTTAAATTCTGCTCTTAGCAATTTTTAAGTACACACATTGGTAACCAGCTTGTAAAATACATCTCCTGAACTTATTCCTCCTACCTGACTGAAAATCTGTGTCTTTGACCTACGTCTCCTGGATCTCCCCTTCCCAACTGCTGGTGACCACCATTCTACTCTGTTTCTATGGCTTTGACGTTTTTAGGTTCTGCATGTAACTGAGCTTGTGTGGTATTTGTCATTCTCTGCCTGGTTATAGGTTCATCTCTGCTGTCACAAATGACAAAATCATCACTGTGATCATGATTACATTACTATTGACAGCAGGCATGGTGGCAGTTGTGGTGTGGTATCTCATACTTCACACTTCGAAACATTTTAAGAGGGTAGATCTCATGTTGTCTTACCCACAATCAGAAAAATATTTCTGAGAAACATAGCATTACAGCAAACCAGCCCTCTAATATTGTAGTAGAGTTCGACTTTTAAAAGAACATTCCTGTTTCACACCCTGATCTCTTTTAAAAGAACATTCCTGCATCAGATTCTAGGATGTTTCCTTCTGTGTTCTTCACAGTGCTGAGGAGGATGCCTTTCATACCCAGAGGTCCAGTAAGGGTTGCCTTCTCCTTATCCCTTTTAAAAGTCCTACATGTGAATCCCTCATGTCTCATAGAGGTGGCTGCAAAGTAAAATGTGCCCATCTACAGAAAGACTCAGGGTTGAAATGTCAAATTCTGGCTTTGACACATACCTGCTGTGTGACTTTGGCAAGTAATATAACCTCTCTGAACTGTTCTATAACATTTAGGCAAATTGGGAGTTGTGAAGATTATGAGAGGTGACCACACATAAATGTCATTATTATATCGATGTTTGGTTTCTGTATGTATCTCTCCTTTTGTTCTATGTATAATAAGGGGAATTAGTTCTTCCCTATTGGATATAATATCATCGAGTGTTCTGTGACGAGATTGCACATGGCTTTGTGTGTGGCTAGCTAGGAACTAATAACTTATTCCAAGGACAAATGCAGGATGTCCAGGGAGTCTGTGGTGGCATCTTCCATCTCATTATTACCCATCTTTGCAGTTTCAGCTGGTTGATGGTGGCTTCACACTTGTGAAAATCACACCTCCATAATCTCCTTGCCCATTTGTCATTGCTTGCAGTCCTGTGTCCAGGAGATAAATGCCCATGAAATGTGTAAACAGAAACAGCCGAGACGACTGTAGCCAAGGAGGATGTTAATGCAGTACAATAAATAAAGCATGCATGAGCCAGTGGCAGGTAATATGCTACCTAAAATTGCTCTGTCTCCTACCCAGGATATAATTTGGTACGAAAACAGGATCCTCAGCATATGCAGTAGGTGTCACTGGTTAATTAAGAGTCTCATTTCACTGAAGTGTAGGCATGATTTTCTTGTCTATGAAATGTTCCAAACTGTACTTTCAAAATCCTTTTTCCCCCTGGGTTGCAGAGATGCTCAGGGCATCTTAGCACAAATTGCATGACTTTTCTCTCACTTGCAGTTTCTTAGTGTCAGTTAACTTCTTAAGACATTTGTAAAATGTCCTTATGTGTTGCCCAAATCCCGGTTCTCCCCCACCCCAGGTAGAGATAGAGGTCAGGGCTCTCATAGTCACTGTGGGGTCCGTTCACACCAGCCACTTCTCCTTCCAGCGTCCCTGGGCCATGTGAGCAAGGGCTGGGGTGGGGCAGAGAGGAGGGGGCAGCTGTGAAGTGGAGCCCTTGCCTCCTGGTTCACACTGCTCCCCTGAGTATCAGCGGCCTTTGGTTTCCTCCCTGAAGCAGGCTACAAGGTGCCATGTCTTGAGTTTATGCATGATGCTGGTCTTCTCAGCATGCTATAACAAAAGACCACAGGCTGGGCAACTTAAACAACGTAAGTTTATTTTCTCACAGTTCTGGAGGCTGGAAGTCCAAGATGAAGGTGTTGGCAGGGTTGGTTTCTTCTGAGGTCTTTCTCCCTGGCTGGTAGATGGCTGTCTACTCATTGTGTCCTCACATGAATTTACCTCCTGTATACACCCTCTTGTGTCCTAATCCCCTCTTCTTATTTTTTGGGTACTGGGGCACTAGACCACTGAGCCACATCCCCAGCCCTATTTTGTGTTTTATTTAGAGAAAGGGTCTCACTGAGTTGCTTAGCATCCCACTTTTGCTGAAGCTGGCTTTGAACTCAGGATCCTCCTGCCTCAGCCTCCTGAGCTGCAGAGATCATAGGCATGTGCCATTGAACCTGGTCTAATTCCCTTTTCTTATGAGGACACCAATCAGATTGGATTAGGGTTCATGTTCCTGGCCTTGTTTATATTTACTTACCTTGTTAAAGGTCCTATTTCCAAGTACTGCTGCATTCTGAGGTTCTGGGGGTTAGGACATCAACTAATGCATTTCAGGGGTAAGCAATCCAGACCCTAGTGTGTGTGTGTGTGTGTGTGTGTGTGTGTGTGTAAGTATATGCATATATGTATGTATGTGTACAAGTAGCACAATTGGTTTTTTAAGGACACTTCATAGGACCAAAACCCTCTCTCTGCACACACAGAAGGAAGGTTGTGTGGGGATGCAGTGAGAAGTTCTCCACCTGCAAGCCAGGAAGGGGAGAGCAATGTCATGTAGTCATAGACATCTAGTCTGCAGAATTGTGAGAAAATGCACATCTGCTGCTTCAGTCACCCAGCCTGCCAAGTTTTGTTATGGCAGCATCAGCAGACTTATCCGAACACCTTACATGAAAAGCCCTGGGAAGACTTCTTATGCGTTTTTGTTGAGTTTCCCCAAGTTGGATGCACATGCCAGAGTATGGTGCCGCTGCTAGGATGGTTGTCCTGCACTGTTGGTGTTGTCCCCATCCACGGAGAGGACAGCTACCCTGCATGTTGCTCCTCTCCAACCAAATATATATATACTTGGTACCACATTTCAAGATAAGGGATACAGGAAAAATGTCTGTGCCAGTAAGGGAGAGAGTTCTAGAAGCTGCACTGTGTATGGAAAAGTTCAAGGAGCTAAAGATCTCCAACGCTGCTGGGCACGGTGGTGCACGCCTGTAATCCCAGCACTTGGGAGGCTGAGGCAGGAGGATCGCAAGTTCAAAGCCAGCCTCAGCAACTTAGCGAGGCCCTAAGCAACTCAGTGAGACCCTGTCTCTAAATAAAATACAAAATAGGGCTGGGGATGTGGCTCAGTAGTGGAGTGCCCCTGGGTTCAATCCCCAGTACCAAAAGAAAAAAAAAAATCTCCAACACCGAGAAAAGGAAGCCGGGGACAGACAGAAATGACCTCTGGGACTAAAATGAAATGGTAGTCCTAATACCCAGGAGAGGAGCTTTTAGGCAATCAGATGTTATCTGAACATGAAAGACCGTGCCAGCAGAATCATTTAAAACTGGAAAACATGCCCTCAGAAAGAAGTAATCTTATTTCTGGAAATGAAAACCCCAGGCTAGGAAAATACTTGTAAGGTATCCCGTCCAGTGAATTTCTTCTTCCTTGAGGAGACAGTCATCCTTCGATGAACATGCATGGCCAGACATAAACCAAAAAGCAGAAAAATAGATTGCTCATGAGGTCAAAATATGGTGAAACCTACAAATCCCTTAATATCACGTGAAATTTGCAGCTAGGCTCTGAATCTGCTGGGTTCTTCATTCATTTGTGCAAGCTCTTGATTTGGAAAGTTTGCCCCCAGGCAAACAAATATCACATTATCGATTTTGATGTTGCTCTTCATGTCTGTGAATTGACGAGTCTATTCCTTTTTCAATATCGAACTCCCTTTAGAAGCAGAATACAAACAAATTAACTTCCATGAAAAATAACATTCTTTTTGTAAACATAATGCACGTTTATGATGGAAAATACAGAAAGGGCTATGGAACAATAGGTATCCAGATTCTTAGCTCTAAAAGATAAGCATCATTAACAGTCTAGTATATTTAATGCCAGTCTTTTTACTGTGTACAAACGAGCCAATGTATACAGTTATAAGAATACACACATACATCACTTTCCAATTGGAATTGGGTTATATCCTTTTCACAAGATCTGACACATGATCAACAATGTCCTGGTCCATTAATGAATTTGAAAATGTGATTTTTAAATAACTGGGACATAGTCCATGCACAGGTTTGCCACAACTGACAATAAATTTCAACCTTAACATATTGAATATTTACAATGTGGCCAACGTTTCACTGTTAAAATTAGTACTATGTTAAATGCCTTTATATAAATATCTTTATATACAGCTTTGATTATTTTCTACAGATAATTATTAAGCATGGGATTAATGGGTCAATGCTTGAGTATCTGTAAACCTGATCAGATTGCCTTCCAGGAAGGTGTTAGCAGTTTATATTCCCATGATTGGTAATGAGGCTGCTGATTTTTAGTGCTCCACCAATGCCAAGCATACTCTCTAAAAAGACTATTTTTGCCAATTTGATACGCAAGAATAGACCTGCAGCTTTGTTATGATGTTTGATTAGGAAGATGGGCTTTTTTCTTTAATATGGTGTTATGTGATTTAAATGGTTTCTGTTGTGGATTGTCTGTTTACATTCTTTAATAATTTTTCTATTGGCATTTATCTTTTATTAATTTGTAGGGAACTTCATAATAGAAAGAAATAAACCGTAATACACAGGGTTCTTTCTTAATAGTTTGCCATTTTTCTCTCAATTTGTTTTCCATCATCATTGACTTGCAGAAGATTTTACAGAAATTAGGTTAATACTATGTAGTTTTTCTTTAATAATTGTTTTTACATTACATTTACACTCAGGCATGCTGTGGTTCATGCCTGGAATCCCAGCAACTCAGGAGGTTGAGGCAGGAGGATCCCAAGTTCAAAGCCAGTCTCAGCAACTTAGTGAGACTCTGTCTTAAAAAACAAAAAACAAAAAAGACTGGGGATGTGAATCAGTGATAAAGTATCCTTGGGTTCAATCCCTGGTACCTCCCCCCAAAATTTGCACTTAGAAAGGTTTTTCAACCTTAAAATTAAGTCAATATTCAGGGATATTTTATTTAATTTTTAACAGCATTAGAAACATTTTTGCCCAGTATGTCTCTTAAATAAAGTGTGAGGTAGGAATCTAAATTCCCCACATAGTTGACTAGTTGTCCCACACTCTTTACTGGGTATTTTTTCTCCTCAATCATGTAAGTAAGCTTTTTTGCCCCTGTGACCAAAAGATCTGACAAGAGCAATAAGAGGCTCGGTACAGTGGTGCACACCTGTGATCCCAGTGGCTTGGGAGGCTGAGACAGGAGGCTCAGAAGTTCAAAGCCAGCTTTAGCAAAAGCAAGGTGCTAAGCAACTCAGTGAGACCCTGTCTCTAAATAAAATACAAAATAGGGTTGGAGATGTGGCTCAGTGGTCAGGTGCCCCTGAGTTCAATCCCTGGTTACCCCCCAACCCACCTCAAGGAACAATTAGAGGCAAAAGATTTGTTTTGAGGCTCATGGTTTCAGAGTTCTCAGTCCACAGATGATTCATTCCATTTCTCAGGGCCTGAGGTGAGGCAGAACATCGAGGTGGAAGAGTGTGTTATAGAGGCTGAGGACATGGCCCCAGGAAGCAGAGAGGGAAAGCTCCCCTCATCATGGACAAAATATAAACCTGAAGGTCACGCCCCCAACCACCCACCTCCTCCAGGCACACTCTACCTGCTTACAGTTACTGCCCAGCCAATCCCTATCAACTGATTGAGTTAAACCTCTCATAGCCCAATCACTTCACCTCTAAACTTTCTTACATTGTCTCACACATGAGCTTCTGGGGGACACCTCATATCAAACCCATAACATCAGTTATCTGAGGTGTCAACCAAGAGCATGTCAATCATACATTGTGACAAAACTTTTATAATGATTGTAGTTTTACAAAAAGTTTCATGAATTAAAATTTGGATTGGTATTCATTTAGGATTGCTAAAATATTGATCATTTTTGAAGCTGGATGATGGGAACATCAGGGTTTATCATTATATTATTTTTCCTTAGTATTTAAATGAAATGTATTTAATGAAATGACTTTTATTACAGGTAAGGTTATAGGAAGTCTGAGCCTTCATATTCAAACTCCTATCTCTTCCTCGAATTCAAAATGCAGTCAATGATCATCAGATCCTAATACTGACTTTACTACATCATCGATGCCACGTCTTCATTACAGATGACCCTCTTGTCATCCGTGATCTCTTGCTTGTGGGCTCACTGGTCCTCCCATCTGGTCGTGCCCTCTCTTGTGCACAGGCTTTGCACACTGATTGCTGTCCTCTGAACCCACTCTGCTGCATCCCAGCGTGGTTCATTTGCTCCCTGCTACCTGACTGCCAGGTACCCACTCTTTTTGTCCACCTGGCAAACTTGTATGGCCCCTTCAATCTTCAAACAGAGGGCCAGCCTTAGGAAGACTTCCTGGAGTCTCAGGGCACCACCAGCCCATTGTTGAGTTCACTCCGTTGCTCTCTCCCTGGAATTCCAACCATTGAACACTCTCTAGTGTGAGTATTTGTTTTATGTGACTTGTCTTAAAGGGAACAAAGAGTCACACTTATTCATGTTCCCTCAGTGTCTAGCACAGAGCCAGTGAATGGTTGATATGTAAATAAAAGGAGAGGAAAATCTGCCTTTTCAACCCACATGGAAGAAACAATTATCCTAAATTGGAATTTAATTGGAGCAATCTTTCTGTTTCTTATTTCTTAAGTATGGTTGCCCCTCCAGGTTCTATCCAAATGAGACACAGATTTACAATGAAACTAATGGAGCCTGAGCCTCAGGGCCTGTCATTGAGCACACCCTTTCCCAGCCCCTGGATAAAGCCTGGGTGCTATAATCACATGCTTATACAATATTGTAGTATTTGCAAGATGCTTATCTCCTCCATTCTACTTCTTCCTGTCAGGTGATGGAGGAGTGAACAAGGACATGTCTGGGATTCATCTTAGGGGAGGATGTGCTGGAAGTATAATCATTTAAACTTAGATCCATGTACTGAGTTTGCAGTTTTTTTTAATTGTAGGTAAGTTATGGTAAGCTGTCTTGATGCAAGAGAGGCCAGTTCCTTTTTTTTAAATTTTTTTAATTAATTCTTTGATTCATTGAACACAAATGGAGTACAGCTATTGTTTTTCTAGTTGTACACAAAGTAGAGTCACACCATCTGTGCATTCATACATGTACACAGGGCAATGATGTCTGTCACACATTCTGTTATTATTCTTACCCCCCCACCCCGATCCCACCCCTCCCTTCCCTCTATGCTATCTATCCTTCCTCCATTCTTCCCACCCTTCCACCCCACATTATGCATGATCATTCACTTATCAGAGAGACCATTCGGCCATTGGATTTTTGGGATTGGCTAATCTCACTTAGCATAACAGTCTCCAACATCATCCATTTACCTACAAATGCCATAATTTTATTCTTCTTTATGGCTGAGTAATATTCCATTGTGTATATATACCACAGTTTCTTTATCCATTCATCTATTGAAGGACATCTAGGTTGGTTCCACAATCTAGCTATTGTGAATTGAGCAGCTATGAACATTGATGAGGCTGCATCACTGTAGTATGCTGATTTTAAGTCCTTTGGGTGTAGGCCAAGGAGTGGGATAGCTGGGTCAAATGGTGGATCCATTCCAAGTTTTCTAAGGAATCTCCACACTGCTTTCCAGAGTGGCTGCACCAACTTGCACTCCCACCAGCAATGTATGAGTGTACCCTTTTCCCCACATCCTCGCCAACACCTGTTTTTGCCTGTATTCTTAATAAAAGACATTCTAATTGGGGTAAGATGAAATTTTAAGGTGGTTTTGATTTGCATTTCACTTATAATGAGGGATGTTGAACATCTTTTCATAAATCTGTTGATTGCTTGTAGATCTTCCTCTGTAAAGTGTCTGTTCATTTCCTTGGCCCATTTATTGATTGGGTTATTAGTATTCTTGGTGTAAAGATTTTTGAGTACTTTGTAGATTCTGGAGATTAGTGCTCTATCTGAAGTGTGTGTAGCAAAGATTTTCTCCCACTCTGAAGGCTCTCTCTTCACATTGCTGCTTGTTTCCTTTGCCGAGAAAAAGCTTTTTAGTTTGACTCTATCCCAATCATTGATTCCTGCTTTTATTTCTTGTGCTTTGGGAGTCATGTTAAGGAAATCTGGTCCTAGGCCAACATGATGAAGATTTGGACCTATTTTCTCTTCTATTAGGTGCAGAATCTCTGGTCTAATTCCTAGGTCCTTGATCCATTTTGAGTTGAGTTTTCTACAGGGTGAGAGATATGGGTTTAGTTTCATTTTGCTGCATATGGATTTCCAATTTTCCCAGCACCATTTGTTGAAGAGGCTATCTTTTCTCTACTGTATGTTTTTGGCTCCTTTGTCAAGTCTGAGATACCTGTATTTATGTGGGTTTGTCTCTGTGTCCTCTATTCTGTACCATTGATCTACCTGTCTATTTTGGTGCCAATACCATGCTGTTTTTGTTACTATTGCTCTGTAGTATAGTTGAAGGTCTGGTATTGTGATATCCCCTGCTTCGCTCTTCTTGCTAAGAATTGCTTTAGCAATTCTGGGTCTCTTATTCCTCCAAATGAATTCCATGATTGCTTGCTCTATTTCTATGAGGTCTGTCATTGGTATTTTAATTGGAATTGCATTGAATTTGTATAGTGCTTTTGGAAGTATGGCCATTTTGACAATATTAATTCTGCCTATCCTAGAACATGGGAGATCTTTCCATCTTCTCAGATTCTCTTTAATTTCTTTCTTTAGTGTTCTGTAGTTCTCAGTGTAGAGGTCTTTCACTTCTTTTGTTAGATTGATTCCCAAGTATTTTATTTTCTTTGAGGTTATTGTGAATGGGGTAGTTTTCCTAATTTCTCTCTCAGAGGATGCATCACTTACAAATAAAAATGCATTAGATTTATGAGCATTAATTTTATATCCTGCTACTTTACTGAATTAATTTATGAGTTCCAGAAGTTTTCTGGTGGAATTCTTAGGATCTTCTAGATAGAGAATCATGTCATCAGCAAATAGGGATAGTTTGAGCTCTTCTTTTCTTATTTGTATTCCTCTAATTTCTTTGGTCTGTCTAATTGCTCTGGCTAGAGTTTCAAGAACAATGTTGAATACTAGTGGCGAAAGAGGGCATCCCTGCCTGAGGTCACTTCTTTTCCATCTCTGCTGATTCACTTGATCTCCTTACCCAACGGTGTGCGCTCAAAATCCTACAGTGATGTGAATTTGTCCCATGGCACCTGGCACCAAAAGTATATGAATATTGGAGAAGCAGCATGGTTTGTCATTCCCAATGCAGAAAGCTAGCTGGTAGGAAAGCCTTAGCGTCCCAGTGTATGTGGTCAAAACAGATTTTCTTGCTTGCCAGGTTATGCTTAAAATCTAATGCAAGCAATTATATGTCTAAAAAAGTTCTTGATGGGAACTTAGTAAAGAAGAATTTTTGTGTTTCGTATCAGAATTCCTGAATTTACCAAAGACTAGGGAGTATCTCTAAGTGATGTTGCAGGATTGGCTATATTTGATATTGCAAAGAAGAGTCAGGAGGGATAAGCTTGAAGGAAGTATTTCAAAACTATCAGTAGACAAATAAATTTTGATGTATTGTGCTACCTACAATTACTTTCTATTTTATCAATAAAAATGATCTTAGTACAAAATTCTTGTCCTGTTAAGAGTCTGCAGCTAAAAATATAGCAAAATACAGAAAATATACACAAAATTTAGAAAAAGTACTGTAAGTTGTATCAGAAAGTTCATCCTAAATATAGCACAGAGTTTTAAAAACTTGTGGTACAGGTAGTAATGATCAACTGTTTAAAATATATGTGTTTTTATCTAAAGTAAATATTCATGTTTGTACTTATTTTTTATTGGCATGAATTTTTTTTAAATGACCTTCCACACCACAATTTAAAAATCTCCAGGCCTCGTAAGCCTTGGATCCATTTCTAGTCTTTCTCCTCTCTGAGTCCTCACCAATTTGTGCGTTCACCTTTGCAATGTCTTCTTGTGTCCCCTCCCCAATCCCCTCTCATTTTGAGCTCCTGTGTGTCAGTTTGATGTTGACTCTTGGTGATCCTCTCTCTACTCACCTTCTCACCCCATAGCAAGGTGACCTTTGGTCTCCAAATTTACTTCTTTGATCTCATCACTTCCCTACCTCCTCAACTTCTTTCAGCACATGGCTCACACCAAATCAAACATTCTTCCTGATGTTTCCTCCATTGATATGCCTTGAAGTTAAAAAGCCTCCATTGCCTCATCTGCAGACTATTGTAGCCTTTTAAATGATTGAGCTCCTGCCTCTGGTCCTCCTGTAATAGTCCATTTCATTGTACTGCTGGTGTATGAAACTGTGGGGATTCAGGAGAAAAAAATCAATTTCCTGTCTCCATTCAAATCTGCTCCATGGTGTAGATTCTTTTCCATCTCTTTGATGAAATATCAAGCACACCCCAGTAGCTTACCCACATGTTCTTAGCTAATTAAAAACTCCTCTGGTCACTGCTTGTCACAGAAGTGTCAGTTCTGCAACTAACACACAGGTGACATAATGATTGTAAGAGTTAGGACTCCACAGAGAAATGGAACCAACAGGAGAAGATCTGTATCTGTATCTTTATCTACCATCTGTCTATCTATATGTGTGTGTGTGTGTGTGTGTGTGTGTGTGAGAGAGAGAGAGAGAGAGAGAGAGAGAGAGATTTTAAATAATTGGTTCACATGGTTATGTAGGTGGGCAAGTTTGAAATCTGCAGAGCAGACTAGGGAGCTGAAGACCTAAATTCCTGACAGGGTGAAAGCAGAATTCCCTCATTCCAAGGAGACTTCAATCTTCTCATCTTAAGCCTTTCAATTGATCAGACGCAGCACACTGGATTTTAGAGGACACTCTGCTTTAAATGCTAATGCCATCTAAATAAAAGTACCTTCCCAGCCACATTTGACTGGTGTCTGACCAAGGTCCCACATCCTAGACAAGCTGTCACGTAAAATTAGCCATCACCATCACTAAACTTCCATCCTTCCACACAGCTGAAGTGTTTCCCCCACTCCCAACTTGGTCCCATGGCAGGTCTGCACCTGACTGGGGAGAAGGTCCAGTTACCACACCTGCCCACTCTCTTGCCTCAGTGTGAGGGAGGCGATGGGCTCCACAAGGGGCAGGAGTGCTCACTCAGCTCTACTCCACCAGTGCTTTTCAGACTTGAAGGTGTGGTTAAAGATGCTAAGTGATCTTCAGAGAACCCCTGTGTGGTGGTGCATCTTCTTTCTCCATTCTTCCTGTGGCACAAAGGTGACATTCTCACGCATTCAGGTGAGGAATAAAAACATGCAACTGAAAAACTATGGCAAACCAGCCCATTTTTTCTGTGAATCTGGTACCCTAGTGCACTTCTGGGAATTATTTTTCTTTGGGGTTGGGTCTTTTTATGAGAAATGTTTCATGGTGTGTGGTCAGAGGCAGGCTCTGAGGCAAGAGGAACTATGGACAGGGTAGCTCCCCCGCCTCTTGACAAGGGGAAGGCTACATGGAACCCATTTGTAGGTTCTCCAAAAAAAAAGTTACTCCCTTTATATTTTTCCTTTCACTCATATAGTGGCTTTTGTAAAGGATATTTTTAAATCTTTCTAACTAGATTGTAATCTTTCTATGTAAAGGACACTGTACATGGTGTAACCCAGGCAGCAACCATGGACTGCTTGGCTTCCAGCAACAGCATCCAGTCACCATATCATCCAGCAAGTCACTCATGGGTACATGTCCAAAAGAATCGAAAGCAGGGACTCAAACAAATATTTGCACATCCATGTTCATAGGAGCATGATTTATAATACCAAAAAAAGTGCAAGCAAAGCAAATGTCTATTGATGTATGAATTGATAAACAAAATGTGACGTATATAAAACGTGTCAATTCTGACAACATGGATCAAACTTGGAGACATTATGTTAAGTGAAACAAACCAATTACAGAAAGGAAATATTGTTTCCACTTATATGATGTCCCCAGAGGAATAAATTCATACAGAAAGCAGGATGGTACCTGCCAGGCAATGAAGGGGAGGAGAATGGGGAATTATTTTTTTGTAAGGAGTTTCAAGTTTCAAGGAGTTTGTAAGGAGAAAATGGAAAAAAGTTCTAGAGGTAGAGTGTGGTAGTGATGGCATATCAATGTGAGGGTACTTAAGTCAATGAACTGGTAAATTTTGTTATGAATATTTTACCAGAAAAATTTGTAAGAGATCCCCTCTCCCAATCTTATCACGTTATTTGAAAAGTCATCAAAAACCGGATAAAATTAGAATCATTAACTGAATCAGCTGGGCTTTGTCTTATCTGCCCTGGGCCCACCTGTCCAACAACAACCCCCGGGGAACCTCCTTGTCTCTGGAGCTCCATCTCCAGCCACTGGATGCCTTCAAGCAGAATTGCTCCCTCTTAGCTGGAGCCTCTCTCTGCTTCGAAAGCCCTTCCTGCAGACACAGCCACTTGATACACAGGGTGATGGCTTGTTGCTACACATGACTACAATCCTGAAACAATTTAATAGGTAGCTTCCTTTCCCTGAAAAGCTTGATTGGATGATGTTGTGACAGGTACGTTTCAGATTTTTGTTTCCAGCACATGCCATACTTCACCTTTATTGTTACTTTAGTGAAACACACTATCAAGAAAGAGATTTTATCTATATCTAAAAATCTATCAAGAAAAAAGTACATGGAATATTTTAGCAAGAAAACAAAATAATAAAAAGTGAGAATTCCTGTTTATTGGCCCTAAAATATATGAATTGATCAGTGTTTCATGTGAAGGGCAGGTTGATGAAATAAAAGAACCGTTACAAATTTTGTTTTTTTGGAGATCGAAATAGTTTTATGGATGTATGATCAATATCCTCCACAGATCTGAAGGTGTGATTTTAATAAATTTAAAAATATAATCTATAACAATTTTTAAATTACTGTACAGTTATTTTTGTTTTGTTTTTACTGCATGAAGAGTTCTAAGAGTTTTAACACATGTGTAGATTGGTGTAACCACCATCACCACAATCAGAATAGAGTGGTCTAATCATCCCTCAAAAACTGGTTTATTTTCCTTCACCACAGTTTTATTTTTTCTGTGATGTCATATAAGTAGAATCAAACAGTATGTAATCGCTTGAGACTGTCCTCTTTCTGTCACCAAAATGCAACATTCATCCAGATTATTCCATTTATCAATAACTTGTCCTTTTGAAGGACATTCGTACTGTTCCCAAGTAACGCAAGTAAGGAAAGAGCTGCTATAAACATTCACGTATAGGTTTTTGGGTATTTGTAGGTGGAATTGGGGGTCATATAGTAAGTGTATGTGCAGCTTTGTAAGAAACTGCCAAACGATTTTTCCAGTACCATTTTGCATTCCCACTAGCAACGTGTGAGTTCAGATTGTTCCACATCCTCAACAGCAGTTGATGTATTCAGCTTTTTTTCCCCCCCAAATTTCAGCCCTTCTACTAGGTGTGTAGTGACAACTATTTATGGTGTTGATTTCCATTATTCTTATGACCAATATTGCTGAGCATCTTTGTATGTGTTTATTTATTATCCTTAAATCCTTGTTTTAGTCAGCTTTTTCCCTGCTATGACCAAAAGACCTGAGAAGAAAAATTAGAGGTGGAAGAGTTTAGTTTAGGGCTCATGGTTTCAGAGCTCTCAGTCTATAGATGGCTGGTTCTATTGCTCTGGGCCTCAGGTGAGGCAGCACATCATGGTGAAAGAGTGGTGGAGGAAAGTGGCTCAGAACATGGCCCGAGGAAGCAGAGATATGTTACCCTCACTACAGACAAAATATGTACCCCGAAGGCACACCCTCAGTGACCCACCTCCTCTAGCCAAACCGTACCCGCAGTTACAGGCCAGTTAACCCCTATAACTGGATTAATGCACTGATCGGGTTAGTACTCTTCTAACCCAATCATTTCACCTTTAAACTTTCTTGCATTGTCTCACACATGAGTTTTGGGGGGCACCTCATATTTAAACCATAATACTTCACCCCAGTCCCTCAAAGCTCATGCCCATCTCATAATGGTAGATATATTTAGTCCATTTCCAAGAGTCCCCATAGTCTCAACAGTTCCAAGATTTCCAAAAAGTACAAGTGCAAAGTCTCCTCTGAAACTGAAGGCAAACTCTCAGGGTGAGGCCCTGTAAAAATCAAAAGCAAGTTACATATAGCAAATACATAAAGGCAAAGAGAGGATATTTCCATTCCATGAGGAAGAGCTAGGAGCATAGAAAGAAGGGATGGGACAAAGCAAAACCGAAATCCAATTGGGCAAACAAGTGCTGTAGTCCCATGTCCAGCATCTGGGGCACATGGCAACCTGATGTTCTCTCCAAAGGGCTTGTGCAGTCCTGCTTGGTGAGATGTCTATTTAAGTCTTGTTCCCAAGTTTTATTTTATTTTTTTATTTTATAGGTACTAGAGATTGAACTCAAAACCTGATACATGCTAGGCAAGTGTTCTGCCGTTGAGCTATGTATATCCCCACACACAGTATGTTTTAAATTCAGTTCTTTGTTTTCCTTCTGTTGAGTTCTGAGAGATTTTGTTTCTTAAATACACTACTCTGAATACGAACTTTTTATTGGCGATTTGATTTGGAAATATGTTCTCCTATTGTGTAGGTTGTCTTTGCATTCTTTTAACAATGTCTTAAACACAGCAAAATGTTGTTTTTTACAAAATCCAATCTATTGATTATTTTTTCCCTATAGGTTTCTTTGCCATCATATCTAAGAATGATTGATAACTGAAGCAGGAGAATTGAAATCTCCTGTCAACTACGGAGTTATTCATTTCTCATTTCTAGTTTGTCAGCTTTTGCTTCATTCATCTTGGGGTTTATTGTTAGGTACATACACATTTAGGATTACTGTGAGTTCATGGTGAATTCATTTGTTTAAATATTATGTTATGTCATTTTTAGTCCTATGGATTTTTATGTTTTGGAATATACTTTGCCTGATATTATTGTAAACACTTCCTCTTTATTTGATTTTTGCAGGCAAGATACATATTTTTCTATCCTTTTACTTTTAACGCACCTAAAGAGGGTTTCTTGGGGCTGGGCATATAGTTCAGTTGGAAGAGTGCTTTCCTTGCATGCAAAACGTCCTAAGTTCAATCCCCAGCACCACACACAAAAATAAAGAGGGTTTCTTAAAGATGGTATATATTTGGGTGTTTTATTTCCTTTGTTATTCTGACATTCTACACCTATAATTTGCTATGTTTGGGCCGTATAACTTTGGGAGCATATCATACCTGTTTTAAGTCTTTGATGACTCTAATATTTCTGTGACCTCAGGATTGTTATCTGTTAATTATCTTTTCCATTATGAGTTAAGATTTTCTTGGTGTTATGGTTTGGATATAAAGTATCCCCCAAAAGCTCCTGAGTTAATGCTGGAATGTTTGGAAATCACTATGGTTATGAAGTCCCTAGATTATCATCTAATCAGTCCATCATAGTTTGAATGGATTGACTGGGTGGTAACTCTAGGTAGGTGGGCACGGCTGGAGAATGTGGGTCTCTGAGGCAAGCCATGGAAAGGTGATATTCCCTGCAGCCCTTCTTCCTTCCTCTCTTTGCTTCCTGACTGCCATGAATAGAGCAGTGCTCCTCCACCAGGCCCTTCTGCCATGATATTCTGCCTCACCTTGGGCGCAGAGAAATGGACAGGGCCAGCCATGGACTACATCTCTGAAACCATGAACCAAAATGAACTTTTCCTCCTCCAAGGTATTTTGGTCACAGTGACAAAAAGTCAACTAATACACCTGGTTCTTTGTATACTGATTAATTTCAGATCATATCTTGGGCATTCTATTACATCATGATTCCTATGTCTTATTTAAATTCTCATGGGGATGTTGATTTGCAGTTGTTGTTTTGGGAAGCAATCATCCAGATTAGATCTGGGCTACAAATTATGACCTGTCTTATTCTCTGGTGTCTGATTTCAACATAATTCTATTTTCAAAGCCTTTTTAGTGTTGCTCAGACCAGTTCCAACAATTAGTCTGTGACCCTGTCGCTAGTTCTCAGAGCTTGTGATATGTTTATTTAGGACCAGATTCACACATGCACAGGTAAAAGTGGTACTCAAGAATTCATACACAAATTTATTGGGATCATTTTCTTGATCTCCTTCATGTCTATTATTCTAACACATTCTTGTTACCAGGGTCTCCCTTCCCAGTTCTTTGGCCAGAAACCTGGAACATTTGTCAATCCAATATTCTGAGAACTTTCTATAACTGTGCATGTGTTCAAGACCAAGTTGCAGAAGAAGGAAGAGAAAATGTATAGCAATGTGTATCCACTGCAACTGTTGGGACCACACTTCCTTTGATCAGAGAGAAGAGTTCTCCTTCTGCAGGGTTTCAAGAGCCCGCCTGCTGCCATTGCTCTAACTGTGCCCCTGTGGGGGCCATCAGAGTATTGGGTGAGCATTGCTGTGGGAGAGAAGGGAAAAGGGGGTTTCCTGATGCTTGTTCTGTCTACATCTGGCATGCATTTCTGGACCTCAAACTGCTTTCAAGTTCAGTTTGGATGATACTGAGGGAAAAATGGTAAAGCAACCACTGGTTTTCTGGGACTTTAAAATCTGGTCTCCTTTCCAAGTCTACCTGCTGCTACCACCATGTGTTAGAGTCCTCAGGTAGCTCCTCTGTACCCTATGCAAACTTTATAGGTACATTCAGTTGGAGAGATAAGTGGAGTATGTTTAATCCATCTTCTCCAAAAACAGGGTCATACCTTATAAATCTAAAGATTGTTTATAAAGATTTTTATATAATTATAAAACGAATAACTAATTCCTTATAGGTAATGTAGAATGCATAGGTAAGAAGGTAAAAATTACCTATAATGTGATCATTGCAGCATAACTTCCTTTGATTTTTATTTTAAGCAAAGAAGATCATGTTGTATATGTATGCAGCGCTGTAGTGGGTTTTACTTTTTCCTTAATGTGTCATAGACCTATTTCCATGGTAACATACATTCTTCTCCAAAAGTCTTCACCGTTCAAAATTGCATGGTGAGCATTCCTTTACATCAAATCCCTAATTCTTTAGAAACCTAATTTTTTATCATTAAACATTCAAGTTGCAAAGCTTTTACATTGGTTGCTGTCAATGTGTAAGCAGCTAGAGAAAGCAATTAAACTCCCCTAAACCCTCGAGTCCCCATTTGAATTTTAAAAACAAAATTATGCTATTTTACACCACAGCTTCTCCTAATTATCAAAATTTATGCTCTAGAAAGAGGACTCCACTTTACAATGCAATGGCCGGGATTCTTAGGACCCTTAAGAAGGAGCCATGCTGTAAAAATAGCATCTCACATTTAAGCACAGAGGGAACTCCATCTGGGGTTAGGTGCCTGAAAGAGGAGCAGTGTTGTGCTTTTTAAAAATAAGTGTTCCGCCATTATTTTTATGTGCCTCTGCTCCTTAGTCCCTGCCACACATGATAAAGATTCCGCTGTGCCTGCACCGTAGTGATAAGACTCGGTGGAGAAGTGTCTGCAGATGGCTGCGGTTGGAGGGGGGAAAAAAGCCACAAAGAACACTTTAATTAAGTCTTCCTTTCGCTCTTATTAACGTTCCGTGAAGATTACCATGGAATTTCCACTTTATCTCAGAAACAAATCATAACAATTTCATAAGGCTACCCCAGGCTGCCTGGAGTACAATTTATTATTTCATGAAAGTTTGATAAATGGGAAAATGTATATGAAGACCTTCAACACAGTCTTAGAAAGTTCATGGCCAAGTCTGCCTGTCCTGCTGAAATTATTAGAGAACTGGCTGGAAATTGGTCACTTAAAATAATACTGCAAGTTGAGGTTCAAAAAATACATACCTGCACCTACACCCACAGATATGCATCTGTGTGTATACAGTTGCCCCTCAATATCTGTGAGGGATTGGTCCAGGATCCCCTGTAGATATCAAAATCCAAAGATGATCAATTCCCTTGTAAAATGGCATCATATTTGAATAGAGGCTGCACATTCTCCTATATACTTTAAACCATCTCTACATTGCTCATAATACTTAATACAATGTAAATTCTATAAAAATATTTGTTGTACTCTATTTTTCAACAAATAATGACAAAAAACATACATGTTCATGAGAGATGATATAGGCTATGGTTTGAATTATAAGGTGTCACCCAAAAGCTCCAGTGTTGATATAGGAATGTTCAGAGGTGAAATGATTGGATTGTAAGATCTGTAACCTATTCAGTCCTTCCTGGTTTGAATGAACTGACTGGGAGATAACTGTGGCAGGTGGGTGTGGCTGCAGGAGGTGGGTCACTGGGGATGTGGCTGGAAGGGCTCCTCTTCCCCTTGGTCTCTTTCCCTTCTATCTCTTTTTATGCCTCTTGGTTTCCTGGCCACCATGAGGTGATCATCACTCCTCCCCTGTGCCCTTCTGCCACAATGTTCTGCCTCACTGTGGGCCCAGAGCAATGGACCAATGGACTTGGCCAACCATAGACTAAACCTCTGAAGCCATGAGCCAAACTAATTTTTCCTCCTTTAAGGTGTTCTTGTCAAATGTTTTGGTCAAGTGCTATCTAACACAATGTGTGTGTGTGTGTGTGTGTGTGTGTGTAAATTTATATTTGTGTATACATGCATACACACACATTTTATATATATATATATATATATATATATATATATACACTTGCCTATGTGTATATATATAAATACACAGATTCACATACATAAGTTTTTAAAGAATATGTTTCATCTGTGGTTGGTTAAGTCCATGGATACAGAACCTGTACCTACAGAGGGCTAATTATATTATGCATATGTGTGTGTGTGTATATGTGTGTGTGTGTGTGTGTCCCTATAAAAAAGATCACATCTACAACATTCCATCAGATGGCAGCTTGAAATTCTCTAAAGTGTCTTAAGGCTTATTGAAAATTCCATAAACACATTGTAGCATAATCTATGATACCTAAATGTAAACCAATGGCAAAAAAATACAAATTTTATAAGAAAAAATTAGAGTCTCACAAAAAATTATAAAACCCTCTACGAGGTAATCCATTAAAAAAATCTGATGCCTAGAAAGAAAAAGGCCTGGGGTTGAGGTCTGACAGTAATAATACACATGATCATTGTAATAACTAACATCCATTAACCTTTAAGGAATACTGAGCTTGAGCTGCTTGCTAACTACTTCTTCTTTTGCAGAGTATGATTAGTCTTATTGCTTTTCCAGTAAGGAAACAGAATTTCAGGACCATTTGATGACACATCTAAAGTCTCACAGTTGTTAAGTCCTAGGTTCAGAATTGAAATTGGGGTTCCCTGCCCTCAGGGCCTTGGGTTTTTTAAAATTTTATTTTATACCAGGGGTGGTTGAACCTGGAGCACTCAATCACTGAGCCACATCTCCAGCCCTTTTTATTTTTAGTTTTGAGGGAGGGTCTCACTAAGGTGCTTAGGACCTCACTAAGTTGCATAGGACCTTGCTAAGTTGCTGAGGCTGGCTTTGAACTTGCAATCCTTCTGCCTCAGTGTCCAGGGCCACTGAGATTACAGGCATGTGCCACCATACCCATCTTAGGGCCTTGCGTTGGCTTCTGATTCTAGGCCCAGAATACCCCTGAGTCTGTGTTCATTTGCTCTTGTACCAGTATTTGATTTCTGGATTCCATTCCAGTTATCCCACAAGCCCACGTGGGGAGTGGGACATCTTTGAAGGAGTGCTTTTAGAATGCCATTTCTGGAGCTTACCTTTCTTTTTTATAAATGGTGGAACAGTTTCAATATGTTAAACAACTTGCACAGGTGATAGGGATAAAGGAAAAAGTTTTATCTAAGCACTTATCCTCTTCACTCTTCTCTGCACAGTGGAGAGACTCCTGCTTGGACCTCAAAGCCCAGCTTCCTTTGCATCTACCAAGGTGGACCTGAACCTTACAGCCTGGTCTCAGAGAAACGGGGACATAATGACAAAATTGGAAACTTCAGGGTGAGGGGGTATTTGGAAAGAAACTAAAGGTATATGTAGGAAAGCAAAAAAGGTAAGCAAAAAAATAAATCAGGTAAGAAAGTTGCAGGTGGAAGATGCTGGTGGGCAGAGAGGAGGTGGGGGTGACCTGGGAGAAGAAGTGGGGAAACTTTGGGGTCACTGAGAAGGAAATGATGATAGGAAGGAAGAGGTAAGAAGAGGCAGAATACTGACGGGCGTTGCTGTGGTTATTCACTGTCAACCTTGAGTTTTATTTAAGCATGGAAAAAATGCTGGCCAGTGATTTTGTTATTTTCCATGGTTGGTCTGAAAAGGCCAATGCCCGGCTGTCTGGACCTCTGTTGCAGATATGTAATACAAACTTCTTTTTTTAATATGTGCTTTATTTTGTACAATTGTTTAGTTTCTGTTATTTGTTATTCTATTTCATCTCTGTTTTATTGGATTCTAAAATTTTGGTTGTTAGCACAAACCTTCCCACTGGGAGCTCTATAGTTTCAAAGTACAGATTTGTATGTAAGCAGGGGAGAGAAGTCATGGGTGAAATAAATAAATCCTGCAGGGATCAGAAAATTTTGTTTTTATGTAATTTTCTTGAAAGTAGAGTGGTTGCCTAGAATGATTTATAGAACTCGTTTGGTGTACAACATACAGTCTTGCATCACTTAACAATGGGGATACACTCTGAGAAATTAGTTGCTAGGTAGTTTCATGGTTCTGTGAACATTAAACCATGTACTTACACAAAACTAGATGGTCTAGCCTACTTCATACCTAGGCTACCAGCTATACTGTATGTTACTGAATGCAGCAGGTAATTGTATCACAGTTTGTATATGTCATATTTTCATATCTAAACATATCTAAACACAAAAAGGGACAGTAAAACTACTAGACAATCTGAATTTTTCAGCTTCATTATAATCTTATGATTATACCATTATAATCATCTTATGATTATACCATGGTTTACACCATTGTGTAGGCAGCCCATAGCTAATGGAAACATTGTTATGCAGTGCGTGACTGTATTTAATGTTAACAAAATTAAGCAGCCACATGGAAATGATGAATTATCACAACAGAAGTAGTAAACTCCTTAATACTGCATGCTAATTGTTGATCAGCTACCATGTCCCATGCATCAGGCTTCATGCCTGAGATTTGATGATCAATTTAAAAAACAATCTCTACTCTCAGGCTTACAGTCTGGTAGGGAAATGGGCATGGAATGACATGCAAGCAGCTCCACTTGGTCCTAAAATAGACTAATGTGCACGGTGTTTTTTATTCTGCTCTATGGTAATGGTTCCCCTCCTAATACACTCTATAGCTGTAACATTTATATTAAGGCTTTGGTGGAGAACCAGGAGTTGGTAGAGTGTTTCAGTTTTGCAAGTACAAATTCCTAAAGAATTTCAATATGAAAAGAATTCTCATAGCCATAACTGCAGTGTTATCACCCTAACCACCATCCAGAAAATTCCATCTTTGTATATTTGTAGTCAAGAAAATATGCACAAGGGACTGCAGTAAGGCCTATCTCAATCTGACCCTTCCTGGCCCTGATGTTTTGCTCCTTACCACTTGACACTTCAGGCCACCAGAAGCATGTCATGCCTTGCATAACAGAATGTATTATATCCTCTAGAAGTGAACTCCATGTGGATGGGGGTTTTTATCTTTGTGTTTACTGCTGAAATTGTACCACTTAGAACAGTGCCAAGTGCATGGTAGATACTTAATAAATACATGCATAGTAACCATCCAATAAATAGATAAGCTCAAGTCTCAGTTTAAATATTTCCTTTTCAGTAATGGAACCTCCACATGTAACCTCCTCTGGACATGAAAGCTGTTCCTTCCCCTGTTTTCCCATTGTACCTGGATATATCTATGGTGTAACACAGATGACCTAATATGCTGAATTTTACATAAGTCTACTCAGGGTGCTATAACAAAATACTGCAGACCTGGTGGCTCAAACAAACATTTATTTTCCCATAGTTCTGGAGACTGGAAGTCCAAGGTCAGGGTGCCAGTACAGTTGGGTTCTTGGTGAGGAGCCCCTTCCTGGACTATAGACCACCATCTTCTAGATGTACCCTCATGTGGTGGGGCAGGGAGAGAGCTCTGGTGACCTTTTTCTTATAAGGACACTATTCTATCAGAGGGCCCTACCCTTATGGTCTCTTCTAAATTAATCACCCAAGGGTCCCACCTCCAAATACCATCATGTGAGGTTTAGGGCTTCAATATATGAATCTGGGGGGAACATGTACACTCAGTCCACAGAAACCTGTTTACACCACGTTTGGTCAATTCCTCATATGCCTTGGGTATTTTCCATTCATCTCTGAATCTCAGGCAGCCATCCTGCCCCAAAAATATTTAGCTTATTTACGAAAATATGATCCCATTGCTCCTTATAAATTTTTAACTAAATGTGATCTCATTTTTATAAATGTTCAACTAGATATGGCCTCATCTACCCTACAAATCAACTGTTATGAGAAAATAAAAAGGAAAATATGTTAAGATTTTGATTTCAGATGAAAACATTTCATGTTTTTATTGTACAAATGAAGTGCTCATAAAGTAAATTTCAAATTAGTGTGCTATAAATGCCAACCAGCTTGATTTCTGCAGCTCTCCTAAGGCCCTTGACATCTGTAAAATGCTTTATATTTGATGAGTTCAACCTCACAAAAGTCCCCAGAATATTGTTGGTGACATTATCTCAGATCAGCTTCAAGGGTTGAAGCACAGAGGCACTGCATCAATGGACCAAGAGTCATGCAGAGATTTAACCAACAGGTGGAGATTAGAAGGGATAATTCTAAGTGTTTACTTACTTCTCTGTTCCCTTCAGCTTCATAGAGGTGAGGCCAGTTTGGCAAAGGTGTCAACATTAGGGAAGCAGGGAGAGGCAGGATAAGCTGAGCCATCCTGCCATCCTCAGATCTTTCAAATAAAAGCACCAGCCTCCTGGGAGGCCAGACCACCAGGGGGTCTCTAGTGCATATGAACACCAGGGGCTCTGGCCACCTCTCAGTGGGGAGCGCTGGGGTGTGAATGGCATGCAGGATCCTTGCCCTGGAGAAGCAATGGTCATTTCTTCTATCTGTGCTGTGTAGCACCTCATTGCTCACAAAGGGCATCCTTACACATTTTTAAAATTTGCCCTCACTGTGGCCAGACCACAGAGATAGCACCTTCTGGCTGAATGAGAAAACAGAGTGAGAGAGGTTGGGGAATTTGAGGAAAGGACCACAAACAGAGAGGTAGACATTGAACCCAGAGGTTCTGGCTCATCCATGGTGCCATGGATGTGCTAAGCTGTATTCAGTGTGCTCTGCCCTGCAAAATGCTGTTACATTTGCCCCACTTGAAACCCAAGAGAGCTGAGGTCTGATACTCAGGAGATCCTCCATTTGAATTACATTTGGCCTTGTATCCATGGGTTCTGCCTCAGTGGATTCAACCAACTGCAGGTGGAAAATGATTAGACAAATAATTGTGTCTGCACTGAATCTGTACAGAACGTTTTTTGCCTTGCTATTTCCTAAATAAGACAGTGTGACAACTATTGACATATAATTTACATTATATGAGGTTTTATAAAAGGTGTCTTATTAAAGTGTACACAGGGACATACACAAATGGGCACAGGTTCATATAATTTTACATTAGGAATGTGAATATCTTCAGGGTTTGGTATCCATGGGGAGGGAACTCAGGGAACAGACTCTGTGGATACTGATGAGCTGGGTGCTTTGGACTACTGTCTAGAGAGATGCAAGCTGGTCACAGTCATAGGTGCTGGGAGTGCAACCACTGAAGCAGATGGATGAGACTCCTGTCCTCATGAATCAGTGTGGTGATCACAGTTCAGAACAATATGGTGAGCCTGGAAGCTGCTGCTGGCATGAGACTGTCCGTGACCCTGAAACTTTAGAAGAAAGAAAAATTTGGTCTGAAGCTTCTGAGGTTGGAATGGCTGAGTTCCAAGCTAGCAACAGGACCCATTCTCTGGAGGGGAAGCGGCCTGGGAGGGCTGCTCCCCTACAGTGGTGCTTCAGAGCCCAATGTAGGACGGGGGAGGCTCTCCTTGGCTTTTTGCCACAAAAGTAACTGAGGACACCTGCTGGAGCGAATGGCTCTGCCATTCCTGGGGAGCGATGATGAGTGATGCCTGGTGATCCTGCAGTTCACAGGCGGCCATCTGGCTTCCCGAGATGGGATGCGCTCTAATTTCAAAAGCGTAGGATGAAATCAGAAAGCTGTCTCCATGTTGCTGCTTCTCAGCATTGCCAGCCAGTAACATCCTCGTGGCCAAAAAGCAGTGCCAACATTCTTATTGACATTTTTCTAAGTTGTAAGAAAAAGAAGTTAAAAATGCATGTGTGCACATGGGTGTGTATACGCAGTCGTCCTCCATACACTGTAAGACCCTCAGAGGGTATCTTAAGCTGAAGATAGCACCAAATCCTATATAGACTGCTTTTTTTTCTATTATGTACATTCCTATGGTAAAGTTTAATTCACGTTCTTTTATATTCCAATTTTTTAAAAAATATGATTACTTCGTTCTTTGTTTCCTTCTATTATTTAAATAGATTATGAATCATCTTGAATTCTTGAAACTTGGCAGTTAACCACTATTATGTATAAATATAATTCACCAATTAAAAAATTAATTAAGTAGTGGGGAAAATTGGCAGTTAATGCTCTATGTTCAGTCACCCATCACTTAACAACAGGGTTATTTTCTGAAATATGTGTCATTAGGTGATTGTTATTGTGCAAACATCAGAGAGCATACTTATGCAAACCTAGATAGCATAGGTCAGTCTCTAGATGTGGCCTTCTTGATGCAACTAAGATATAAGGTAGACATGAGATTTATGAAGTCGCTGCTGGCCCATCATGGCATACTGTTTTGAAGTAAGCTGCCATATGTATATATAGAAGAAGTATATTCTAAAACAGCAATAGAAAATGCAGTAAGTACAAAAACCAGTGACATAGTCTTTTATTACCAATATCAGGTATTATGTGCTGCCCTTGACTGTATGTGCCATCCTACTGTCTGACTGGCAGGACAGTAGATTTATTTACACCAGGATTGCCACAAGCATGTGAGCAGTTTATTCCATTACAACATGATGGTGGCTGCGATGTTTCTAGGTGATAGGTATTTTTCAGCTCCATTATAGCCTTCTGAGATCACTATGATATTTGTGGCCTCCCATCCACTGAGACATTGTTATGTGGAGCATGACTACAAGTACTTAATCTACTTGTCCTCTGGATTTGCCATACTGCCATTCAGTCAGTTAAACCAAACTTCTTTTCGCGTTGCTCATTATCTATAGAGTTAATACGTACTGTTTTTGTTTCCAATTTTTTTTTAAATTAATTTTATATTACTAAAGAATTGTAAGAATATTTCAAAGAGTTTCTGTATACTCATCACCCAGCTCCTCCTAACTATAATATCTATTTAAAAATTCCCCTGCATTGCCAATTTTAGTCAACCCCTTTCCCATCCCAATAGCTGGTAACAATGGTTCTGTTCCCATACTGCAGTTATGACTTTTTCCAGAATATCCTACCAGTGGAATCACATAATATGTAGCCCATTATGTCTACCTTTTCTGACTTATCAAAATGTATTTCAGGTCTTCCACTTGGATATCTTTGATACACAAACATGTATTGATGGTTCACTCCTTTACTACCAATTACATACACCAGAGTTCATTTGTCCATTAACATATGGATCATTTTCAGGTTTTGGTGATTATGACTAAACCCACCATATATATTTGAGTATAAATGTTAGTGTGGATGCAAGTACATAATAGAGATATTTCTGGGTTGTATGGTAAGTGTATATTTAACTTTATAAGCAACTGACAAGCAATGTTTCCATGTGGCCATGTCACTTTTCATTGCCATCAGCATTGAAGGAGAGTTTGGGGAACTCTGCATGCTCCCCAGCACTATTGTCAGTTTTCTTTGTTTTAGTGACCATGATAGGTACATGGTAGTATCTCATTGTGGTTTTAAATTACATTTCTCTAATGCTTAAGATGTTGAGTATATTATCATATGCTTATTTGCCATCTGTATATCATCCTCGGTGAAGCACCTATTGAGGTATCTTCCCTGTTTTCTTATTGTTGAGTTTAAAATGTTCTTTATGTATTCTATGTACAAGTCCTTTGTCAGAGTTATGACTTGGAGATACTTTCTCATGATTTATGGATTGTCTTTTTGTTCTCAAAATAGTGTCTTTTGTAGAGCAAAGTATTTAATTTTGGTAAACCCTAAATTTATAATCCTTTTCTTTTATGACTCATGCTTCCAGTGTTCTATTTAAATGGTCATTGGCAAAACAAACTACATAGAGATTTTTTGCCTATATTTTCTTATAAAAGTTGTCTAGCCTTACATTTGACATTTAGGTATATGATCTATTTTGAGTTAATTTCTGTAAAATTGTGAGGTATATATTGAGGTTTATATTTTGCATGGGGGTGTCCAACTGTCCCAGCCCTACTCACTCCAAAACTTAACTTTTCTCCATTGAATTGCTTCTGCATCTTGTCAAAAATCAATTGACCCAGTGTGAGGATGTAGCTTAGTGATAACAACACTAAGATAGGGTAGATAGGGTAGAATCCAAAGTTCCCTATAGCCTCCCCATCTATGGCACTTGTTAGGAAGGAAAAGAGCAACAGCCCTGAAATATCCATCCAGACCCTCCCCCATCTCCCCTACAGATCAGAAGGCTTAATCTTCATGGGAAGTCAATGAAGTCTGCAGGCTGGGTCCTTATTGCAATTGGACTGGAGGCAGGATAGAGACAATCACCAACCCTCTACTAGATCCATTCCTCTATTCTAATACCCTTAAAAAATAAAGTTTAATCTGTGGGATTAAGGTGGGAGCAGGGTGTTAATACTGTAGGCTGAGGGCAGAGGTGGATACCAACTGAAGCCAAGGGTGGGGAGCAGAGAGGAACAAGAGCTAAAAAAAAAAGAATCTTTATCTGGAGGAAGAATAGTGAAGCTACAGTCCTAGCATCAGGTTCCCAGTACTGGTACATGTCTGATGCTTAGTCAGAATACCAGACCTCCCTCCTCCCCATACATACACACACTGCAAGATTAGCATGCTAAATAGATCATGTGAAAAAAATAACACAGGGGTTCATTTGGACAGCTGTATAAGGCAAATTATTTCTCATGAATTGTACAAAGGAAGAAACCAAAGGCAGTCAGAGAGATAAAAATAAAATATCATTTGAAGAACTGAAAATCTCTGGTGTCCATTATCAACAATAAACTCCAACTCTGGTAGCCATAGCAACAACAGACTACAAAAACAGCTCAACTCCTGAGTAGATAAGCACAAACACTCATATTAAAGGCCTATCATGAGGAAATGCATACTCATCTCTAATTATGAAACGTGCTTAGCTCAGTATCTACTGTCATATATAATATATCCAACTTGCAATAAAAACTTACAAGACATACATAATGGCAACAAAAAATATTGACTGACAAGATAAGCCATCACCAGAATGAGGCTCAGGCATGCACAGACAATTGAACTAATAGGCAGGGAATTTAAGATAACTATAATTAGTAAGTTCAAGGTTCTGATAGAAAAGATACACAGTATGCAAGATCAGGCAGGTAATTTCAGCAGATGGAAGCTAAACAGCACCAATAACAAAATGATAGAAATTAAAAACATAAAATAATAAAGAATGCTTTCAACATAGCCTAAGAATCAGCAACCTGAAGATGGGTGAATAGAAATTATACCAAAGGAAATGCCAAGAGGAACAGAGAAAGCAAAAGAAAAAAAATTAAGAGTTATAGGACCATACCAAGCTTTTTAATACATGCATATTTGAAATACTAAATGGAAAAGACAAAGAGAATGGAACAGAAGAAATATTTGAAGAAATAATGGCTAAGACTTGTCCAAAATTAGTGACCACAATATAGAAATCTCAGGGAACTCCTTTCAGGAGAATACAAAAATGAAATAACAACAAAAATGAATGTAGTCATATTCAAACTTCTGGAAACCAAAAACAAACCAAAACAAACAAACAAAACAAAACAAATTCCATGTGGGGCGAACATATGTAGCTAATGTGTTAGAAGAATAAGGATAAGAATTACTGCTGACCTCACATTAGAAACCATGCAAGCCAGAGTCAATGGAGCAATATTTTAATGTACTGATAGAAAACAGTTGTCACACCAAAATTCTACATCCAGAATAATATCTTTCAAATGTGAAGAAGAAATAAACACTTCCTTGGAAAATCAAAACCTGAAGGAACTGGATGCCAGCAGGTCTACTCTACAAGAATTGTTAAAAGAAGATCTCCAAGAGGAAGAATTTGATACCAATCCAGGAACATGCATCTGCACAATGACATACATGAAGGGAAATTATAATATTTATCTTGCATAATTTCTATAAAATATAACTTGGCTGTTTAAAACAATAATAGTATGTTTATAACATACATAAGAATACATGAATGACAATAAAGGTACAAGGAATGGAAGGGGAAAATGGAATATGGTGTTACACATCTGACACTACACATAAGCAGCACTATACTATACAAAGGTAGATTTCGATGATTTAAAATTGTATACTATAAACCCTAGAGAAACTCCTAGAATGTTAGGGAAAAAAATAAGAGAAAAGGATAGGGAATAAAAAGAGGGAAAAAGCCAATTGATTATATTTGTGTGGGTCTATTTCTGGGTTTTCTATTGAATTTCATATTTATTTCCTTTTTTGGAGTGTTGAAATGAACCCAAGGCCTTGGGCATCTTAGGCAAGTGCTGTACCACTGAACTACACCCCCAACTGTGGGCTTTCTAGTCTATTTCATTCATTCATTGATATGTCTATTCTTAACTCTACCACTGAACCCTTTTTTATTTTTATTTGGAGACAGTGTCTCGTTAAGTTACCCAGGCTGGCCTCGGACTTGCAGTCCTCTTGCCTCAACCTCTGTAAATGCTGGGATTACAGTGGTGCACCACCGTGTCCAGCATTATTTCTTCTTTTCTAATCTGTATTCTATTTCTTAATTTTTTTTTTTTGTACCAGAGATTAAACCCAGGGGCACTTAACCACTGAGCCACATCCCCAGCCCTTATTTATTTTGAGACAGGGTCTCACGAAGTTGTTTTTGTCTATTTTATAGTGCTTGGGATTGAACCCAGGGCCCTGTGCCTGCAAGGCAAGCACTCTACCAACTGAGCTATATCCCCAGCCCTCTGTATTCTATTTCTTATTGTGCTAATTAAAAGCAGAGTCATAGTGGCATAGTAGCATTTTTATGGTGTTGGATCATCTGTCTTTCAGTGACTTCTGATCCTGATAAGAGAATCTAGAACTCTTTTCTTGTTGCATTGAGATAGATAATCTGCTATGTCTGCAAATAAAATGTTCAGCTCTGGAGAGCTGTGTGGCCTGTTCAGATTCTCAAATATTCCTCCAAGTAGGTTTCCAACATAAACTTCTAAGTTTATTCTGTAACATGGATCCTAAAACTCATATTCCACTATGAGTTAAAATGCCTTTAAAAATAAAAAAGATTTATTTTCTCTACTATCCTCCATTGTCAATATTTATTATATGTTCAAACACAACTTTTTCCTGTAGCTAAACATTTATGTCAAGTGATTTATAAGCTCATCTTTCCCCTTAGTCTTTCCAGAAACAGCTATTCCTAAGTCATTCCAGTCTGTGAACTTATTACGATCACCTCCACTTTATCTCCTTCCTCTCCCCACAGATTTCCCCCATTCAGTTAAGCAAAGTCAAAGTTCCCCTTGGGACTTTGTTTCTTATGTTTTGGGAATTCCCCCGTTAAAGCCTTGGGGAGCAGAATTTCCCTTCACTCTGCCCAAATGACAGACAGCAATTTTTTCAGTCCAGGCAGGCAGTTAAGATATTGAGCAAGACTTTGACTTGATTAATAAAATGTACTCACACAAGACTTTGAATAGGGATTTAGATAATGTTGCACTGAAGCTCTGACCATGGAGAATTCAATGGGGTGAAGGCAGCAGTGCCACTGGGGCCATGGCCAGCATGCAGGTGCAGTGGACACAGCAGGGGAGGTCAATGACAGTGGTGGTGAGCTCATTGGATGGGCCCTGCCTGCAGTTCAGCTTCCTCTGCCTGTTTCAGAAGTCTGAATCTCCTGCCTTCCTGACAGCTTCGTACCCAGAACAGAGAAAAGACATTTTCTTTGGGTGGGGTTGAGGAATTTGGTGGGAATTTCTCCTACTGATGAGCAGTTCTGCACAAATCTTCTGGCTAAGTATAGGCCGAGCCAAGTGGAAGTCCTTCCTTCCTTTTTTCTCTCATTCCCACAGCATTTGCTTCTAGCAAACCTCCAGTTTGGACACCGGGGGCTTTGCATAGCCTCTCTACCAGTCTGCATTTTTTTTTTTTTTATTTAGCCACAAGATCTCTTTCAAATGATGTTTGAAGTTTGTGTTCACAATTTTGCAATTAAGGAGCCCAAAGAAGTTTGGTGAAATGGAACTGATTTTTTATTTTTATTTATTCATTTTTTTTTTTATTATTCTTGGCTTTATGTCCATTGCAATGACTATGTCTTCCCATGTTTTAAAAGGAAAAGTTGTTTTGTGAGCCTTCCCTGGATGAAAGCATCTGCCTGCCTTCCTATAGCAATTTGAACCCTATCACTCAAAGTCAGTGGGGCAATATAAAACTTCTCGACAGTTCTCCTGCTTTTCCCCATCCAAATAAATAAGCAGAATATATGGCATTTCTACCCAAGCCAGCAGGACAAGACATCCCATTTCATGCTTCAGCAATCTGACTAAGGAAACAAATATAGATTTTTCTTCCAAATGCCTTTAGGTTATAAGGCAAGTTGATTAAGGCCTTCCTTTAAACCCCACCAGAGAAATAAATGGATGATGGAGTGTGCCTACCCTTAAAGAGAAAGAGGTTATGTCTAATATTGACTCTCCTAATCAGTTTGACATAAAGCATATTTCTCACAGATGTGGCACTCCAGCCAGTCCAGGGTGCAGGAGAGATGAAAGCCATATGGATTTCAGTTTCCTGTTAGCCGAGAATAAATTAAATCATGTTCTTTTCTCCTCTTTACCACTCCTTTGTGGATTCAATTTCCATGTGGACATGTCAGATATTTTTTTTAAGGGAGAGTTAATAAATTGCTTTTTCCTTTTATCATACTGATATGATTCTTGCCTTTCCTTCCTTCTTTTTCCCCACCACCAATGAAATAATACAGAGGACAGAGAAAGAGAAGAGAATCATGGGTTGTGACATTCATGTGACCTTTCAGAGGCTGCTGAAGAGCTGATCATAAATTCTGATGGTCCATAGAGCAGAACTGCTCCTAAGAATTCCCCAAGCGTAGTGATACTTTTGACAAAGAGACTCATTTCCCCAGCTCTCCAGTAGGCTGTTATGTGAGTTGAGGTGAAGCTAGCAGTTGTAACATTCAAATCCAGTGACTCAGTGGCTTATCAGGAAAAGAGGTTCACTCATGTACAGCTAACCCAAGACCGAGGGATGGGTGGGTTCTGCCTCATGTGGTCAGTTAGGAGTGAGACTGGCAAAGGCCCTGCATCTCCCACTTGTGGCTTCTGGAGCTGCCTTGGGTCTTCACTTCCAGTCTGGGATGGGGGAGGAGGAACAAGAGAATCACAGGGGAGGTTTTATGGGCAGCCTTGGAAGCGGGATGTACATCGCTGTGGCATTTCCTTCATCAACCACTAGCCCAAGTGTCAGTTGCTGTGAGCCTGAGGAAAGGGCTTGCCAATCTCTTGTTTCTTTGGAGGAACTGGGATTTTCAACTGAGGTCATTTGGGAATTTGGGACCCCGATAATCATGATTAAACCCTATTATTAATATTATAGTGTGTTTTATTGTGAATGATGCTTATTAGCTTCGTTTTGTAGTCACATTGTTCATTATGTGATTTACAGCTATTTTAAACCTGTTATGATACAAACTGCCAATTCTTTTCTACTGATTGCACAATTTTGGTACTCCTTATGTCTACATAACCTTCCCCTCAGATGTACTCTGTCCCGAAGTTTCTTTCTTTCTCCAGGGTGAGCACATGGGTACATTTTCTAAGCCTTTGCACACCTGAGAATGCTTTCCTACTGCCTGACAACTTGACTGTGTCAAGAGCTGTTGAGCAGGGATGACAGCTGATTATCATATATGGTCAAACTACATGCATTCATTCCAAGAGCTAGCAAGAATAAAGAAATGTCCATACGCCCTCCTTTTAGTGTCCATTAGCAGTTTCTCTAGTCAGAAGAATAGCTGAGAAAGAAAAAGAATTTCACCAGGGTCAGGCTATTTAGAAAATACAGACCTGATCTCTTTCCTTTGAATATTACAGAAATCCTGTAATTTATAGTAATCTCAAAACTATGATGCTGTGTACTAAGAAACTGTTATTCATAGGGGTGGGGTTGTAGTTCAGTGGTAGAGTGCTTGCCTAGCATGAGTAAGGCCCTGGGTATAATCCCCAGCACTGTGAAAGAAAATAGTTATTAATTATCCTGAGTCTGGCAGTTGCAAATATACCTTGCAAGAACTTCTGATTAAAAAACTTACCTTCTAAAAATACTCACCCAAAGAAAGACTTTCTCAAACTTGAGGGAAGAAATTATTTTAAGATGTTCCTGTTATCACATATTTTTAAAAAATATATGTATATACATGTGTGCATAATATCTATACATAGTATATATATTATGTATATATACTTAATATATAATATATACTATGTAATGTATTTCTATGCATTATGTTATATAATATATATAATCTCTAATGTATTATATATACGTTACATAGTATATGTGTATATACTTATATACATATATTATGATATATATTATGTATATATACATATTATGCACACATATAAATACACATATACTTATTTAAAGAAGCTATGTTTTGGGGATTGAATATACACACATATACACACACATGTATATTTATTTAAAGAAGCTGTCTTTTGTTTTGGGGAATTGCAAAGGTTAACTAGTGGTGTCAAAGTCTCAAATTTAGTGAAAAAGAGTGAAAGAAGTCAGGCTTACCTGGTTTTAATAATTTTTTTTCACATAAACAGATGTCTTACCCATGCCAGAAACTGAAGAACATATAGATAAGGAAAAAGTTTTTCACTTATTTTGAAGTTACTTTTCTGTTTTATTTCTTGATGAGGCTTTCATTGTTATGTCTGAAATAAGTGCAGTTGGTTCCTTTAGTCATACTTTAACACAGTAAGTTTAACTTTTTATTTGACAATGTGAGATCAGGCTTTTTAGCTGTGGTGTTAAAAATCTCTTGGTGTCTTATCTAGAACCATTAATAGAAATTCTGCAAAACTCAGATTGCTTTGGGTTATATAACTTGAAAGATAAATGAATATTCTAAGTTTTCTGAAAATGTCTACTATGTAGCTAATTGCTTTCTGTGCCCCCACCTAACCTTGGTTAATGAGTTCGACGTAGGTCTTGGAGGAATGATGGACTTGACTTGAACTGAGAAGTCAGTGATGGCAACAACTGTAAGGTACAGATCCCTTGGCTTAAAAAGCTTGATTTTCTATCTCTCCTCTGATTCTACTTTGATTAGTTTGTCCTAATCCGCCTACCCTGGGACACTCTTACCCACCTCCATGGCTTCAAATACTATCTGGAATAGAAGGATCCTTCCAGTCACCACCTATATCTAACTCTCTCTTCTGACTTATGATTGTCTCTGAGATCAGCCCTTTGCTTACCTTTCTTTTCTTTTTAATTTTATTGTTTGCCAAATAATAACTATAGATAGGGTATAATGTAATGCTTTGATATATGTATACATTGTGGAACATGAGTGAGTCTGAAGGACATTATGTTTAGTGAACTAAAACATGCACAGAAAGACAAATACCACATTGTTTTAGTAGCTTTGCATCACTATGTCCTAAAGACAGGACAAGAGCAACTTGGAGAAGGCAAAGTTTATTCCGACTCAGAATTTGAGAGGTTCAGTTCATGGTGAGCTGCCGACTCTATAGCTCTGGGTCCATGGTGAGGCAGAATAACATGGTAGAAGGGTGGTGAAGGAAAACACTCAGGACATGTCAACCAGGAAACAGAAAGAGTTCTGCTCCCCACGGACAAAATATAGAGTCTGAAGGCACATCCCCGTGACATACCTCCTCCAGCCACATGCTACCTGTGTATAGGTACCACCCAGTTAATCCATATCAGTGAATTAATTCACTGATTAGGTTACTCGTCTCACAACCTAATCATTTCACCTTGTCCAGTCTTGTATTGTCTCACCCTTGAGCTTTTGTGGGACACCTCACATCTAAACCATAGCACACATGATTTCATTTACATATGGAATCTAAAAAAGTACAACTCCTAGGAGCAGAGTAGAAGGTGGTTACCAGAGCCTGAAAGATGAGGGAGAGGCGAACAAGGGAAAGGAAGGTACTGATCAAAGGGTGCAATGTTTCTGTTAGGAAAAGTAAATTCTATTGAACAGCATGTTGAGTACAGTTTATAATTACGTATATTTCAAAATGGCTAAAAGTGGATTTTAAATGTTCTCACCACAAAGAAATAAGTGGGCCTACCCTCATTATCACAAGGCAATGTTTCATGTTAGTATTGATAAAGACAATAGACTAAGGAAGGAGATTAGCATTCTTTTATGTTTTGGGGGGGATGGTAAGTTGGTAAGTATGTGTGAAGGACAATGTGACACACTTATTCAATTTTAAATGCCAATTTTAAATGGGCATTTTCTTAAAACCAGAAACTCCACCTAAGAATTTACCTTAGGAAATTTTCCTAAAGAAATAATTTGACATATGAACACAATGTATTTACAAGGGTCTTGCTATATTGCTGGAAATATCAAAACAAGGGAGGCTCCCTTTTCATAGGGTATGTGTACGATAGCACAGGTGTATGGTTATGGGATGTGTGCACAATATATTCCAAGGCAGCCATGGAAATACTTGTGTGCACTTATCTATAGTAACATTAACAGTCATGTCCCATAAGGTGCTAACAGAAAAAGGCAGGGCAGAAAACATTATCAATATTTTGACCGAACTTTATAAAAATATGTAAATTTCATCATAAAATTGGTAAGTTTTACAGCAGATTGTTAACAATAGTTATTTCAGCATAATGAGATAGAATTACTGGTAATTTTTTCCTTGTTCTTTATGATTTTACTGTCTGAGTATCTATACACACACACAAACTAGCCATTTTTATTCAAATGATAAATGAATTATTGCTTTGCAGAATGTCCACAGATGCTTTCTAAAAGAAAGCAATCCATACAAGCATTAACTTCTTTTTTTTTCTCTCTCTCTCTCTCTTTTTTTTTTTTTTTGGTATTGGGCATTGAACCCAGAGGCACTTTACCGTTCTTCTACATCTTCACCCCTTTTTATTTTTCATTTTGAAACAGAGTCTTGCTAAGTTGCTTAGCTAAGGATGGAGTTGGAGAGTATCATGCTAAGTGAAATAAGCCAATCCCCAAAACCCAAATGCCAAATGCTTTCTCTGATAAGTGGATGCTGATACATAATGGGGTGGGGGATGGGGTAAGGGAAGAATGGGGGAACGTTGGATTGTGTGGAGGGAAATGAGGGGAGGGGAGGAAGGAAAGATGGTAGAATGAGACAAACACCATTACCCTATGTACATATAAGATTACATGAATGTGTGACTCTATATCATGTACAGTCAGAGAAATGAAAAATTGTATTCCATTTGTGTACAATGAATCAAAATGCATTCTTCTGTCATGCATAACTAAATAGAACTAACAATAAAAAAATGTTAAAGAAATGATCCCTCAATATGAAGATGAGCATCAAATATCATGGAAATATTAAATACAATCCTCTAAATGCAGATCAGGCACCCTGCACTGGGATCAAATGCAACTTCTGGGCACCTTGCTGTTTTTAAGAACTTGTGACATGTACCATAGGTAGCTTACTTGTGGTTACGGACCATGGATGTTCCTGTTATAATTAAGCTCCAGCCTATTTTCCCAAATTCTCAGTTCCTTTAAGAAGCAAAAAACAAGAAAACAAAGAAACAAACAAAAAGATCCAACTTCTTCAAGGAACTGCACGTTCACCTTTGTGTTCCCATAACACCTTTTGTGTATTTTGATGCTTGTATCATGGTTACCTGTTCACTAAATCCATTTCCCTCTCTTGAGTATGACTAACTGAAAATCAGGAGCTAATCTTAGTTTTCATTTTCTTTTAATCATCTTGTTGTCTAGAGCTTCTCCAACTTTAATATTGTATACATAAATCACCTATAGGTCTTGTAAAATGCAGATCTGACTCAGGTCTGAAGTGGGCTGAATCAGAATTTCTAATAAGCTCCCAGAGGAAAACCAATGCTGTTGAACTCTGGATCACACATAGAATATCTGAGGGGTGTACTTTAGGGAATTAATAATTTTTTTAGTAAACAAATTAAAAGATGCAAAAGTCAAACATATTAACACACAATGTTCTACTTTATTTTAACTTTTCTTTTAAGCAAGTGATTAGCATGTTCATTTGATCTATGTATCACTCTAGGAGTAATTACATTTTTATAGTTATAACATCTTCCCACATTTTAATACTATTAAAATTTGTCTGGGCTGGGAATGTACTTCAGTGACAGAGTCCCTACCTGGCATGTGAAATGTCCTGGGTTCAAATCCCAGCACTGAAAAAAATTGTCTTCTTTAATTTCCTCCTTACTTTAGGTTGTTTCAACCAGGACCTATCGAACTGCCCAAGACAGTGACTGTATCTTGAAATGTGTATATATAACTTTATATCTTTAGATATAATTTAAAAATATTTTTGAGTATACTGTATGCCCTGTTTTATTTATAGCCAAGACAACATTTACTTGCAGTACAAAGGGGCAAAAATGGGTCTTCACAAGTTAGCCTGCATGGACAGGTGATCCACTCGAAATGCTCCCAGTTATGTTTTTGAACAACTGTTTTAAATGGTTCAGCTGAACTTTAAAGAAGTCTGCTTGTTTTTTTTTCAGTCACTTCCTGTTCTAAGGAGTAGTCACTTACAGGTGTGTCACAGAAAGTAATTAGCTCACTACAGTTTGGCTTATTTATGCCCAAGCTTTGCTTTCCTTCCTTTTTCTCTATGAATATGAAAAGGCAGGTGATAGTCTGGATTTCAAAGCTAGAAAGAGCCCAGGGATATTTTCCACACACAGAATACTTTACCTCACTATCAACATCTCTACCTTGGAAAACAAATCAGAACGCATCCATGAATCAACAGCATCATAAAACATTGAGACCAATAGCCAAACAATTAATGGCAACATCTGGTTATTTTGATGTTCTTAATGACCAAATCAGAAGACTCCGATGCAACCCAATTAACATTGCAAATCTGATTCAACACTAACAGCACTAAAAGGCAGATTCAAGATAATGCACAGCCACTGCCTGGAGGTCTCAGGTTTACCTTTTATTATGTTGCTTAAGCACAGTGACAATCAGATTTCCCAAGTTTTGTTTGGGAACCATGTAATAATAAGGACCCTTCTGGTTCCGAACCTCTGTGATCCCATGAATAAGGTTATTATCTCCATTACAAGTTTTCCGTCTCCTATTTAGATGTCACACTCTGTTTTTGCTGCAATTTATGGGCACTTTTAATTTGAAACATGTGAAATCTCTCATCTTAAGGAGACACACATTATATATTTGTTTTAGTGTACCTCAGGGAGTGAAGCCAATGTGCGTTGAAGATTCAATTAGCAAGAATGAGGATGGTGATTAAAGAGCTGGAATCATGTAGATGATGATTCATTTTGTCTCTTTTCATCTCATTTCTTAGGGAATAAATGTAGCTTGAAATAAAGTTTTATTTTAAATTAGTGTTCAATGCTACCCAGCCAAGAAATTCTGCTTCACTTTTTAAAAAAAAAATGTTTCCTTTTGCATACAATGATATTCACAATAAGCTTCCCACTATATGCAAACTGATCAGCTCATTTGAAAGACTTGTGAAGCTGGAGTGTAGAAAGATGAAGGTTGGTTATATTACTAGAAAATTGCCTTTCACCTTCTCACTTGAAAGTAGAAATCACAAATCAGTGACCTGTGAATTAAATGTTTAGAAACCTTTTGAATTAGTTGACACATTAATACGAGAAGTATGACAAAGTCTAGACTTTGGGCATCAAGTTGCAAAGGTTATTCGAGTCTGCCCCTCTATCACAGAGCATGCGTGTTTGGGTTTGCAGAGTTCCTATCTAATGAATGTAACTGACTTCTGTGACCCCTCTGGCCCCTAGAGGCAACCCTGCTCTGAAGTTTTGGGCTGTGCAAGTCTTTACCTCTCCATAACAGCAAAGTAGAGTTGGTGGACAGAGAACAGAGTGTGCACTTTAAGAAGCAGCAATGTGCATTAGACCAAGGTCTAAGGCACATCTAACTACCATCCATGTGGTGCAGTGCTGCAAAAATGACGTGGAAGGATCTCTTGTAGAAAGGAAAGTGCAGAGGAGACCTATGGTGGGGAGTCATTATTAGAGAAGAGTTCTAAGGAGGAGCAAGGCTTTTTTCAAGTGAGGGTTCAGGGCCTCATCTGCAGGAAAGGCAAGAGGAATGTTCTGGAGAACTGAGGTCCATTATCATAACCACCACCAATTCAAGACCCTAGTTTGGCTGAGAAAGCATCATGGTAGCTGAGCAGTAAATCAGATATACCAGGTTGCTAATGCTGAGTTCTAGTCATGGCAGGGTGAGGCACTGGTTCCTTCAATTCAAGAAGAGGACCAGAAACAGACTTGGACAAAACCAAAAGGTAGGAGGTGTCTTTGAATTCAGGTTTGAGGACATGGGGAAACAGAAGCAGAAATATTATGCTGAAAGGAGAATGAAGATATCTTCATCTCCTGCTTCAATTAGAGCTAGGTAATCATTTGCTACTGCAATTCCTCTGTTAGCAGAAAGTATGGAATTATATTATTTATTTTAAAAAAATCAAAGGTAGAAATATCTGTCAATATGAGCCTATAAAGAACATCTCCCTTTGTTTACCAATGTCTATTTAGTTGTATGGAACAAGTTTCTTCTGCCTCCTTAAATAGAAATGGGTATTAGAATTTGAAGCCCATAGTTCTTGCCCTATCATCCAACGTGGTCTCTTCCCATAAGAGAAATGGTCTCTTGCATACCTACAGATTAACTAGCCAAGAATAGGGTTACTGCGTAGAGAGGGGGAGAGATTAGACATAGAATAATAAATGCACAGCTTTGACTGCTGTACTTCTGGTCACCTCCCCTGGTAATCACCAATTGATTACAGCACTCTTTCCTGTGAATTGGGATGAGGCTTCAGAATCTTTCCCAATAACGTGCTTGGGAGCCAATCAATTAAGGTCGACACTGGAAGTGAAATGCATCTGCATTTCTTCGATTAGGTTTTTACTGCCAAGAGTACTAAGGACGGGGCCACTGAGAGGAGGCAGAGCAACCATGTCCAGGTTGGAAGCAGGCAAATTGCCAGCCAGGGAGTTATATTGGAATGTATTAAGAGTATTAATTTGTATTGACTTCCCTTTCCCTCCCCACCTCTTCAGAGCAGATAGCCAAACCACTTACAATGTGGGATTTTTGCTGAGCAAAAACACAAGGTAAATAGTACCTCGTGTCCCTTAAAAAGATGAAACTAATTGCTAAGATTCTTTGCTGGGTGCTCCAAAAACAGAAGGTAGGAGGGTGTCACTTAGGATTATTTGAGTGATCGTTCTGCAGAAATATTATGGTGGGCAGAGAATATAAAAGCCTGTAGCAGACAAGGTCCCAGAAAAAAGGAGATGGTGCCCTCAATTTAGGATGGTGGAATCCATGAGGATAGGGAAGCATCCTGAGTCTAATTACAGCCGAGTTGTTAGTACCAACTGGTCAGACGAGATGAGGGAAGGAGTGGTTGCCAGAGCAAGGAGAGACTGGTATAGAGGCTGACCAAGAAAGCAGTGGCCTTTGGAGGGAGGAAGCCAGTCTATAGAAGTCCTATGTGTGTGTTTCAGGGGAAACCAGGACAATGAGTCCCCCTCACCTCTTCTTCACTCTCTTCTCTCTCCTGCTGGATGGGGTTCCCTGTGGCCCAAACAAATCATAAACCAAAGGGCAAAGGAGCCTGTTATTATTTATGTGGTCATTGGCCATTGGTTTAAAGCTTGTAGCATATTCTGCAGGGCAGACCCAAGCCTTGAAAGGAGTTGTCTCCCTCACAGCCAAGTCTTCATCAGGACAGTCTACTGTCTGTCAAACAAACTGTTTCTGGATATTAGTTATTTGAGTCGACAGTGCATCATGAGATCATCACTGCATTTCTTGTGCTGTAAAACATAGTCTCTGGACGGAGGCAGTGCTGCATGGTAATCTGGAGCAATGGATGAGGCATTGTGTTAACCCACAGATGACAATACTGGGAGCAGGGTTTTGTGGAGTATCTGCCAAATGGGTCAGAGAAGCATGACAAAATATAGTACATATACCATTCAAAATACAGCACAGTAGGTCTCTTTCTTTTTTAAAAAATTATTTATTTTGATTCATTGCACACAAATGGAGTACAGCTGTTGTTTCTCTGGTTGTACATGAAGTAAAGTCACACCATCCGAGCAATCACACATGTACACAGGGTAATGATGTCCGTCTCATTCTGTTATTATTCTTACCCCCCACCCAGACCCCACCCTTCCCTTCCCTCTATGCAATCCATCCTTCTTCCATTCTTGTCTCTCTCCCACCCCACATTATGTATCATCATCCACTTATCAGAGAGATCATTTGGCCTTTGGTTTTCTGGGATTGGCTTATCTCACTTAATATGAACTCCAACTGCATCCATTTACCTACAAGCGCCATAATTTTATTCTTCTTTATGGCTGAGTAATATTCTGTTGTGTATATATACCACAGTTTCTTTTTTTATTTAATTTTTGATTCATTGAACACAAATGGAGTACAGCTATTGTTTTTCTGGTTGTACACAAAGTAGAGTCACCCCATCTGTGCATTCATACATGTACACAGGGCAATGATGTCTGTCACACATACTGTTATTATTCTTACCCCCCCAACCTCAATTCCACCCCTCTCTTCCCTCTATGCTCTCTATCCTTCCTCCATTCTTGCCATCCTTTCACCCCACATTATGCATCATCATTCACTTATCAGAGAGACCATTCGGCCTTTGGATTTTGGGGATTGGTTAATCTCACTTAGCATAATAGTCTCCAACATCATCCACTTACCTACAAATGCCATAATTTTATTCTTCTTTATGGCTAATATTCCATTGTGTATATATACCAAAGTTTCTTTATCCATTCATCTATTGAAGGGTATCTAGGTTGGTTCCACAATCTAGCTATTGTGAATTGAGCAGCTATGAGCATTGATGTGGCTGCATCACTGTAGTAATCTGATTTTAAGTCCTTTGGGTATAGGCCAAGGAGTGAGATAGCTGGATCAAATGGTGGATCCATTTCAAGTTTTCTAAGGAATCTCCACACCACTTTTCAGAGTGGCTACACCAACTTGCACTCCCACCAGCAATGTATGAGTGTACCCTTTTCCCCACATCCTCGCCAACACCTGTTGTTGCCTGTGTTCTTGATAAAAGACATTCTAATTGGGGTAAGATGAAATCTTAAGGTGGTTTTGATTTGCATTTCTCTTATTACTAGGGATGTTGAACATTTTTTCATATATCTGTTGATTGCTTGTAGATCTTCCTCTGTAAAGTGTCTGTTCATTTCCTTGGCCCATTTATTGATTGGGTTATTAGTGTTCTTGGTGTAAAGATTTTTGAGCACTTTGTAGATTCTGGAGATTAGTGCTCTGTCTGAAGCGTGTGTGGCAAAGATTTTCTCCCACTCTGAAGGCTCTCTCTTCACATTGCTGATTGTTTCCTTTGCTGAGAAGAAGCTTTTTAGTTTGACTCTATCCCAATCATTGATTCGTGCTTTTATTTCTTGCACTTTGGGAGTCATGTTAAGGATATCTGGTCCTAGGCCAACATGATGAAGATTTGGACCTATTTTCTCTTCTATTAGGTGCAGAGTCTCTGGTCTGATTTCTAGGTCTTTGATCCACTTTGAATTGAGTTTTGTACAGGGTGAGAGATAGGGGTTTAGTTTCATTTTGCTGCATATGGAGTGGTAAAGTGCTTGCCTAGGTGTCTTTCTTAATTGTGGTGAAGAGCAAGGTTCAGTATCCTGTCTTTTAACTATAAGAGAAAAATTCCAGTGACCCAATCACTTCCAGCAACTTTACCATCCTGATAGGCCCCTATATTTTCTTCAAGTTTATCTCTCATCTTCAGACATTCATAATGTTTACTGAAGGCATCTACAGTGCTTGATACTTGTTGCCCACCAGATCTACGTAGCATTACTTGATGTATATACTGAACCATTATCATGTTCTGTGGGCTCTTGGAAAGAGCATTTCCTCTGGATCCTATTGGGAAATAGAATGAGAGAATTTAAAGAGGGTTGAGACAATGCAGTCAAGTTTTATACAGCTGTGAAATAAAACTACAATGAACTATGGTTCTTGCCATATAGATACAAACTCCTTTTGTTTGGAGTAGGGGAATACAGCGTTGACCTGATCATTGATTGTATACCAGATAGCCGAGCTGGGTGGATTTCCCCAGTAAAAACCCTGTCTGAAGCTCTCACTGTGATTGGCCATAATGCCTGATTAAGCTTATAATGATCCGCTGTCATTTTCCAAAACCCATCTGGCATTTGCACCAGTAATCTAGACAAAATGAATTATGACAAGAATCACCCTCTACATTCTCTTTGATGGCTGCGCTAAGTATGCCTCTCCCCAGGGATGAATTTTAGCTTTTGGTTTTGGTTTAGTCAGCTTTTTCACTGCTGTGACAAAAAAACCTGACTAGAACAGTTTCAAGAAGGAAAAGTTTATTTTGGGGCTCTCGGTTTCAGAGGTCTCAGTCCACAGAGGGCTAACTCTATTCCTTAGGGCCTGAGGTGAGGCAGAGGAAAGCAGGTGGGGACATGGTTCCAGGAAGCAGAGAGAGAGACTCCACTCACCAAATATAAAATTATACTCCAAAGGCAGAACTCCCAGGGAACTGCCTCCTGCAACCACATCCTACCTGCCTATAGTTACTAGCCAGTTGATTTCTATCAGGGGATTAATTCACTGATTGGATTCAGACTTTCATAACCCAATCATTTCACCTCTAAACATTCATGAGCTTTTGGGGGACATTCCATATGCAAACCGTAAAAGGCTTAATTGTTATGGGATGCACCTTCAGAACAGACTGATCACCGAGAAATCCAAATTTGAGAGTCTTTATTAAGCTGCCCGGCTGACTGTCTCACACAATGCCCCTAAAAATGGCTATTGGGAGAACAGCCCCAACCACAGGGTTGCAGGGGTTCTTATACCAAAAATCACCTCAATCCTAAGTGTCTGTTGCTATGATTTGAAATTGCAAACTTACATCATGAAATTATCAGCAGAGGGGGAAGTGGGTCAAATGACCTTTACCTAGGTACAAATTAAAGAATGGTTATTAATATCCACAGTATCATTGTTGATATCACCGTTCACATGGGGCATTGTTTAGGAGAAACAGGAATCAAAAGAGAACAATTTTTCATCACATAAGAATTGTCATTTTGTATTGCTAAACATGTCATGCTAAGCAACTGTTGATGGGTATAGAGGTGGGGCATTCCCATGGGAGAAGCTAAGGAACTGTTGATGGGTACAGAGGTGGGGCCTTCTCATGGGAGAAGCTCATTTCCTACATAACATGGAGTCTCAGAGCAAAATGGAGTCTGTTTAGTCATTTCCCATATAGCCTGGCCTGTAACATTTCTATGGAGCCAAATCTGTCAGCCCATCACTTTAACATCTTCACAGCATAGGAAGATCCAATAATATACATTTGGTCCTTCCAATTATAATGTCCCTCATTCCACATGTTAGGAAACCACTGTGGACATTCTATCAATTACTAAGTATATCTGTTACTATTTGTTCTGGCCCTTCAGTTCCATTCAGATGAGGCTAAAACTCCACTTATCATCTGATGTCCACTCAGAGCGGTGAATCACCGTATCATTCGTGTCTCTGAGGATAAGTATAACTTCAGGACCCCTTTCTAACAGATCTTTATATTCCCCTTTCTTGGTGCCTGGTAAATGGCTGTGGGTTCCTCTGGGAGGGAGCTAATAAGAGGCCATGAGTCCCTACCAAAGTGGTTCATGTTAGGTTTCTTTCTACTAGATCTCAAAATTTTCACCTATAGGTATCTATGGACATGTTTTTATTTCTTGAGATTCCATAATCAATCCACTATTACTGCATATCTATGAGAATCAAAACATTCTGGCAAGACTATCATGTGTAAGTAATAAGCAGTTACAAGTCTACATAAATCAATTCTGGATAATTGAGAAAGAGTATATACTATTTTTTGAAGCTAGAATAAATGTGATACTAAAAAAAGATCAGTATGAGAAAGGAGAATTAGACCAATATTATCATGAGTATATTTACAAAATTCCTAAATAAAATTTATAATATATAATACATAATATAATAATATATATAATATATAAAATATATAATATATATCCAAATCCATCTGTGCATAAATGGGCTATTATTTTACAACTTAAGAATGTTAAGTTGTAAATCTATTTGATTTCTGCTTCTGGTTCCTGGCACAGAGCTCCTAAAACCCTTGTAAATTCCCAAGAGCTCTAAGGTTTTAGGTGCATCTTTTGTTCTAATATTTTGTTTTTGACTCCCTTTCCTAACACAGAACTCCTAATCCCTTGGAAATTCCCAGGTGTTAGGAGCATCTTTTGTTCTAATGAGGCTATTCATCGCAGGATCCTGGATGGACACTGATCACCAGAAAGACCAAGCCATGATTAAAAGATTGAGACTTTCATGGCCGCTCCCTATCCACAATGGGAGAGGGGCTGAGTTAATGGAGCATGCCTGCATGATGAAGCCCCTGTAAGAATCCCTGAGCTACCAGACTTGAAGAGCTTCCAGTTTGATGGACACATCAATGTGACAGGAGAGGTTCACCTCAACTCCACAGAGATACAAGATCCTGAACTCAGGACCCATAAAGACCTTGCCCTAGGCATCTATTTATCTGCTGGCTCATTTATATTCCTTAAAATATCCTTTGTAATATATTGGCAATAATAGTTAAACTGTTATCCTGGGTTCTGTGAGCTACTGTAGCAAATTATCAAACCAGAGAAGGGGATCATGGGAACTTCTGATTTGTAGCCAAGTTAGGCACAAATTATGGGTAACTTGGGAACCTACGATTTGTGATTGGTATCTGAAGTTGGGGACAGTCTCGTGGAACTGAGCCCTAAATGTCTGAGTTCTGTGAAACTCTGGTGAGTGTCAGAACTGAACTGAATCATCAGACACCCAACTGGTATTGCAAAATTGTTGGTCAGTCTGAGAAAAAAAAAAAAAAAACCCACAATTATTTTGATAGCTATAGAAATACAGAAAAAGTTCTTTATAAAATTTAAAATTCATCCATCATTAAAGAATAGAAATGCGAATATAAATTTAAAGTGTATTTTGAACTAAATGGTTCACCAGACTGAATTAGTGAGGAACATGTGATCTTTTCAATGATTCATGCTGAGTTAACTGAAAATCTGCATTTAAAATGTGCACTTTGATCCCCACCTTTCACCATATAGAAAACCTTCTCTCGAGATAGGTCATAAACTGTGACCTAAAGCAATTATACTTTAGATGCAAACAAACAAAAAAATTTATTTTCATGATATTTGATACACTAAGGGGTTTTGATTTTTTTTCCAAACCAAAGTGTATCCAGATTTATTAAACACATTTTCATAAACAATCATGGTGTTCCAGGCAGGACATGGGCAGACCATCATTAACAGTACACAGTAACTTTCAAACTCCTTGGATGGGCTACCGAAATCAGAAAGCCACTATAAAACCCAATGAAGTTTCCATCTGATGCTCTGCATATGGAGAGTTTAGCGTGAGGATTGACATTTCACATTTAGCTTGTT